>VKOC01000004.1:23792575-23825240 GCA_009364415.1 Spea multiplicata
CCTTAACATAGTCAAGGGACACCGATAGAGTCTGCAGGCAAAGATTTGGGTATATTACGATGTTTGTAAAGATAGTGTTAGGATAAACCTAGAATTTGACAGCAGATAAGAACCATTCCACTGATCTAGTCTGCCTGTAAAGACTCAGACCTTAATGAGTCCTTGGTCTCCTCTTGGATTCAGGATAGCCAAATGCCTGTCTCGTACATCATTATTCCTTCACTGTATTGGCCTTTACCTCTTCTACTAGGAGGCTGTTCTTCTCGCTTCTTGGCCTTTTGGCTAAGATCAAGTGTAGTCCCTCTTGTGGTGGGGGGGGATGACACTGGTCCTCTGGCCTTAGAGTTCGGGAAAGCAATGGAACCCGAGGTGGAATTGCCCCGGCAGAAATGTCGGAGTCACCGTGTGTGGTATTGCACGCCACTGCACACGGTGAGCGCACGTTCGCACTGGCGGCCTTCCAGCACTACTCTTCCCCATGTACCATCAGGTCTTGGGGTTGAGATTTATTTTTGAATCCGGCAGGCCAGAAATGGCCTGTCCTTAAATTATTTTTATTTAATTTATATAATCACATCGTGTGATCACGTGTGCCTATTAATTTCCCCTTTATTGAATTCACGGTTTTGAAATTCACGGCTTGGCCCCCACAATTCTTTGGCACATGATTTGGTAACCACGTTTTTGCACTGTTTTCTTTTTTAGAGGCAGTGAAGTCTGGACTTTGCTGGAGGAGGATTTGGAGCCTTTCGGCCCTTTCCTCTCTTCAAAAAAGCCAGCAAGGAGTCTCACTCTTCGGAGCGAGACTCAAGATCCGACCCTCCCTGGGGGGGGGGTTGGAATTTGTCCGAGTTCTCCGTGAGGGAACTCGGTATCGTAGTCTGGCTTCTGCTGCCTTGTGCACAGTTGCGGCACCCAGGAGCACGCCCCTCGGGCTCCAAAAAAAAAATAAAAAAAAAAATTTCCACTACGGAGGCTGTGCTGAGCCCCCGTGGCAAGTATTACAAGGTGCTGCGGGCCTTTAAGACATGAAGTGCCAGGATATGATGCTATAGCATGGCGGCTGGAATTAGGCACCAGGTAAATGCATCCCTGTTAGTAAGTGGGATATACTGTACATTCTTCAACTTTCAAAAAACCCATTACTTGAGCCCTCATCTCATCAATTTCAGTTGATAAGCTCAAAAACAGCAGTTTTAGCGAACTTAAGTTTCTGTGTGAATAGTGGTATGTGACTGCATGTTGGGTTCAGTTATGTCAGTGGAATAAGCACAACTGGCAACTTACTGCATATACCCCACACAATAAGAAGTAGATATACAAGGTCTCCACACAGAAAAAACATATAATCCATATGGTCCAATGCAGTAACATCCCAGTCATCCAGGGTAAGATACTGGTAATATTTTTTAATAACGATCATGCTTGAAGAATAAACATGTTAGACACATGTATCCCCAAACAGTTAGACAGGAGGCAACCACAGACTAGCTAAGAAGGCTGTGTTTAGATTGTTGCTTAGACTGTGTTGTTGTGACTTTAATACACATCTCACACTTTTTAAAGTGTTATGGTACATTTCTCATGCCCAGACATGGTTTGAAGTCATGATAAGCTTTCCTCTTCATGAAATATAACCCATAAGAGATAAAGGAACAGTGGGAGGGGAGAAGCACCAGGTTACAATGTCTGTATCAATGTAAAGTTCTATGGAAGGACTTAACACTTTGTCAGTCTAGAACAATGGCAGCTCTAGGAAGATGCATTAGTTCTCTTTGTTTCCAAGGGGACTCCCAAGGAAGTCACACGGGATCTTTTTTCACATCCACTGGTCCGGACACAATTTTTTTCTGTTCCTGACTAGACTACAAAAGCATTAGGTTTATTGACACCCATGACTATAATCCAGCTCTGCTTCACAAAGAACTGAAAGGATGAAGTTGCTGGCTTTAACACTCCAGAAACAACAGAGCAAAGGCTACGTAATCCCCAGCGTTTGTGTGTTCCAGTACAAGACGACCACATTTTTAAAATGAAATCTGGGGTCATTTTTTAGGATTGAACTTAAAAAAGTGTTTTTTTTTAATAATGTAATTTAATATGGTAAGTAAATGCAGTGCTGTTAAAAACAACAGTGCGTTTAAGCACCCTTTCCACATCTCATTTTCAATTTTTTATCAAATATATATTTTAACCAAATATACATTTTACGGACGTTTTTGTCCCTGTACTATGCTATGTTCATTACCAACACTCTCATAAATCTACATGAACAGTTCTAGTCCCTTCCAGCTGTTAAAGAGAATCTGCATTTGTTGCTCTACGCCTATAATTCCACAACTGCCAGGCTGCAAAATGTGGCTGCACAACTCCGCATTCTCAGTTACAGAATTCTGCTGGGCCAGTTGCCTCTTTTGATGAAACGTGATGTATTCTTTGCATCGGGTGGAAACATATTTCAGATACTTGTATCACTATTCCGCTGTTAGGCAAAGAGCTTGACTATGTCGGGTACTTAGGTGGTATAAAGTACAACCCAGTCCTTCTCAGCTGACAAACCTGTCCAGAAACCAGCTGGAAGCCTTAGACTGGAAATCAACCAGAAACTGGCTGGCTTGGTTAACAGTAGCCAAAAGGCAGAGGTGCCAACCCACCAGACGAGGCAGCCTTCTGTTCACTGACGCCAGACCTATCGCAAAACCCTGTACTCTCTGATCTTAAATGGTGGGTAAAACAGTTTTAGACATGATACACATAAAACAAATAGGAGACATGGTTCAGAGGTCAATGGTGCTCTTAGTATGACCCCTGGGTCACTTCAGGCTTGCTTCAACCACTTTTGTGGTATATTTTGCCTGAGGAACTAATCCTCCTGTCTGATTTCTGATGGATGACTGTAGCTCCTGAATTTTCACTTGAAGCACAGCGGCATAAATAAATAAGTCAATACACAGAACTTTTGACACTTTCTTAAAATGAATTTGAAGGCCCTTGAAAGTGTAGGAATATACGCAGGAATATTAAAAATATATTGGGATAGAAACCTACTGTAGTGGTAAGTGACACTGGTACTGGTAGTAAACAAAAGTGAAACAAATGATGGTTTAACTCAATTTCTAAGTTGTCCAAAATTCTATATAGAATTTTCATAATCCATTCTAACATAACATGCTAAAAAAAAAAACTAGCCCCGGGTACATGTGCCATCATTATAAGGTTTAAGGTTTTTACAGCAGGTAGAAAGAAGATATATTGACCAATAATTCTTCGCTGTTTTCTTTACATGATCGTGGTGCTCATTAGGCAATATGTTTTTTAAATTATTTATCCAATAATATATCATCCCTACATCAAGCTGTGTCTAAGACAAATGATCCTGGCACCACAGGCTGCAAGTACATTTCTTCTGATGCTGATCAAAGCCAGCTAATCGTATTACTCAAAGCAGAGGTCCAAAAATTTAATAAACCAAAACGTGCAGTAACATGCAAACAGATGCCCATGCAAAATGCAATTTCTCTATATAAGCTTTCATAAAAATAACTGGGGATCCCATAAGATTTCTCTAACCCAAATAGGTCCTTCTGTATGTTGGAAAACTTGCCTGACTGTAAAAGATCTATCTGTCTTAGTATGGGTGTGAAGATCAGTCACAGCACCATGGTGTCCTGATGAAGGTGTGTGGTGCAGAAACATTTAATGGATCTGGCTAATATTGGTCTGCAACACAACATTGTTCTGATTTGCTGCAAAAGATTTTACGAGATTACTTTAGTGAGCAGCCATAAACCAGCAGGGGTACCATAAAATAATTTAAGGGTTATTTGGTAGAATGAGCCCCTAATGACTTCAAGTGACATAAATTAATTTGTGTAGCCATGTTAGCTCGCCAGATTCTGTCTGCTAAGTGCCTCCAAGATGCACACAAATATTTAAAAAGCATTAAATATAATTTGTAGTTCGCGGGACACAAAATAAAAAAGGGAGTTTTACGTAGAAATAAAACGCCACAAAATGTTAAAAAGCAAAATCACTTGGGTATATTAGAAATGGGTGACAAGACTATAAAGAAGGCAGAATGGTAGGATAGGTTAAGTAATGTAGCTCTTGGACCCCTTGAGAATGACTAGGGAGGCAGGATTGCTGATATTGTCTCCAAGGTTGCCTGCCTTTTTGACAACCTTCTGGCCTTAGTGACGGGAAGGGATCAAATTATTTTTTTATATTGTATTGTAGCACAACCAATGCTGGCCAACACTATGGGGGCTACAGTTGATCAATAGCTCGGTAACCACTACTTGCCCTAGGAAGAGATCAGAGATTATAGAAAGAAAATGTTTAAGTGGCATAACTCATGCTATGTTTGTATAAACATTGTGGTTTGCCGGCAGTAAGACGTCAAGTTGATCTGTACAATCTCCTCTTGTGAGTATGAACCATGCAATGATCACAGAAATCAAACTAATCAAACATCTGGAATTCCAAAGGATCTATTCTACTATCCGACAGGTCTGACCTGCTCTGTAACCAGCTCAGACTCCCCTCTACAAATATACTCCCTCTCCGAATTGCTGAAATGATATGCAACATGCTCATGTGAATTTCGACATCTCGGCGGATAAGCTCTTCTGAACGTATTTCTTGGGAAATGCTGCATTCCACTTGCCTATAAGCACATGACTCACGTACATTTCATATTTCTCGGAAGGTATTAGTATTTATCATCCTCTGCTTCACCTATGATTGATAAAACAATGGTGAGTGGGATAGACATTAATGTACCTGATATCACATAACTCTACAACATGGTTTAATCAGTAGAAAGGTTTCGTTTAGATTAAATATAGCCATTTTTTAAAATATAGCCTGTCATGTATGGTAACATCTTTATAAGAGATAATAGGTGAACGAGATCTTGGCACTCTATCAATAGTTGCTTAATAGCCAAGTAGAAGAATGTTCTGCCCTAATGATATTTTGCTGGGTGAAGATGGTGGATACATCAGCTCAGTCTTTCATTGCAATCTAAGATAATGAAGATATAATTATATTACATAATTCATAATAAATGAGACATAATTATCTGGGCATCATAAAACAAAATCTAATAAAATCATCTAACAAAATAAGATGACATAATCACCTTGTTCTACTCCATAATGTGGATGATTAAGTGATGTTTTAATCTTGGATGGAAAAAGAACCAATGTAACCGATTAATGGTCTCTGGACAAAAAAGACTTGTTCTTTCTGTGGATTAAAAGGCAACCTTCACATTTTTCTCTGCAGCCAAATTAATTTATCAAAACTATGGTATCAAAAACTTGTGCTTTTTGTGTTGTTGTTAATTTGGAATTATTTTACTTCAGGGAATTTAACATAATATACATATATCAATATATATATTGATATATGTATATTATCTAAGGAACAGTTATGCAGATCATGAATACAGGACATTGTAATGCTGCCCCCATATTATATACATAAGTACATAAGTGTACATATAGCACTTTCTATCAAATATATGCTTCCTTATTTTAATTTGTAACCACTGCATAAGAAAATGCAGTGTAACTTCTCTTTTAATGAAAGATTAATGTGAATCAAAAATACCCTTTTCAGACTGTTCTATTTTAATGAATAAATGTGATTCTTAGTAAGCCTGAAGATCCTCTTTTCTCTGACACATGAATTAGTTCTATTTAAATCATTAACTGTGCTGTTTCCAGACATAGGGCGGTTGAACACAGATGTCCTTGTTATGTGCTCATCAATGAAAAGTCTTAGATCACTGCACGGAGGAGACATCTCGACCCAGAGTCAAGGATATTTGGGGATAAGCAAGAAAAAGAAGAGTGGCAGCCAATCTGTATAAGCAATAGCTCATGGCAGCAACCCCTGCCACCCCTTCCGAGTCTGCGAGGATGGATGTGTATGTGTGCGTGACCGTGATTGTGTATGTGTGTTAGCGTGAGTATATAGGTTTGTGCAAATGTCAGAGTGTGTGTAAAAATGTGTGGCGTTGTGTACATGTTAACAGAAGGGGTTCAAGGGGCTGATGGAGCCACTTGGCTTTACCTACCCCATGGGGCAGACGGTGCCAGTTATCCCTCGTGCATAGGGTTTCACTTAAACAGAGCTTATTTGTGTGCGCAGCAGTTCTTATACCCAGCAGCTGGCTCTATTTGCTGGCTGGATGTTGGAGCTTAGAAGAAATATTGCTGCAGTTACTGGCTTTTTCATTTTCCGGTTGGTTCCTGCAGCCCATCAAACCCTGGGTTAAGGGGGACCCTTGAGATGAATCAGTCAGTGCCTACATGGCAGCACCACCCCTGATCAAGGGTCAGAAAGGGAATATATAAACAGGATCTCAAAATATAAAATAGCCAGGTTGGTCTGATATGAAAAAAATGTTTTCATGATTCTTATTAAGATGTCTGTACTAATGTTTCCTTTCTTAGCAGACTCTGGGAACCGCATAGTAAGTCATGAATCTAGGATGTCTCTTTAATGAGAAAGCAACAAGGGTCCGCCTTGTCAATGAAAGTCTTGTTAGGTAACCCTGTAGGGCTTGAGAATGTCTCTACAGGACACACACATTTACCCCAGGGGCAATTACAGTTTCCAATAAACAACATTTTATGAAAACACATCATTATATACAGTGACCTAAAGAAAGTCAATGTGCAACAGTGAAAAGAATCTGTACGACGAGGGCACTACTCTAAATGAAATAGAAGAGAAGGGGACCCAAACTTAATTAAGGGAACTTTTCAAACCATCTGTGTGCCAGAGATAAGCAAACCATTAAACTGGATATAATAAATCAGCAATCTTTCACTTGGAATTAGTCAATAAAATACATGATATTATTATTTCAATTAGCCAGTTCTGTTCTTTGTAGTACAAGTTCTATGCACTGAATAATCCACACTCAGCCGTGCCATCTGCAATCATACCAGCCTTTGTTTATCCTCCGCTGATGTCAGATGGGAAAACACATTGTAACCAGATTATTTCATAAGTACCCATTGTCTGTGTTCAGCTTCCATTGTGCTGATGTAATGCACATTTTGGAGCCCCTAAAAAGTCAGTTAATGTGCCAAAACAAATTGAAAACCTCTTCAGTGTAGAGGACATTTATTTAAAAAAGTATGCTAATGACGTCCCTCTTTGCTCGTTCGTTTTCTTTCTTTTAACTCTCTCTATTTGTTTCTTCTCATTTTTCACTCTCTCCTCTCCTTTTCTCTCGGCTCCTTTTTTATTTCTTCTTCTCTCGCTACTCCCTATGTCGTTCTTGTTCTCTCTGCTTTTTTTTTTTTTAATTGTCCTTCCCTCTCCAGAAAACACTGTCCGACTACATCCTCAAGGCTCACAACACTATCCAACAGGCCATCTCCTTCACACACAACACTACCCAGAAACATTTTACCAGCATGCTAATTCTTTAATTGCAGCAATAATATTCAATTCAATGCTTATCCTATTATCATGAATGGATTTATAGGTCTTCCTCTGCAGTGATTGCAACACAAACAGCACATACCATGAGCACTTAAAAGATGCCAGTTTTTTACCACTACTATATCTTTTGGTAGCTAAGGCTGTAAGAACAGGTATAAGTTTAAAGATGCTGTTCCACATTAACTGCACTTTCTAGTATGCATACCTGGGAACATCCAGGCTCCGTCTACCATAGCTTTTCAGTTAGAGGGTGGTTGGTTCTACTGATCTTGGTGGGTGGTCCGCTGACCGTTCAGGACTAGCCCCAAAGAGATAGGAGGGGGAAGTGGGCGGGGTCTGGCATGCCTCCATGCCACTCCCACAACCTGGAGATATTGTGCATGGACTCGGAGACCCTGAGAAGTGACACTTCACCCGGAGTCTCTGTGCAAAGACCAGAAAGTTCCCAGGTATGCTAGTATGGTAAGCAAAGGAAAGTTAGCAGTGAGTTTATTTTGGAGGTTTAGTCACACAAAACCTATGAGTTCCTGCTTTATTTGTCACATGATAATTACATGTTCCCAGCAAAATTAGGAATGAACTAAAATAGTAATTGATTAAATAATTCTTTCTAGGAAGGGTTTAGGAATTAAGTTTTATGTCTCTAATGCTGTATTTAGTTACAAAGGTGAGTTACAAATTCCAGTACCTTTAATATTAAACATGATCAAATCCCTTTAACCAAATTGCAATAGTGAATTGCTACATAAACGTACACCCCGGTTGTTGTTTTCTGATAACATCTGGTATTTTAAGCTTCTGGTCACATATTATGCTGCGTAATAAATCTTAAAACTAGACCGAACAGGTACAAACCACACTACCTCACTGTCTGCTTCACACCACAAATAATTTCACTGCAAATAAGGTACATGTTTTCTGTTGTGAAAATAGAAACCAATAATAATTTATTTTAGTTTCAGATTTGACCTGTTGCATTTATATTATATCAGCGGATGATCTAGGTTTCTTGATTATTGACTTGTTAGTATTCTTTTACTTTAATTATGCTAATGCGGTCAATCTAATTTTCTGAATTCGCCCAATCTTTTTTTATGTATAGGTGAAATTTGTATGGGGTGTTTATTGAGATTTATAATAATAATATTGTAATTAATTATAATAAAATTATATAATATAAAATATATATATATATATAGGCATATAATATAAAATATAATAAGTTAACTTCGGTAACCAGGGATAATATGAGGCTATGATGACATTAAAGTTGTTTTTTTTATTTATTAACGCGTTTCGCCAGTACTGGCTTCTTCAGGGGTACATAAATGTAGTAGGAGCACACAATAATAGTTGTTTTAGTGATTGTGTTAATCTAGGAACCAAAAAAATTCTGTTCCACTATATCCAGATGTTAAAGTGTTTTTGAAAATGTATAATATGTGGACCCACTAGTTGTGAGTGGTGTTGGTGCAACATCCGTTTGGGTTCATGTGGAGGCTGGTCCACCAAGAAAATTGTGGTTATTGGAGCACTAATTGAGTAAAGGAGGACACCATGAAAAGTTAAAGGGAACGCTCATGCCTTAAGTGCAACTCTTTTATAGAACTTTCTCCTCCTCACCGTATATATTATATGTTGGCAGGTATACCTTTAGAGTAAATTCAACACTGCAGCTTCAAAGATACCCTCTTATGGATAAATAAGAATAAATTAAGCTCTTTGCTCTCTTAGCCACCAAGATGGTGTAGTGGACAGAATGCTAGTTTCCCCGCTGGTGGAACAATATATAGATTTTCAATTAGAATGAAGTTCAGAAAACACTTCATTCTAAGGTTAATTCCCCTACAGATCAAATTACTAAGACATTGGCAAATGGCCAAAGGAGTTAGTTAAACATATTTCCATAAAAACATGTCTCCCAGGCATGAATAGATGTGTTATCAGAACAACAAACTAACACGAGCCCCTGTATGAGGATTGTCATCTCTATATATGGGTATTTTGAAAGCATGTTGCAAAAAAGGAGTTCTTAAACGTTTCTGGATTTCATTTGTCAGTTCAAACTGGCAAAGCAAGATCAAGATTTCGAAAGTATTTTAAAGTTGTGTTACACGCCTTTGGCTAAAACAATAATGATATCTGCTTGCATGTTTTAGAGAGCAGACTGAAGTTTCCATACAGTTAGGGACGTTAGAACGTCTATCACCTTCCATCTCTCAGGGGTTTTAAAAAAAACTCCAAGATACACGAAGGTCAAACCCTAATAGAATGGTGGACAATGATCATCTTAAGTAATTACACAAAAGTGCATACTTCCAGATCAGTCACAGAGAAGAGTTTTTTGGACAGGGTTGGTATCTCCCCAGCTGATGTAGGACTATAATGCCCAAGATGGTCAGCAAACGTCCTAAAACAAAAGGTGTACGCTTATATTTAAGCAGAGCATCCCAGCATCTTGAGTTTAATAAACCACTGGAAAGCTATCCATCGGCTAGGCTTGCTTTAACAAAATCTATTTTTTTCCCTTAAAACTCACTGGTAATAAATTGTTTCAAGAAGAAACTATTATGTAACACAGATGTATTTCTTATGCTCTGAAATAATGAACAGAACTGCGTACAAACATTACATACAAAGGAAAATGGCGGTTAACTATAATGTATTGGCCAACAGTACATTACCAACCCCGTGGAAGTTGGCATAGATACCTGGATACTCATTTGTATATGTCTCAGGCCATAGTCTGATTGACAGCTGTAAAGATTGAATTTATTAACTCAATTTCTCTGTAATATTAACTAATATCGTATTGCCATGTTACCTTGGGCTGAACCTTCCTATCTTTCTTTCTTGAAGCGGGTACTCTTCTATAATATCCTGTAATAAATGGTTAGGCAACCTGTGTGACTTGGAGTGTGGCAAGGTTCCCATATGGCTGAACATGTCACAGGATCTGATGGGGACCCTGTCCTTCTTCTTTCGTGGTAGAGTGCCGTGGATACATACATCTTGGAAAGAGTCAGAGCGCCGCTCAGCAAGGGGGGATTTACTGCTCAAAAGATCCATTGAAGTCGCCAGTGGGAACTGATGGCTCGTTTGTACATTTCTATGGAAACTGGCAAATTTCCCAGCAGCCATCATTCTTCAGTTCTGTACAAGAAAAGGGAAAAAGAACAGAGAAGTTTTGATAACTGACGGTGCGAAAAGACACAAAGTACTTGGTTTTTCAAGAGGCACTGCAGGCTCTGAGCCAGGTGAAAGAAAGAAATTACATTTATCCTTACAGTCTTTTGGCTTTTTGTGTTTGCATTCAAGAGTTTCCTATTCAGAAGAGCTGAGTTCTCTTTGGTGACTTTGGCTACTTTCCATTTTGAGTCACTATTAACACATATTTTCACAGATGTATTTTGTTACTAGCTTTTCTTGAATGTCTGCCATATTTAACTATTAACATGACATACATTGTTTATCATCTGAGCCTTTAAAATAAAGAAAAAAATGAAATGTTTAGGTGTCTAATTGGGTGATAATGAACCTGCCCCTGAATTACGTATAGTAGAGGGGTAAACCTGTTAAGTCAAGCACGACCTATATTTCTCTTATTGAATAACGTATCACGTTGGTGCTATTCTTGGGGCCAAAGAATGCAACTTGCAGAAGCTCCCACTAGACCCCTGTGGCATGTTCCTCCTAGTCTGAAACTAAACAGTTAATATTCCAAAGTATTTTCTTCATGTCACAACAACTCAGTTCTTGGTAAATTACTTACAAAAAAATGACCCTAACAAAAACTGTACAGTCACCGAATGAGAATTTCCAGGATGTAGAGCGTCATTATTTTGGAAGTCTTACCAGGCCATTGTTGGGGCAGTGAATGGGCTGCACAATGAACAATTATTGCTTACTTTGCCTGTCCTTTGTTCCCTTACCTAATTACTGACCACTATGGCCAATAAAATGAAAACCCTATACCATGGTCCGCAAAATAAAATACACTTATACCAATATAGGCATGCCTAAGACTATGACAACCTCACAAACGTATGTTGTTCTTTGATTCCTTACCCATGGTTACATAAGCTCCCTCGTGTATTTGCCTGCTGTTTCTAGATAATCTTTGAGCATTGCATATATACCATGTGTAATCTTTCCAGTATGTGAAAGGGAAATGATCAGAAAACCCCAAACGTTTCACCTATATGAATACATATATGTGTTTTTGCTGACATAAATGTTCTAGGTTACCATCTGTTCTAATCTGGTTCTAAGAACCTTACCAACGGTTCTCATTTGGTTATTCCATATAATTGTTCTGACTTTTAGTGCTGCCACCGTACACATGAAAGCAAATGTACATGTGAATCACAGGAATGGCGCATGTGCAATAATCAGCGCAACTAGCAATGCAAATTTCCAGGATGGACATAGCAGACATGTTCACCTACAAAAAGCATTAATTAGCATTACAAATATAGCCTCAGATTAATTTGGATGAAAAACATAAAAAATACTCCTAAATAAGTCAGCTGAACAATAAAACCTATGATTAAGCCAAGCTTCCATGAAATATTTCCTATTCTATAATAACAGTCACATGCATGTTTGCTAATCTTTATATCCCTAATCCCTAAACACTGTGGGCTCAGTCTTATTTATTCCGCCCTCTTTAGTACATTATAGTAGCATGTGAATATTCCAGCTATACCATATTGACTGATTCCGGTGTCACCCCATTTGCTCCGAGTAACGTGGGGTAAAGTATTATAAATTATTCTTCACATGTCGGATCACAAATCTTATCTCAGAAACATAGACCATGCACATATGTACTAGTTAAATACAAACGAGATGCAAAATATATTCTGCCACGCATCTCGTGAGTTTAATTTTCATGTACAGAGAATGTTACATTGGGGATTTTTTTTTATTAATAAGAATTAGTCTCCATGAACTCTATTAAGTATTTATATTTAAGTGGCTACATTTATAAATACTACGAAACCAGACAATGACATTACTATGCTTTGCTTAAGGAACTCCGCCAGTTCATTATTTTTCAAGTGACTTTTATTACCGGCCACTGACCTCTGCCTTGATGTGGTTAAATGCTGCTCATACCACTGGAACCTCCAACGGATAAGAATGATTTCGCCATTCAAAATGTAGGTTCATTAGAGGTTTGCACAGAAATGTAGTGTTATTACTGGAGAAAGTCTATTGATGCACAATGTATAACACGTAAACGGCGGGGAGGATATTTGTTGGGCTCTCAGCACTCACCTCACTAGTCTTTCTCACTGTGAGTATAACACTGGCTAAAGCTGGCACGTTTGGACTGGGGCTGAAGATGTAGCCCTGGCACTTTGATGCATAAGTGCTTCCGCCGGCTGTATATGCGCGGCTCCATGTTACATTTTTATGCTCATGTGGAGTGCAGCTGGGTACATGAAGCACCCAATCTGCCACTGGAGTATTCGCCGAGCATGCCAAATGGTCAGTCCACGCGTAGATACTGGGAGCAGGAATGGAAAGTAGATATGGGATCAAAGACAGGGGCAGGATTTCCATCCTATGGACAAAAGTCTATTGGTGCCCTCCCACTACCACTTATAAAATGTAAATATATATACAATAAAATGCTTTATAGAAGTATTGTGATGAGACATGTAGTTAGAAGTAAAGCGTTGAGTTGTGGGTGGTATTTACCAATGAGCAATATGCAGGCAGGACACACTAAATGTGAAGAACTAGGTTCTGACCAGACAACCTAAAGGGGGGATCTTCAGATCACTTTTTCCCTGGAAATTAAAAAGAATGGAATAATATTCATTCTAACATTCAGAGAACGGGACAATACCTTCATGGACTGGGTGGGCATTATGTGAGCTGGGAATACTGTATGTTTTACAGTAAGATGGAACTTGCTAGCTACAGTGCCAGGTTTCCATTACATCCCAACATGGCGGTGCAGAAAACAGGAGCATACTAACAGCCCTCAACTAACTGCACCAAGGTTTACACAAGTAGTTACTAAAGACACATGACTTTCATATGTTCAAAATATATTGGAATAGGAAATAAAAAAACAGAAAGATAATTCATAAGTCTATTCACCAGTAAGTGGAATTGTGACTCAACTGAAGTTGAATAACAGAATATTTTCTCATAATTATAATATTGTATTACTAAGAAAGAATCATATCGATCTAAACGTACAGTATAGCTTTCTCTGAATTTGCTTATATAACATAACGGGTTCACGCATTTTTCCTAGTTGTACAAATGAGAAGAACACCCAGCTCTCAGGGCTGCACTGTGTAAATATTTAGTATCTGGATGTGATAAGTGAGGAGGTGCGTGGAGCCGGCCGGTGCCTGGTAAGACTTCATGAAACAGTTTGTACCATCTGCTGAAGGCTGTTGCCCTGCAATATTCCTTTCCTGCTTGTAAACCAGAGAATGATGTCAGAGCGTCAGCGAGCTATTGTCTGGTTTTATCTTAACTTACATCTTGAAAGGAACAGATCTGCCCTAGAGACCAATTAAAACACAAAAAAGACATCAAACTGCGCCTGACGTTCATGCTAAAAGTAAGCCATCATAGGAAAAGTAAATAGGAGTTATTTACAGGAGCCTGCAATGTCCACGT
Source organism: Spea multiplicata (assembly GCA_009364415.1). Taxonomy (NCBI): domain Eukaryota; kingdom Metazoa; phylum Chordata; class Amphibia; order Anura; family Pelobatidae; genus Spea; species Spea multiplicata. The sequence continues at coordinate 23,806,694 of VKOC01000004.1, forward strand.
CTGATAAGGAAGCATATTTCAGGCACTGAAAATGTGTTGGGCCACAACTACTCCTGCTCTCATTCATTAAAATGATGTCATCAAAGTTGTAGCCCAATACCAAGCTCTTCAACATAGGTTCTCCAACATTGTCTAATCATTAATGTCACCTGTACGAAGTGCTCCAGAGCATCCGACCAGAAAATCCCCCCCCTTGCAATGGATGAAAAAACTCTCCGGGGAAGCTTAAATCCTTATTAACCAACACATAATATATCAATTATTGCTACTTTTACATACCATATTAGGTCTTAAAGGGGCGGAGTTCATAAGAAAATACAATATTTTGCACCCTTTTAGCACCTGTGGGGTATGGAAGGTATAGTGGATTCAATCTGTGTCTTGATATTGAAGTAAGGAAACTGCTCACTGGAGAATTTACAAAATAATGCATCATCGGTTACATATTTAGACAACAAGAACCTAAAAATGCACATAATAATCTAATTTCTATAATATTTGCATTTTTTTATCCATCAGGGAGACATTTTCCCAGTTGGTAGAAAACCAATTACTCAATTACAGGCTGATTTAACACTTTCAGTTTGGAACTTTCCTGTAGACCAGGACACAACCAGTCCATTGCTAGTATACTGAATTATCTCTTTACACAGTGTTTTGTAATACTATGCAGTTTATGGAGTATATTAATATTAATTCAATACTTTATATTAAATGTCTTAGTCACATAAATAGCTATCAATAAATCACAAAGTTTCCCAAAAAAAGTCTTGGTAAAGCTGCACGTATACCGCATCTCTTTAGGCAGAAGTATCTCACTGGACATTTAAGATGTGGCACAGTATGTACAGTATATACTTAAATATCATATATGTCCAAATAATGTTGGCAAAAAGAGTTAATATGTTAGTAAGAGTTAAATGCTCTGATTATGTTCGGAGAGTTAGCGACTCTTGCCTATCTCTTTGAACGCGAACCGCTGTTCGTCGCAGCTGTGCGTTCCCAAAAGCTAAGATGGAATTGTGCAGCTGTCACTATTGATATTTTACATTTACCCTTGAAATTTTACTTTCACATTTTAAACACTTTCTACCAGACTTGCATTTCTAAAACATTACTGCGGGTTTTAGAACGTCACATAGTCTTGGGGAATAGGGATATAAAATTCATATAAACAGGGCATCTAAATAAAATGGACACCGTAACCTTGTCTTGTTACTTTTTTTTGTGCCTCTCACATGGAAATGCAATCCAATTTTTTTTACCGGTAGGTGGAATCTGGAAAACTTTCTACATAGCAAAAGGACATGATTACCTGTGACAAATAGCACAACGACGCTTATTCCCTGACGTGTGAAGAATAACAAGAACGTGTTTGATCCTTACAGGCATCCTTAAAATCAATGGCATAGGAGTGATCCATGGGCCAATGCTGGTTCCCAATCATTGAGGCTGCAGTTCAAAAATTATCTGAATATTCACCCGCTGATTTAATTTGTGCTGAGAAATCAGGTTTCAAACTCAGTAAAAGGAGAAATCAGGTTCTTCTTTCCCATGGTACACATCTCAGAGTCTAAGACATGGCTTTTGTCCAAGCTATGACAGATATAGTTATTTGCCGTTTAATGATAGAGATTATCAGGATATTGATGCAAAATCCAATTTTTAATTAAAATTTAATTTCATCATATGATTATATAATTGAAATTTAATTTCACCATATGATTATTCATTGACGGTGACCATCATATACTCAAGCTTTTTTTCTTTTGGGACTTACTGACTAACTCCTGACTTTTAGGTGACCCAGAGATAAACTCTGCAGACAGTGAAGCAGTGAAGCTAGAAGCATAATATAGTTCTGCTAAACTCTCCGAAGACTTTTAACCAAAGTCGGAGTTGCTGGTGGATCTTGAGAATTTTCAATCAAGAGTTCTGTTGAACGTGATGAAGGGCCAGAATGGTTGCCTGTTAACGAGTCCAGCTCATTTCTCCCGTATGATTCACTATAATATCAACAGCAAGGTTGACGGACTAGAGCCTTTTTCATCAATTACTATGTTATCAAATCCGTGTGGGGTTGGTTAATCATGAACACCCATGGATCAACAGAATCGCCATGTGTGCCCCTGTAAATGACAAATTCATTCATTTTAAATCTCCCAATATAGACAATTATGATAATATTTCAATATCCTGAAACTCTACTAGTGCCAAAGCCCATTTGATGAGAACAACAATGCTGGAGTGGGTAGCTGGAAGCGTTAAACAAAGGGCATTATTTTTATAGCTTAAAACAGTCTAAAATGCTAAATATTCTTTAAACTCTTTAAACATTAGAAAATAATTATTACAGCTAATTAGATCTTGCATTGGACGCCATGGAATGAGTCTACTTTGGTTTACAAATCTCCTGTATTAAAAGACATGTTTGACCAGACAATTCTTTCCCCGAATAAGATTCTTTTATCAATTTGGTGTAAAGGAACAAAAACGAAAAGAAAGGCACAATGATTAGCAATAGGGCATTTCGGAGATATAGAGTTAGTAGGATTCTAAAATAAACAAACTCCTAGGATATGCAGGAACTCCGAGCTTGTTTTATCTTTAAAGAACTATCTACAGAAAGCTGATTTCCAGAGACTGTACAAATTCCTTTTCCTTCCTTGATAATCGCTCTGATTGCCATATCCTGATGGCCAACCGTGGCTCCTTTAATTTTGTTTGTTTAGTTCCACCTAAAAGCAAAGGCTTTCAGATCCTCCCATCCACTCAGAGACAGGAAAAGCAGATGCTGGTTATACTACTACTCGCTTCTGTTCCTGAGGTCAGATAAACAAGCATTATTAACAGGTCAGCACATGACCTTGAAAAATCCAAGAACCTTTGCATTGGCAGCGCCTTGATCCATACTCATCTATAGGTATCTCCAGCCCATCGTTACCATAATATATGTTTATATAAACTCAGTTAATTGCTTGAGGAAACCAAGGCTTTAAGAGGTTTTCCCATTCAGTTACAATCATCAGCAAATATTAGAGCAAAGAAAAAAAATGACCAAGGGTACCATATCCTCTCCAAATCCAGGGATCTAAAACTGAGCCATAAGTAGCAAGTAATGTCTACTTTTATGTCCTTTACAGATAAATTACTTCTCGTTTTCTGATTTCTCATTTTCGCAGACTACTTATAAGATAAAACAGTTTTTTTGAGTTATTTATTTCTACATCATAGAGAGCTGGAGAAAAACGTTTGTGAAAAGAGTTTCATATGAACTTCTGGAGGATATCAATATCTTTGTAGGTCTTCTGCCAGGGACAGAAAGAAGACAAAGCCTATATGGCATTACATCTTGGTCCCCATGAAAATAAAAGCATGAAAATTGTTTTTTTCACCCTAGCTCGTAACAGCAAAAACTGTCGGAAAGGGTGCATTAGCATTAATTACTTAGACACTTTGTAATGATGCAGAAAAAGCAGACATTATGGTAACCCCTTTTTAATAGGATTGCAGTATTCCCAGTAAAGGAGAGCTAGTTACAATTCATGTGAGCCAAGGCAGAACACAGATAACCATTCATTCTCTGCAACAATAAAAAACAATGTCGCCCAGGCATTCAGAGGCAGCCTACCACTTCAGGATTTTCTAAATATGTGAGTGTGATTGGAATGTTTGCCTCCTCCAAATGTCTCCCCTTCCAAGCGAGAAACATTTCAAAACCCCTATCAGAGCAACAGCCCAACAATAAGCCAGATGGTCCGAACAACCCTCAGCGAACGGGAACATCAAATGCATTTCTGGCACAAAGGGGCATTTCAGCTCCCAGTTAAACTCTTTACTGGAGGAAGGGACCAGCGATACTCTCCTGATCCACAGTATGCAGCAACGAGAGGACATCAGAAAAGTCTTGGAAGAAGAGCTCATCCAGTGGTGCTTAAAATGAGGACCTATGGGATCCCAGCCTTATCCGCTTCTAACAACACAAACACAGTGCTTGGATGCGGCTGGCCCACTGGCTGGTGACATTAGGCTGGTGACATTATTTTAAATATTCAAACACAAAAATGTAAAACATATTCATATGCAAAGCGCCAAGTGTGGAAAAATCTTAAACTCATGTTCTTCTCTAAACTCTTCACCTAAAGTTGACCAGTCACCCATATGTGATTACCAGCTAAATACGAAATGGTTTCTTACACTGTGCGAGTAAAATCAGTGGTGTGAGTGAACGTAAAAAGATGTTCTTTGGAAACTTTTCATTGCTTTCTGCTGAGTGTGCAGATTTTTATGTTCCTTAACTAATTTGTTACAAGAACATATAGATAAAGTATTACTACATATAGTTTTCTGTGATTTAACTATGGTGGAGAACGGAGGCCTTGATTTAGATGGCACTGGTCCTTCTGAGCCAGAGAACAGATTCTTAAAACACGCACTAATTCAGGTGGTGGCTTCAGCCTTGAAAAGCAGAATTAATTAAGCTAACCAACTACAAACCAGCTATAAACCAGTTAGATCTAATACCAGCCCTCACGGAAATCCTGTTGTCATGAAAATATAATCAACTTGAGGGACCTGTATTCAAGCAGCCACTTTGATGACAATACATCAGAAGGAAGTCATCCATTTGGAGGCTGAAGTGTCATGAAATTAGGTTGTTGTAATAGATCTAAAGCCTCACAGTTCCCAGGTACACGGAGGGCCGGGCAAGTCCGTTCAGGACTCAGCTAGAACGCTGGTGGGAGATTAGGAGAGGACGCAGCTTGGATCAGCGCAGCCTCTGGCTCGGTGTCACGCGTGGCCCTCGGGCTCTTGCTCGGCTCAGGTCCCACTATGGCTGACCCACACACCATATATTTCAAGGCCAGCTCTGGAAAATGCAGGTGCCTGTAAGCCGCACGCAGAAAGCCATCCATACAGATTTTACGGATATGTTACAGCAGCTCGATTTGGCAGAAACTAATAAAATCTAACAAGATGTGATAAATGTAGTAAGATGTACATTTTGCTTTAGTGTATATTCAGCCAATAACGTCACGCTTTTTAAATGTCTGAGAGTTGCGCAATACATTGAGCCCCCAATAGTCAAAAGGGTTAAAAGAACAAAGGATCTCAGCTTCAAAAGGTGCTGCCTATTTTCTTTGTAGTAGTTTCAACAATTCTGTAAACCTACAAAGTGGAAAGATAACTGTTCCAAACACAAGCTCAGCCCAATCTGGTGTCAACTTTCAATGGGGGTTTACAAAAGCGTTTGTAGTAGGTGGGTACACTTCACCAAATTACACATCCGCAAGTTTCCATATCCACAGAATACATTATTATACAATGTAACATAATCCGATTATTAAGAAAATGACAGCAAAGGCAAAGTCTGCCATTCTCCCATCTACCTTAATAGAGCATACTGACAGATAATACATACACGCACAGCATGTCGAAGATTGATGAGAAGGATAAATGAATAAATATAGTAATAAGTAATTATGTATAGTTAATTAATAAGTAATTAAAGTTTTATTCTTGAAACCCCAGGTTTTGTGGAGATCGTACTTGGGGGCACATGACAAATATCTTATCTTATGTATTTACCCTTAAAACCCTTAAGTCTACAGGGGCATGACAAAAAATACTGCCCCACCGCCCTACAAGATGTGTGAACTGACCCCTCTCCACGAATGGATCCTAAATAACTTCATCTCAGGACATGTGCGGAATGCAGAAAATAAACATGTTGTTCATTTATCCCCCAATATAAACCAGGGATATGATAACTAACACAATACATGTACCTGGGAATAAATACGCTTCTGGTGACATTTGTGCCGACATCAAAAGGGCCAACCTGTGCAGCAAGAAATCTTGGGTTTCTCCAATACCTGGGGAATTGGGGTCTGCATGCTGCGCCTATACATATATAGGATTAGGATGCATGTGTATACAATGTAGCGTGTATGACGGGAAGAAGATATCCTTCTGCAATGTGCATAGAGTGGGCATGTCAAGGACATTTCCTAGCAAAAAGCCTGGTTTTATGCACATTTTTTCTTTAACCTCATTTGTATCCAAGAGACCCAGATTTACTCTTTTGATGGCACGCATATACACACACAGAGAAGGAAGCAGGTAACTTGGAAAAATGGCCACCGAACCCACCCAAATGTCCCGAATGCTGGGCTTCATAAACCCAGAGCACACTTACAAACCCAAAATATACCTCATTCAGCCGAAACACAAAACAGTCACTGATGCGAGCGACACAGAACATCCATAAATTGCCTAAAGAGCTAGCAATTACCTTTATCAGGTTCTATGCACCCAAATGTATAACCCAAATCCTTTAAATGTAGAAAGTTTGTAGGGCTTTTATGCCAATGCCCAGGTTGCCAGCTTACCGATCCACGTAACCAAAAACTTTATTTCGTATTTTCGTAAATTTCTGTGCCGCACCGTGACCCCTGATCTCATCTTCCTTTTGTGAAAATGCATTTCTATTCAGGGTTGCCCCCACTCTAGCAGTTTAATAGTTTTAACCCTTTCCTGACTACATAGATGCAAACCATATGAGCTGTAAACTAATTTCCATACATATCACAGCAACGGCCTCATTTCTGTACTTCCATTCCTTTCTTGACATTTCTTTGCACTCATTAACCTACATTTCCCAGTCATCTCCAACAAATGAGGGCACCGTCGCTCGATTAATGCCCCACCAGCTCGCATTGATCCCCAGAAAAACCTGCGCATTCCCATCTGTATCTCATTATTCTCACCCGCTGTTCCAATAAGGTGCATCTAAAGATGTAAGGGCTAATTGGGTGAAAATCAATTACAGCCATTAATATTCTGGGACTGGGGCAGACTGCTTTAAGATATGATCACAGCCATAGGGTGGGTACAGCATGCCCTGTAGGGTCCCCACAATCTGATCCTGGATGTTGCAGGTCAGGCAGACTCATAGCTGACAACTTCCCAAGAGCTTCTGCAGCATCTGTTTCACTCCTCCCTCTGCTTCAATTATTTCGATAGTGCTGATGATCAGGGGCAGATCAATGATTTGCCTCATCAGGGGTCAAACTGCATCGATTCAGCCCTCTATGTGTAGTCACTGCACTAAATGCACCGATGAGAGTTTAGCAGCACTCCGGCATCGATCGGGTTAAATCATTCCAATCCCTATCATCCTCGGAGATTTCCCCTTACCTGGATACCCGGATACAGCGCTTTATCCAGACAGCATGCTGTGCCCTGCACATCCACGACAGCTCCTTCCTCTTCCAGCGATCCCACTAAACAGCACGACTCGCCCACCCCACAGTGTGCGCAGCGCTGCCCCTGGCCGCCTCCTCTCAGCCCCAGCACGGCTTCTCCAGCAGTGTGCTCAGTGCTGCTATACCGAGCGGCAGCCACACCCCTGCACGGCTCAGCCTGGTGACTGTACCCTGCCGGGGGCTGTTCATTTACATGCGATGACCTCTTACTACCCCTGGCCTGTGATCAGCTTTCCTGCTATTCAGTAAGCACAGGGTGGAAATGTCCGCTGGGCACCGAGTATACAAGGTGCACACACCATGGGTCACACATAGGAAACAGACACACACAACTCACTTCTGCCAAGTCTCCCTCTTAAGGACAGATAGTCCCTCTCTGGGACCCCCAAATACAGGATCCATAGAAGGTGATCCACTGCTCACCAGAAACCACCATCCACTAGTAACTTTTTCCACTTTACTGATAGAGACTCGGTATATATTTCCAGGATCCTGTGTTTGGGTTCCTCAAATGTATTTATAAATAACAAAGCTACAGTTTCCAGACAATGTTTTTTTCTCATTACTATGAAATTCTAGAATTTCTTCTAACTTGAAAATCACTAAATATATTCTAAGCATGAGCTGCGTTTAGATTTAGAAACATAGAATTTGATGGCCGATAAGAACCATAAATCTGCCCATTTTTCCTGTTGTAAGACTCATTCAGTCTCTGGCCTTCCCTTAGATTCGGGGTAACTTTATGCCTGTCCCATGTATGTTTCAATTCCCGCACTGTATTAGCCTCTTCTACTTCTGATGAGTGTCCTTTGCGTTTGGGGGAGTCACCACTCACTTCAATGAAGATTTGCACATGCAGATAACGTCATTGGATACTTTATGTGTAACCAGGCTGGCACTGAGTATACCATCCAATTAGCTTTTGCTATATTCCCTTTGATGTGGTTGGCAACGCTGTTATTCCATATTCAGGGCGCAACAGGCTGACAAGCAATAGAGTTAATTGCCTTTGGTGATGTTCTGGGTGCGGCCCAGCATGCATTTGGGCCGATAACTCTTTAGTAAATAAGCCTCCAGGGCATGATTCTCGGGGCACCAGTTGGATGTCTTTAGACCCCGGATGCCAGGAGCTTTTATGAGTTGTTTATCTGAAGGACTTCCATTTTAAGGCTGGATCATACCAACGAAGGCCCTCGGGGGGGTCATGCAATAGCCTGATTCATTTCCACTGGTAAAAATGCTGAATAAATCCACATACTCCAACATCAGTGTCCATCCACGTCTGTCAATAACGTGCCTAAAGGTGTCGTACGCCTGATTAAATAACACTACTTCGTACATTAACATTTTTTGTTTTTTTCAGTTCCCATGTAACTCACTCCAAGAAATGTCTATCATCATTTTTAAAGGAACTTTAACCCCTTCATAACCTCCCTGAACGTATATCGTTTGAACCCCCGAGGGGTGAATTAAACAGTAATTGCACTGTTGACCCCTCTGGCAGTTTATGTGTTACACTAACGTGCCTGTTTTGGGGTATCTTTGCTGAAACAGATCCCCAGAAGTTGCTTGGGGCTTCTGTAGTTTTTCCACAGGTGTCTATCCTGTTCTGTTTTAGAAAGAATGGAAGGGATTGATTTCGGCAAGTGGATAGCTTTAAAAAAAAACGTATCTGGCGCATACCATACCTATAATGTAAAAGAAAACACAAAGGAGAACATAATAAACTATACAAGTATCTTATTCCAGATACTCATATGTGTCTTTTTATCAGTACAGATAAGATTAAAGTTGATTACATGTTCCTGTGTGCAGACTGGAGATAAATGTAAAATAATTATATAAAATGTCCACAATTGTGCTTACAGCAAAATGCAATAGAGAAAAAGTATCATAATATGTGAGCGATTTTACCTGTCCTATAGGGCATCCCTACTTTGGAGCTTCCCAAATTCTAACTCACATGTGCCATTAATGAAGAAAAATTTTCATGAAAATATCAATCTTGCCCACCAAGGCAACCCAGAACCGAAACATTTCAGCCTTCCTGGGGGCGTTGAAGGTAGGATATAGTTGGTATGCCTCTAGGTGAGCAAAAAGGTCCATGCCTGGACTCAACTTTACACTTTGAGGGAACCCCAAGAGATCACAAGAGTGTTGAAACTGCATACAGAGGAACATGAAAAAGTCAACCAAGAACAGACAACTAATAGTCGTCCAAGCTCCAGAGCAGCTCAGATTTTGGCTCTTTTAATGGATTTTTTTCCCTCTGGGGCTCTCTTTTGGTTCACCCCAATTGTAAAGGTTAGTTCAGACATGGACCTCCATCCTCACATGTGCCTAGATGGATAATAACTATATCCTGCGTGTGAGGCCTCTGGATCAGCCCAATATGCCAATGGAGACTTTAACTCCTTAATAGGACATGTGAGCTAAAACTCATGATGCTCCCGCCTGGAAACACATCATAGTGTGGGCTATTGTTACTGTTTGTTCTTGGTTGAGTTGCTCTTGTATGTATTAAAGCCCCTAAAACACAAGCCACCCAAGTGTTTAGTTTTATGATCCAAATCGCTGTCGCTTTTGGCCATTAAGTCATTTAAACAATGTTAACAATGTCTCCCCCCCAGCCACACACACCCAAAATTGTCCATCTTTGCCCATTTAAAATGCTGGGAGTTATTCATAGTCAAACACATTTTTAATGAAAAATGGTTAAATAGTTATTTCTGCTAATCCAACCGATTTTAGACAAATTAGGTGTTTTTTGTTTTAAAAAAATCATATTTAGGTGTAAGGCTTTTGCCAGTTTGATGGTGCTCATCATGTAGTGAACTGGTCAAATGCTATTGGTTGAATATTTCGTTGAATTGTATCCCTTTAGGACACAAATTCCTTTTTCTCACCAGTTACTTTTGTGTCTCACGCTCCTATTCACATCTGTATGACCTCATAATCTGAATTGTTAGGGATTCTGGCTGCATCATAAAAAGTGTGACAAATTGTGCGAAACAATGTAATCCTATTTGATTCTCCTTCACAAATTACATTTTGTTTGTTTTTAGTTTTGTTGTCTTTTTAAGCAGATGCCTTCAAACTTTTTTACGAGTCTTCCTTATATTGTTAAGATTATCTTTAAGCCCTTACTTTGCCCAATATTTGGAGAGGGGCCTCAAGGGTCAATATTTGAATAATTTGGTGCCTGGTGCAGAGGCACCCTTATAGTCCGAGAAAACACAGGGAGGCAAAAAAGCTGAAAAATAGCTACATTTCCCATTTGTAAGTTTTTTTTTAGGAATGACTTTTTCTCCCATCTTTTACTTTTTTGAGTAGAGTGCAGCCAGCATTACTCTGCACCCTGCAAGGAGGCATTAATATTTGAGCTTTGATTTCTCGCTTACAGCTCCCTTGTCAGTTTGTGCTATCGGTGGGATTTAAAGGGAATTAATTTCCCCCCTTGTTTCAACATCAAGGCTGTTCAAGTGCAACCTTTAGTGCAACTGTAAAATCTTTAGTTGCTTTTTGCTTGTTTCAACCTGCACATCCCCATCTACATATGGCTTTTCAAAACCCCTGAACCTTATGTGTGGCTTGTGTTGGGCTACTGAAGGTATTAAAGCACCTGGCTTTTCAAGGTCTGTCAAGATAATTTTAGGGCCAGACCCACAACAAATGGCATCCCATGTTTTTACACAGTTATTGGGTAATTACATGCAGAAAGGAGGGCCATCAGGAAATGGAGGCGAAGAGACTTTGGTTCCAATACGGAGATTCGTTTCTAGTATAACATCACAGGGCACACCACCATGTTGGACCTCCCTAGGAAGAATACGCCACTGCCCAACACTCCCAGTTCAGCTGCCCAGGATCCCTGGTGCTAAGACCAGCCCTGGGAATTGTAATTAATACACAAATCAGTCTAATTTAACTCACACACTGTGCATGTTTTGTGTGCATTTAAAACTACACGTGTAAAGTGATTATAAAATAGCTGTGCATCTCCTCTGTCAGGGCTCAGTTGCACCTCGTTTTTTGTGATGTTCCCATTGTATGATGAGCATTATACACATAAACACACACTAACACACTTTAACACACGCTCCCAAACATGCGCAATCCCTTCATAATTCTTGATTCAAATTACTCATTTGTGTCATTTTAATTAAAAAGCCCTAGATACAGCTTTGTGCTTTAATACATATTTTTTTACCCAAAAGAACACAAGAAACACTTTGCTAAAACACTGAATTATCACGTTCCCTCCGCTATCCACATTTCAAAAAGTTTTGACTACTTGATCCAATATGACTGCTTTCTGCATGTCCGTGTGTGGGGGGTCTCGTTAGATGCCCTGAAAATCTGCGTACACATGCATTGCCTTCCATGAGATGTATTGGGTGGAATGCATCTCCTGCAAGGCAAATAGCGGAGGTAGGGAAATGGAACAAATTCATAGAGGAGATTTAGATGAATACGATGGATGGAGCACATAAAGGAGAGAGATCCAGAGATTCAGACCCTGGCAGGGGGCAAATTAGTGCGCATGGAACACCTAACAACAATACAACATTCAATCCTTTGTAGGCTTATGTATATAAACACACATATAATGTTAATTAGAAAACTGCTGGGATTTTTTTTTCATTTCTTTCTTTAGTGGACAAAATTTCTGTATACAAACCTACCAAACAATGAAAACCATCTGCAAACGAATTCAAGGAAAGTGAAACAAACAAACAAAAGGGGACCAACCAATCTGTAGACTGTTTCTGTTACAAAGCAAAGACAATAAAGCATAATTGTTTTCAGGACAATCAGCCGACTGGTGGCCACCCATCCTTCACAATGCAGTGATTGTGAATGGACCAAGCCTATGAGAAGTCTCCAATCGTTCTGGCAATGGATCAATCACAGGTCAAAGATTCCGCTGACTTGCTCCATACCTTTCCTGAGTGTAACCTGCCCCAGGGTAAGCACACTCCCGTAACACATAGTTGAACACCGTGATAGGACCTGATGTAGATAATGCATGGCCTTTTGTGCTTTGGGAGTGTGTTTAATGTGACCTGGGGCTACCTGAATCTGCTTCACCTTCATTAACTGCTTTAGTACTGGAGACGGTCATATATGGATCAATTACATATGTAATGCTGATTGAGTTTGCTCTTAATGCCATTGTGTGTTTTTCTCAACATCTTACTCTACATTTACTTGGTCCCATGCTTTAAATGAAAATAAAAAAAAACGCTTTTAATTCTACATTTTTTAATAGGGATATTTTCAGTAATTACTGAATGGTGACAAAAGCACAAAGATTGAGGGGTCTGTCCGTGAGGATTTACAACCCTGGAAAAAAATGGCCATCATTCAAAGCCTGAATGCCCACTCAATATTCACATCTTTTTGGTGAGAAACCTTTGTCTCCAGCACTGAAAGGAGCCATTACATTTATATTGGATACCAAGGGCTCGCTAATTAGAAGTGATCACATGGACTGCCATTTATAAATGCTGTGACCTACTACAGTTAATGAAAAGGGATCGCTACGAAGAATAAAACTCCCCAATTGAGTCAGTTTTTGAACAATACCCCTAGAGTTAACGCACCCTGTTTCTCCTTGCAGTATTAGGTCTTGGCAACAACCACTCCAGGCAAAAATTTTGCTGAAATCTGGAAGCTTATTACAGGAACACTAGGAAACTTTGGATCACAAGAGTAGTGTGATCATTAATGTTGCACTCAACGGGTAATTTTACAAAGGGGCACCAAATTCTTTTTTTTGTAGTTGAACAATGCTTAGCAATATATTTTTCACTTTTCTGCTAAAAAAATGGATTAGGCATAATTACCCAAACTATTTGCATTTCTAATTTCCTGGCTTCGTTTTCTGTGGTCAGGGCAATTTGTGCAATGTTCTCCACGTCTGAGAGGCCAGGCTTTGGATGTTCTGGTTCAGCCTATTAATGATATAGGGAGAAGGAGACATATTGTAAATGTAGGAATTAGCCAGCTGTAATATAAAATGTTGAAAGTATTTAAGTTCCCAATTTCAGGAATGTCTAACGTTTAAATTCATGAGCCATGTTATAAATATGAAAATGGCCATCACATGTTTGCATGTTTAAAGGCTAATGTACTGTTCACGGACATATGATGCAGGTTACTGTGTCTGTGCCTAAATACTCTTAGCGGAACATGTGCAATATGACATATGATATGATATACAGTTGCTAAGTATGTGCTAAGTATTTATTGTCCTTTTTGGTCATGCCTTTGCCCATTTTCTTCCTATGTGTTGGCCATCAGGTGCTATAGAGTACTGAACATAAGTTGTGTATTAGCTCCTCTACAATGACTTTTTATACACAATTACAGATGTTCCACTGCTGCCTCGAAGATCGGCGTTTATAGTAGGATTGAAAAGCCCAGCATACATGATGCAAATACCATTTAACGTGTGATTACAATAAACTGCATCGAATACGGTTCTACCACTTATAGAATTATTAATAGTTGTATTGCCAGATTCTATGCTTTGGGGTCAGATCCTAACTGTAGGTGGTTGCTGATTATTGTCTTTGCTTACCTGCTGACCCAGTGTAGAACAGCTTAAATACAGAACAAAAAGCATGTGAACTGAGCTTGTGTTTTATCAGCTCTTCTGTGCCGGGTTTGTAGCGAGCTATTGATGAGCTAATCCCCAGTGGATAATTGCCTTCCCACAGGATTCCCATAGATTGCTATAATTAAGAACTCAATATATGGTTTATTGGTATGACAGCTGTGAGTTGTCTAGTTTTTTTTGTTCAATGATCAAATGGAGGGTGTTATGTTTAGCAATTAAGCCCTATATACAGTAGCACCTGATCTGTGCAATTATACTCTGTGTGATGTCATTATCGGAGGAACAAAGTATACTGCTTGCTTTTATTGGACGCATATTAAACATGCATTGGAACCGAGTACAAGTAAGAGCAAGAGGGTTTTTGCAGCCAAGATTCAGATGCTGATCAATTGGTTTGTTTTAACAGGGAGGCAGATAGATATTAATAAATAATGCTATTGGTTATAGACATGTGTAACCTTAATTTAAAAAGGAAGGGATTTTATATTGTCACAGTTTTTAAAATAACTAAATTAATTTATTGAAACGACCTATTGTTTGTGCTTTTTTGTTTCTTGACGCAATAAAGCTGAGACATGTGCCTGAACTAATAAACAATAAGCAACAACTTAGCAAGGGAGAGATAAGTTTATAATAAGGAATAAGCATGCAGATCCTGATAACAGGCAGTTAATAAAGACATTCTCATTATGTATATATATATATATATAAGGTGGGTATCTATTAAATACATAGTATATTGCTTATTTTGATCTGTATAAATTATTTCAAACTTTTATTGGGTAATGTTACGTGACCCCCACAGTAAAAGTGCAGCTGCACACAATGCAGAAGAGCAGCTGAAAAGAAGGCCCCAGCTGGGTAAAAATGGAGAGGAGAGGGTAAGGGAGTGAGGAAAGCAGTGAGAGAGAGGGTAATGGAGTGAAGAAGAGGGCAAGCGAGTGAGAGACATGATAAAGGAGTGAGTATGTTAGAGCAAGTGTTTGTATGTACTGGCATGATTGTGCATGTGTGTATGGGTGTGTTAGAGGGAGTCTGTATGTGCGTGTGTTAGAGGGCATGTGTATGTTTAAGTGTGTGCTAGCATGTGTGTGTATATGTGTAAACATTTGTGTTAGTATGATTGTTTATGTGTTAGCACGGGTGCTTATGTGTGGGCATGTGTTAGTATGTGTGTGTTGGCATAAGTGTGTGAGTGCATTAGTGTAAGTATGTAACTATGAATGCATATGTGTGTGGCACGTTTGTGTAAGTTTGTCTTAGTGTGTAAATGTATGTGTAAATATATGCGGCAGTGTGTTTGTTAATTGCCAAGGGGTCGAGGTGGCCACTTGGCCTTATCTTCCCCTCGAGCCAAAGGTGCCAGTCCTCCTCTGGCCATAAGGTCTTCAAAAGAAGACTGGCATCCATACTACTCTGATGCGCACTGATGTTTTTTCCATACCAGTACAGACCTTAATACCAGTGCTCCCTTTCACAATGTGCAGGCTAAACTACTAAGCAACGGGATATGATGTCACATATTATTGAACCAGATCGCCTATTTTACCTTTATAGTGGAGCCTGAGTGGGAACACTTATTCAGGCCATGGAACCAGCTGGTTTATGGGGTTTTGTGGACAAATGCGTTGTCCAAGGGCGCAGCTACAAGGCAACAGAGAGTGAGGATCATGGATGAAGCTGGGTTCCAAGTGTTCTTCTAATCTGTGTTTAATACTTCAGAATAAGTATTGGTGACCCAGTTTGTGATTGTTAGGGAAATTATTGCACACAATAACATCAACTCAAAGCAGATGGCACCCTATGCTCCATCAAAGCAAAATTGACTGAAACCCAGCAGGAATATACAGAAAACTTTGCAACTACGAAATAGGCTGAGTTTCCAAAAGAAGAACCGATCCATCTCTGAAGAAAGGTTTCCTCCGTAGGGACTGTCATACCAAAGTAAAAATGTAAACATCAGCAGAAGCATCATATAATATCTATCCTCAGATCATGTCTATAGTCATACTATAACATGCCGCCTGGTGCTGCTCTCAGTATCTCAGCAAAAGTGGCTTTTTTTTGCATGCGGAACCACGAGGAAGCCGAGCAGTGGGGATATTTCCAGGGGCATCTAGCCAAGTGAACTCCCGCTGTTTAAACTCATGCAAATCAGGTCAGTTAGTAAGTAGGCTATTTAGCTCCTTACAGAAGCTTCCTTGAGGGTATTTAATTAAAGTCACAGTCCATCCCGCTGCATGACAGCTAGGTATTTTTTAAAGTTCCCGATACTATAGATATATATATAGAGAGGAATCCAAAAACATGAACCAGTTTCTACAAAATCACATAGGCTTGCAAGGGTCCAGGATCCAGCCTTGGATACAAACATTGTCCATTAGCTCAGTGCCTACACAGATATTCGAGATTGGAACTTCATTCACATAGCAGAAACGGTTGGTTTTTCTAGTTGCGTCACATTATTTTCTAGCTAGATATTAGTTCTGACAGTTACCGGTTTTATATATTTTTTTTCAATTTTAAGCTGCATTTTTCTATAAAACCTTCCCGGAGGCACTAAACTTGCAGTAACCAGAAGATTGTGTGGTACGAGAAATCACTTTGCAGTATATCCCTAGGCCTGTAATTCAAACCATCAAAACTGACACAGCAGCACAAATTAACATTTATGTTTTCGCTACTTTACCTAAAAATCTGTAAAGCGCGATGCGGGAAGTGCTTAAAATTTGAATGTGGACATAACATTAAAGGTGCTGTTCCATCTAGACATTAGCTTACATTTCTATACTAAGACAGTAAACCTTACAATAAAATATTTCATCACCCAAGAAGTTTTTTGTTTCCAAAGCAACAGTCTATCAGTACCTGGTTTTGTGACACATGACAATTAAGTGTTGCTGGAAAAAATTAGCGGAGGCGGGACCAGTCAGAGCCAACACAACTAGATGACGTCCGTGCACTTGGACGTGGTCTGGTACAGGAGGAGGTCCATGGGGGTGACACCATGAGTTACCACCCTGGGCCACACCAACCCTAGTGACGCCACAGCCCCATGACTCCCATTTTCATCTTCCCAAGAGAAGTTATGTCGCCCTTCTGCCTAGGTGCTTCATTCTTTATGGCAAAGCTAATCAAGCAATGCATTTCAAATGAAGAGACAAGCCACAATTAGACCATTATAGCCAGATCACAGGCTGAGTCTGGTAACAAAAGCAATATGGGGCTAGACAGATGTTGGCGCAGCACAATGTGGGCCAGTCCAGACCCTGAGCCTGGCTCACTAAAGTGTGTCCAAGGCAAACAAGACACACCCATCATATAATTAAAAACATTGAGGGTGTCAATATGGATGCTCGCTAGGACCCCTAATTCAGAGGAGGAGATTAAACATTGAGATGAGTGCTTCAGGAGTTATAAATAAATATTTTTAAAAAATGATCAGTAGCATTTACCGGCAGAGTTTTTCACCATTCTGACCTAGATAAAGATAACAGTTTATAGAGGAGGAATGGTATGGCCCACAGTTACCACAAATGCAATGGTCAAATGACAAGCCAAAGATGCCTATGTTGGTTTGCCAACCCTTACCTTAGTGTAAAACATGCTGGATGTCATTTACAACGGCCTCTCTTACTGTGGTGGGCTATTTTAAGAGCCAATGAGAAAATTGGTGAAAATTGAGCATTGAAAACTTAAAAATTCAAGTATATGTGCATGGAGTCTGAGGTTTCCTCTTCCTGCTTGTTTTTATGCAGCACAACGATATAAAAAAGCAATGCTTTGACACAGTCCAGCAATGCAACAACAAACACTATTTATTCTCCAGATTTAGCATTCCTGGCTGCAAACGTCACATGCTAAATACAAATTCCATATAAAAATAAAATACTATTCAACAGATTAGAGCCATGTGAAGAAAAACTTGACCAAGTTTAGAAATCATAGTGTGAAGCTGTGAAGCCTTGCTAGATGTTCTACCTCCTTCATTTTAATCTAGGCAAGTGGGGCTCTTTTCTCCAAAATACAGTAAAGACAGCAGCCCAGGGCCAGAGGATCGTCAAGGGAACCAGAATAGGTCTTCATGGCCACATATATATAAAAGCACAAGAGACAGATTATTTTTATTATTAGCATTATTATTATTGACACCAAAGCAGATTATGCTTCCTTTTCAGAGGGTTTACAATACTGCACCAAGGATCACTGTTATCTTTTAAAAACAACAGATTTCAATGCATAGCATGAAGGTGTACTCTGCTTTGAGCACTGGAACATGACACCAGGACCAGTCGCTTCTAAAGCAAATTTTTTTGTGCATTTGTTTAATAAATCTCCAAGATCAAATCAGGTTACCATTTGGGTTTCGTTGTTGGCACACATAGTACTGCATAACCTTGTAATTCATACTAAATGGCCACAGGCAATATTCCCATCATCACTTTAAGTGTCTCATTGTGCCCCAACACACATCAAGTCATCATTGTCATGTAGTGTAGATCGAATCATTAAATAGCCCCAGTGAGCAAGCTGCTTGGATTGTCTTCCAACAACTTGGAAAAATGCCTCAATGTAAGGATTCCTTTCTTTGCCGTGTCCCCCATTTCTTACTAAAACAGTGTCTCTTACACTGTTGAAAAACATGATCTCATCT
>VKOC01000004.1:23833985-23893696 GCA_009364415.1 Spea multiplicata
CACTACAGGCACCGCAGCCTGGGGAAGTAGGTGAGCAAACTGCTCACGCAGCGCCCTACCACCGTCCTGGTCCGCACCAGCCCTGAGAGCAGCGAGGATCGCCTCCACGTCCATGCTCCAGGCCGTCAGGGTACACCTAAGCTCAAGCAGGTAAGACTGTTGGCCGTGTCTGCAAAAAAGGACAGTGACCGGGGTCACCCATGGGTCACCTTATATCACCTAGGGTCTCCCACCCCTTAATTAACATACCCCAATCAAAACACGGACATGCCCTGAGCATGCACTAACCCACACACATACATGCTCCCTGTCCATTTAGCTACGCTGATTCCCAGGGGCCTTGACTTACATACCTTACTCATTTTTCAGCCTGCATTATTGGGACAGGCTTCGGCATCGGATTGTGGTTGTAGCTGATTTTGGTAATTGTAAGTGTATTTATCTATCAGTCTGTCGTGTGGTAGATCAGTCGAATAGCTTCCAAGCAGCAGTAGAAGCTAAAACAATGTGAGAATTCTAAACATGTATGGTATAGGCATACAGCTATCCTGAATCATGAATAGATGGAATTACTCTGCTTTCCTCAAATTTGTTACATACACATCACCTGACAACGGGACATTTGGCATCTTTTAACCTACATTAATCCTGAGATGTCTCCCTCTTTCCTGCGTAGCATCATGCTTTAAGCGTCTGTTCATGGTATGGTGTGCGTGTCCCCTTGAGTTATGATCCACAATCAAACCACCTTATTATCACTCTTTAAAGGGGTGGCCCTAAACAACCTCAACATAAACAAATGCATATTTAAGCACTTTGCAAGTACTTTAATGTGCACTTATCTTTTTTTAAAAAAAAAACAATAACACCATTTATCTGTTGAAAACGCTCTCTACAATTTGCCGTTGATTAATTGGAGCTTGAATTGCATGTGCTTTAGGCTCCCTGGAAACCTTGCTCGAGCCGGTGCTGGAGCTGGCAGTGAGTAATCACACAAGCGCACTGCTGAGCAAATGTATTTGGCGGATTCTCATGAATTCATCTATGCATTCAGATAAACACATTCATTATAAGCTAAGCTAATACTTGCCTATCATATGGATTAAAGTGCATTAAAGGTCCATCCAAGACAGATCAAAACCCCATCATGCATTAACCTTTTGTTCCTAGATTGCTTTGGCCAGCGCTACACCTATTATCTAAAGTTCCTTAACTCATTTTGTTACTCAGCTCATTTTGTTTGCCCTGCCCTCTCCCAATTCTAGCTTTAAATGTGCAAATAAAAGCCACCTGCTCAGAAACGTAATCTATTCTCTTAATACCCCCACAACCTGCAGCCTGAACCCCCTGTTTCTCCATCCTTCAACATCAGACAAAAAGACTTCACTAAAATCACATTAGGCCAGGCAGGTGGCTTACCTTCTGTCTTATTCACTCAATCTTATTCACTTAATGGAAGCTCACCAGAATGGGGTCCTAGAGCAGTAGATAGAATATTAGACAGACAGACAGATAGATAGCTAGATAGATAGATAGATAGATAGATAGATAGATAGATAGAGGGATAGACAGATAGATAGATGAAAAATAATGACACCTCTGTCATGTTGAATAGGCCCTGCTGTTTACACAATTATCCATGCATTGCATTAGAAGCCTTCCTTTGGAGAGTGGCAGAATTTGTTCTTCAGACATTTTACTGAATATAGTGAGATGAAATTGTTTTGCTGGATTGGCTCATATTGAAATATAACCCATTAAGATTATATTGCCTAAACATCTCAAGTAAATGAACCCCAGAGTTGGGGTTCTGATTGGGAACATAAAATACACTAATAGACTTGTGCATTCGTTTTTGTACCAACTGTATTTTTAACGATAATTGCCTGTTTTTTGCCTTCATACGAATCAATGAAAAAAAGGACCAACTCCAACGTAACTAACGAAAACCAATTGCAAAAGTGACGAAAATTCATTTGGATTCGTTAGATTCGCTGCCACAAGTAGCCGCCACTACAAACCATTTTGGCACTCCTTGATGAGATAAAGGGACTTTATTTATTCATTGATAAATACATATTGGTGACAAAACAATGCATTAGAATATATAATATTGGGGAAATCCAGTCGTGCTGCATGTGCCAGTGAGCCAGTCCAGGCTCAGTGCTCTACTACTACTGCTGCTGTGCACCTCTTTGACTGTCATTACTCTATATATTTCTATAATGAAATGTGAGCTCAGAAGGTGTCAGTGACCTCCCCATTTTGGGAACACTCCCAAATGTCTTTCCGAATTAAACAAAGACCTGCAAATTTGTCCGAAACGAACAGCCAGTAAACAAAATTTGTTGCCTAAAAACGAATGCGGAAAAAAACAAAACAAAAGTTTTGCCCGAATGGATTTTGCTCGCTGTGCACGTCGATACACTAATCTCTGATACGTTTCATTTAATAGGTTGGAGTCCTCATAAGGCCTCTTGCCTAAACGGTATGTACTACATTGTAATCGTTAAAGTTTATTTCAGAATATGACATGAAAAAAACGTCATAGAGAAAATGGATTTTCAATTTCATGAAGATCTTTGACAGTAAAAACATCCTTTTAGCATTTTAGCACTAGATAACAACTAGTAATTCATCTGTCTGTCTATATATTTCAAAACACTTATCTACATTGTATGTCTATGCATTTCCATCTGTGTGGCCTATGATAAATAAGAGGTTAAATCAAAACATTTATGTCATGAGCCTATCAAATCAAGTGACGAATATGAAGGCCTACCCTATGTCTTAAAAATATTTGCTTATATGTAATATATCTAGAAAATGCTTGTTTATGGACTTCAGTATTATCCTAAATGAACCATTAGTTAATTACTCTCTATGCTATATCTAAATTTCTAGCCAACGTATACTTTCCCATATTTAATTGGAAATCATGGATTATCTAAGCCCAAATAGTAGTGTTATTCTATATGCAGCAAACATGACCTCAAGTAACCCACTTAGTATTCAAAAGGCTAAACATACATGCAGGGCTTTCTAGCTATAGATAATCAGACTCTACACTACCCGTAAAATAAGGTGTTTTTGGACAGTACGGGTTCATCCTACATCAGTCATGGGTCAAGAATTTTGGCATTAAGCAAAATAGTAAGCTTGCGAGCAGGGCTCTCTTCTTAACATATCAGTTGGTCTTAGTCTGCCAGTTCTAGTTTTTTTCATACCCTTGGAATATATGTACTGGAAGACGTGTACATGTTGGTGTTATACAAATAAAAATAAAATAATAATTATTCTGTTTCAATTTTTTAAAACATATGACACCAGTCAAAAGTCCATTATGATACCGACACTGATTTACACTGACATCAGCTCTTCCAAACTGCAACAATAAAATAAAGCCAAGTTGAAGCAGATAGATCCTGTAGTGTAAATGCAGACATCTGATCAGACCGCCTGTTCTGTCTGCTATGTGTTTCACTTGAGCAGCTGGGAGGAGCAGTCCTCCCAGTTATGGTGCTGAAACAGGCTGAACTCAATGCTTGCTTGATTCACATACAACCCCCCCCACCCCCAAAAAACAGACTTTAACATGTTTTTTTATCAATACAGGACATCCCCATCTCCTATACTGATAACACAAGTCTCACAAATCACCAGTATCTACCCTAACCAAGGCAGCTGGGCCTGGGCTGCTAATAACCTCATCACAGACAGCAGGAATAAAATAGAGGTGTCTTACCCCTGTGATGCAGCTGATACAGATATTATTGAAGATTGCTTTTTCGGGAATTTGATGGCGCCAGCAGTGTTTGTATTTTCCAGCCTTTCTCCTATATCCCTATGCCTCTGTACCACTTTACAGTTCTCCCACTCCTGCTCTGGAAGAGAACGGTTTCTAAAAATAGCTCCCTCACGCCTGGGAGCGAAACTAGCACATCCTATACATTGGTTGAATTTGTATCATCCGCTTCCCCCCCCCCCAGTCAGCTCTGCATCCTCAGTCTTATACTGCTTGTACCTAACCCCCCCCCTTTGCAATTCCCCAGCAGAAAGCCCTGCCAGTTAAGCGTCCTATTCTTTTTTCCGGAGGAAACACGGTTAATTACGTAATTAAGGATCATGGCAAAGAGGATGGCTCGTGGAGTGATGGCGTTGAAAAGAAATTGTGTGTTTTTGCAATTTAGATTTGCATTGTTTAAACGCTGTGATAATGGTTTGCATCCAAATCAGCAGTAGGGAGGTTCACTGCAGTGTCTCCCTTGTATCAATATTTAGTAGACGTGTTATTATTATTATTGTTGTTATTATTAGCCAGCCAGTAGTCAGTAGTTAGTTCAAGTAGTATTTTTGTAACAAGCGTAAGCAAAGATCCACCTGAAAAATGCATATTTAAGGCAATTGACATTTAGCCCCTTGAGTAAAAGCCATCTGGCTTCAGGAGTTAAACTTTGCTAACCATTGTATATCATTATATTCAAAGTCACATTGGGAGCCAAATATGAATTTGTTAAAGCAAAAATTGGATTTCAAGGCTAGTGGCTTTCAATTATCCAGCTCAAAATGTTATTGCGTGGGTTAACATTGCAAGTGCTGCAGTTTTGTGCATAGGACTCTGCTAACATCCTTAATAGTTAATTTGCTACACAAGTTTTATCAATGAGCAGACACTCACTTGTAGCACCCCAACAGCTGTTTGTGCATTAGATGTAACGTAAGGAAGTATTACTATACTGAGGCAGTGGTAGACAAGTGGAACAGCCTTCCAGTTTAAGAGATTGCGGCTAATTCAGCGAGGAAATGAAAAGACAAATTGGATAGGCATAAAGCTATCCTGAATCTAAGACGAGACCAAGGAATGATTAAGGTTTGAGTATTTACATCAGGAACAACTGGCAGACTGGATGGGTCAAATGGCTCTTATCAAATATGTTTCTTTGAATTAAAAAGAAATGTTAATTTAACACAGGGAAGACCCAGGTCTCTTAGTAACTCAGTTAAACTGTGAATGCGACAAGAAGTTTACTTCATTTTAATTCTCACCTTAACCCTTTTATTTCACTGTTGGTATGTAACATACATTTCTATATATTTGTGAAAATTTCCCTGGTAGGCAATGATTATATTGTAGACCAATTGTTTCCTTTTCCTTTGGTGTATCTTTTATATAAATACAAACTCCATTAAATCAAATTAACAAGGTAAATATTCGATGTAAGCTAATATTTTCTAATCTTTCGGGCAAGTGCATGCAACTCAAAAAGGTATTTGTTTCCGAACCATCACAGAGTGGCTATTACTAAAAGCCAATTGCATCACTGACACCGGATTACAAACTAGTAACCTAGATAGGTCAGAGAAAGCAAACAAGAGCCATGATTTAAGGATTGATAAAATGCTATATAATGCTGTTATTACAAAGGAGTTTATAAAGACTCACAGCAGATGTGACTGAACTTTCACAGAGTCAACTGCATGGAGATCACATTAAACCAATGGGAAAATGTAGGGGTTTGGGCAGATGTGTACTTTTTCACTATAGTCCAATGTGATTTTAGATGAGTTTTAGGGGTCTAAAAGTATCTTTTCAATTTAACTACAGTCTTCACTTTCTTTCTTTCACGATCATATGACATTATCATTTTATCTACTTAGATATAGCACTGTGTGTACTGTGTGTTTGTCTCTGGGAAAAAACCTTCGTATTTCACGAATATTTACCCATTCCCATGTTCTTTTCGGTCAAATATTGTACGTACTTTGTGTTATTTTTTTTCTTCCTTTTTTTCTAGCAGGGGTAAATACAGGGTTAATGTGGTAAAAGTATGCAGCAGCTTTAGCCCCAGAATTTTAAAGGTCTGTAAGAGCCCCGGCAGGGGGTTCCTCTGGTGTCAACCAATGAAGGGCAGCTGCTCTTCATTGGTTGATGCCAGACAAGGCCCTGGCGGCGACCAATAGAGTAACTCCTGATGCTGAAGCCATTAGTCTTTCTAGGCCAGGGGTGTCCAGGTTTTTTCTGCAGTGGGCCACTTCATCAGAATTGTATACGTGCGAGGGCCGCACTCATTTTTCACTGTGAGAAAATATAGCCTTTAATAAAATATGCAGATTGAAATAAAGTAAATGACACAAAACCTTTACTTTTCCTCTTACTGATTTCTGGGCCTAGAAAGTTTTGTGACTACAAATTCAGGATTCTGGATAAGTTAAAATGGAATAGTTCTATTTAATCTAGGGATGCACCAAAATGAAAATTCTGGACCAAAACTGAAAATTCAGGGTTCACCCACCCCCACCCCACCTTTAAAAAATAATAAAAAAAATCCCACACTTTTAATAAAAAGCAAGTTACACACCAAAATTGTACAAAATTTAAAATAATGCTAAATATATATATATATATATATATATATATATATTAATACTTATGATTGTTAACAGGAAACCTCAGGGCATACCTAGATTCCCAGCATGTACTGGTGGGCTGGCATGATAGGAGTGCGATTGCTGTCAACAATCATATATAAATTAATATTTTTATTGTATTTTTTTGTCCAATTTTGGTGTGTTAACCACACTTTTATTAAAAATAAATAACACCACAATAATTTATTTTTAATAAAAGTGTGGTTAACACACCACAATTGGACAAAAAAAATCAACAATATGACTTGCCATGATAGGAGTGTGATTCCTGTTAGCAATCACACTCCTATCATGCCAAGTCAGCCAGTACATGCTGGTACAGGGTGGCTGTAAGTGATGTGCAGACCCCATACTGCTGGCAGCATCAATACACAAGGGGGGCAGCTAGCCAGGTTTCAGCATCTACTGGCTGACTTGGCATGATAGGAGTGTGATTGCTAACAGCAATCACAGTCCAATCATGCCTAGGTTCCAGCACTTACACATCCATGCTATCACACGCACACTCATTCATTCACAGATTCATTTCCTCAATCACGCATACTCATTCAAACACCCCCTTACCTGCACTGCCGCTCTCTCAATGCCACTCACAGACTTCAGCAGGGGGCGCAGCTTCCCTCTGCTTTTCTTGTACTGCACAGAGGAAGCAGGACTGGAGCAGAGTCATGTGATATCACGTGAACTCTGCTGAGTTCCGCTTCCTCTGTGCAGTACAAAAGACCCTCCCACAGGTAAGCAGCAGAGCTCTTGTGAGACTGGTTGCCGATCTCACGGGGGCTGCATGTTGGACGCCCCTGATCTAGATGATAAAGCCAGTGCACGGCGGACACAGTGGACGGGATAATTCTTACATATCAAAAATCTCTTTGTAAACAACATTTAAGGTATAAACTGTTTTACTTGAGGGTATGGAACAGCCCTGAGTGAGAGCATGAAGAATTGTCACCTTTTCAGCTGTAGCTGTAGAAACAGCGGCATCCAACTGTCCCGGACTAAATACGGCTCGGGACATATATATTGAGCCTTACCTAAAGTCTGACCCTGACTTTTGTTTCGGCTTATTGCAAAACTTAAATATACTGATTTGAGGGGCCAAATCGACACGGATTCTGTATCAATTAGATGACATGACATTTCCAAAAATTCTAATCGCAGTATAATGCAGTAAAACCGGTTCAAGGACGTAAGGGCAAAATGGCAGTAAAATTGCCTCTAGGACGTGACACTGGTTATGCATTATATTCAACAGTGTATTTCACTTTGATGGTAAGTTGGTGTTTTGTCGTTAATTGAGCTTTAAAAATCCGTTACCGAGCTCTTCAGTTTGAAAAGGAAGCAATGCCATTCTGGGTTACTCCCCTAGTCACCCAAGTCTGTCTTATTATAGAGGTGTAAAGGTGTAACTTAGCATTCTGATTCTATGTATATGTATATATAAGTACACAGAGAATATTATACAGCTATACCCCTAAAAGACACCTTCACCAGATCCAGTGATTACCTGATACTCTATCTCCAGTGTTGCATCTTTCTTCATGGGCTGGTAAAAGCATTCCTTCTGTCCTGCTGGGAGGGTGAAGGTAAAATCGCTGTCTACAGACTGGGAGAACCCCTGACTGTCCTGTATCATGTAATATGTTAAGATCAGGAAGCCCACGATCTTTTTGCCCATATTTTAGTCTGCTAATGGGATTTGTCCCGGGTTAGTGAGGGACACGAAAAAAGCATGGGCTGCAACTTCTCCTCCAAAAGTGGGGTGTGTCCGGAAGAAACGGTTCAGCCAATCAGAAATCTCACACACCACTCCTAGTGTGTGAGCAACAGCGGTCATAGTATAACGGGCTTTCATTCAATACGGTTTCTACAGCGATGATCGGTACATTGCCGACCCGCTAACTACGGTCAATGCCTCTATCATAGGGTATTCCTTGCATGCACACACACACACACACACAGGGGTTTCAATGAAAGAAAGGGTTGCATAGCATTCTGGGTAATGAAGTCCACAGAGCTGTCAAACATATTTATTTACTGCGTTTCCGGACTACAAGTTCCAGAGAACCTCCGCGCTCCCCAAAATGTTTAGTCATCACAACGCGCTGTATTTCAGACGTCTCGGCTGAAATTCTTGTCTGCGGTGTTTACGTTAAATGTCGTTTTAATTCCTTCCACTTTAAGAAAAACAATTCAATAATGCAAATTACAATACAAAGTAGAAATTCGTGTAGTCGCTACTTAATGTAGCGACTCCTTAATCTCGCCCCTAATGATATCTGTGCTCGTGTTTGTACCCACGTAACGCGCCTAGAAAGTATCGCCACCATTCATATTCATGTTTGTGACTATGAATAGTGTACTCTAAAGTATCAATAAAGTTTTACAAACAAACAGGCGTTCTGTCGCCATAGGGATCTTACGGCGTCTGTCACAGAATCTGTAACTGACCGAGTGAGAATTTAGGCTTGTCATTAAGGCGGGAGGCAAACGTCACATTGTATTATCCAATCGGCTTCCTGGAGTTAAGGTGTCCGTTTGGGCGGGGCCATATTTGTTGTGGAAGTTGTAAGAATCGTATTATGGAGGATTTTTAAAAGGAACCGGGTAGATTGTGTCTGATCTGATGAGTTAAAGGTATGTGTTGGTGAATATTGCCGGCCTTTATGATTGTTTGACGAAACTTTTCATATGTTCAGGTTAGTGAAATAAAACAGTCACTATGATTAATTTCCCAATTTCCCATATTCATCAATTATACATACATATAAATTATTATTACCGGTATTATTATTATGATCGGGCTTGGAGGGCTGGTTACAGACACATATTCATTCATTGTTCGCTAAACAGTGAAGTTAAATTCAGACGGAAGCTTTTGTGTTCTTTCAATGAGTTTGTGTTATTAATAAGCAGATGTATCCCGCTCCCCTGACACAAAGGTCTCCGTAAAGCCCGGTGAGGCAAATTTCTGCAATCAGGGGCAATCTGCTCACATAATGCAGGTGACAATGTCACATCATTGAGTGAGCCTTCGCGGGTCGTCATTTCCCTGCACCGTGCATGATTTGGACCCTTTGCCGGCGAAACTGCTGCCAATCCTGAGAATTGCATAGCAGAGTGCTAGACTGTTTCTGCAAATTTAGGACTGTTGGGAGCTATGTGTCTTTTGGTATGTTTGTCCAGCACTAGAGAACATGGTAGGCCATGACAGTGAATACCATCCTACTTTCCTGTGACCTGCTCAGTGAGTCCTTGTGGGTTTCTAGGAATCGAGTGACACTGTGTAGTCATGTATTATGGAGCAAACTCTTTATCTTCTCTGAGGAGCCATAAGAAAAGTGTCCCAACCGAGCCGTCGGCAGGGTGGAGGAGCGCCAACCAGTAGCGCCAACCAGTGTCTTCCATGTTCAGTCTCCCTGATCTCAATGGCTACTGAATTTTGGAATTCTTGAGCCGACACAATTTATGTTCCTTACAATAATGCTTTGTGCATTTGAGCGAGATTCTCTAGGGTTTGAGCTGTTGAGGGAACCTCCTTGAGTTTGAGCTGTTGGTCGGTTCCTCTTTGAGTTGACCAAACATTTTAGCAAATTCCCCCAAGATGAACATTTAATTTCAGAACCATTATCTGGCTGTCAGTGTTGGGACACGAGATCCACCACTGTCATTGTATTTCTTAAGAGCCGCAAGTACTTTCTGTGTCTTTGTTGTTGATCTATTTCCTAATGCAGAGGTTCTTCTCCTAGAACATTGCGAATCCTGAAACTATAGTAATTTGTATAAGAACTACCTGTAGATAATGTTAGTGCAAGACGCATATTTTTCCTGCCGTGTTAAGTGTTTTATGAGAACCTTGCTTTATATTTCCAACAGATACAGATTTAATGAATGGAGCCGTATTTGCAAAAATACCAAAGTCGGCAAGAAGCACCATTGATGAAAAATGTTAGGACATCAAAGAGCAAATCAGTGCACCCAGAGCAGTGTTTACAGAGCTTGGTTGACCAGTTGGCTAGGTATGTTTTATGTCCCACATGATGCTGCTAAAAATGAATATTAAAGCCTCAGAATAAACCCTGCATTAATGACCATTTGGTTCATATGACCTCTAATGGGCGATAGAAGAATAAGATGTGGGAAGTGTCAGATGCGTGATTCTTGATGAGAAATATGAATAACCATGACTTTGATTTATGGTGCAGTACAGCGGAGTTACTGGCAAAACAATTCTGGTGCAAATTGTTTTTAAAAAGTCGACATGACAACCACTGGAATGGTCCATCCAGCAGGGTTAGATCATTGGTTGCTATGGTGATAAGATGACGCAGTTTTCAAACTGCGCTAGAATCACCTTTTACACATAATCGGTGCTGTCTTTGACCTTAGATAAGCCATTCAAAAGCCATCAGGCAAAACTCTCAATAGCCCTGCGAAATTTTGGACAATGACAAATAGTGGAGACATTTTCAAAAATTATATACGGTATATTTAATAGGTTTGTGTAGAACGTGAAAGAAGTGGAGCAGTCACCATTACAAACTGTTAAATTGTCCTCCATATTTCCCGTACTTGCGATTGTGTCAAATAGACCGCTGTAGGAAGATGATTACCTTAGTTGTAGTAATAATTTTTTTTAAAAATTCGCATGTCGACCTTTTTAAAAACATATTATTTTTTGTGAAACTATTGCTGAAAGTGATGTATATTGTAATAAGCTGTTTACATTTATATAACTTAAAATAGCTCATTCTAATTTTCTTATTCACGTTCTGTTGTGTATTTTTAAACAGCAGTTCTAAGTGTTCATTAAAGAGAGGGCCGCTGGGCCTAACTATGGAAGATCTTGAGCAGACTAGTCATCCTGAGCCGAGGGAACCCTTTGGCAGGGACAAAGTACCTGGAAATAGTAGAGATTGCTTGAGGAGAACAAAAGAAAAGGTATATATATATGATATCACCACAAACAAAGACCATGTGTTATCCAATGTAGAGTTAAGGACAGATTTAATTACAAAGTTGTCTACTCTACACCCATTCGTATTTGATGTAAGATGCTTATGCTGAATCAGATGGAGGGAGATCATGGTAACTACTTTGTCTATAGATTTATTGTTTATTGCTCTGGATGTCCATCCTCGCGGACATGGAGGGATTTCTAGACCATAGATTCTGCAGATCCACAGGTCAGCTGTCTCCTCCACTCACCTGTATATTAAGTAGCCTCTGATAAGAGACCATTCTTTGCCTTATTGCTCTTTTTTATTACTATTATTAGGTATCACAAGCAAAAATAAATTTGCTCTTATATATTGCATATTTTGAGGGATTTGTTGTCATTTTAATCTCTAGGCTTTCTCATCTCAGTCCGTGTCCTTCCTAAACGTTGAAGAAGAAAACAACCAGTTACGATTAAAACTGAATTCTCTGCGTGAGCAAAATGCATCCCTGTCCTCGAAAAACCAAACGTTAATAAATGAAATAGAGGCGGTTCAAGCTGAGTTAATAAAGTCAAAGACACGGGTATGTACAGTATTTTGAGATTTATTTCATTTAAGCCATGTCAAGGGGGAGTAAATTCCTACATCCAATATGTGGTTTGGGAGCGGAGCATTGGAAGATACCTATGTCGGTAGTTATGATTGTCCTGTAAATTGTATATCAATTGACCTCCAGCATTTCAACATAGGGGTTGAGGGTGGTGGGAGGAGGAATAAATCTTGGTTGTTATTTGCATTTATAGATTTAAAAATCATGCTGAATGTATAGGAGATCTTAGTTGCCATCCTTTGTAGGAAAATACTATTTGACAATGTGGCTTCCAAAGGGGTTTCCGTAAAAACCTCTGCTTGTAGCTCCTAGTTAGCCGTGAGAGTAGATCCTTACGTTTTACGCACTACAACACGAGTAACCCAGCTTTACATTTCATTTAGATTCTGTGTATTCTTTATTTTGTTCCCTTTCTATTGTCATTGTCAATTGTTTTTTTTTTCTTTATAAATGTGTGTTTTAGGTACGTTTTTTTGAGACTAATCTCAGAGCCCACACTTCTCATGTCCCAGAACTCGAGGAGCGTGTTGTGAGTTTAGAAGCTGAAGCAGAGATTAATGAGAAAGCTTTGCGGTAAGTGTGTAAAAAATATAAAATCCAGACTTTTTTATATTCGTACAATATCTTTGTTTTTATCTTTGTTTTTACTTTTGAGACAGTCTTCTGTTTAAAATTCAGATTAGACCTGAGTATTTTTTTAAATATACAGATCTAGGGCTATAGTGAAATTTCTTTATTATCTAATTAATAGATGTTCTGGCTTAAAAAGCTATCTTCATTTCAGCAGACTTTCAGATGAATTATTTAAGTACATTCTCTGTTTTGTATGTAAAAACCCCTATTAACATAGGGGCCCAAGCATAAATCTAAGCCACACTGCCTTACCTTGTGTGTGGACCCAGTTCCATACGTTGGTTAATAATATCTTGCGGATTTGAGAATTCTGAAATAGCCAGGGAAAATGATCTTCCAGTTTTAGCCCATGGTGAATATTAATTGCTGCGTTTAGAGGAAAAGCTGGGAAAGCCGCCATCATTTATATTTTGCTATATTTTATTAATTTATATAATAAAATAAAATAAAATTATGTTTCAGGAAAACAGTAGAGCAACTTGAAAACAGTCGCCATATATTAGCCGAAAAGGAGAGTATATTACAAAAGTTCAGAGAAGAGGTGAAGAAGCTGAAAATTGACCTGTATGAATCCAACAAGCAATGCAAAAGGTGAAACAAGAGTACAACCACTGAGAACGCGCTGAAAAAAATAAACTTTCAGTTGATGGGAAATGTATGCAAGTGTCTTCAGTATGAATAATATATTTTTATACGGACGATAAAGAAGTTAGAGGGGAAAAAAATGTTTTTTGCACATATCACAATTATTCACTAAAGGGAGTTGTGCTTATAGTTGGCATGTAGAGAAATTGCACTGATTTAACTATGCATTATACAGGGGTAGCCAAGCTCTTCCTGCAGCTAAGGCTTATTGTGGATGGGCCTTCATGATGTATAGTGAAGTCAAGCAGCTGACATACAACACTCCTGGACTCGCGCTTTAGTGAATGAACCCTAAAGTCTTTGACTTGTGTGTGTTGAAAGTCTTTTTTTCGTTTGATTGAGAAGCTGTAGGTTTTCCTGCTTCCTCCTCGATCTCGGAAAACTGACCGATGTACCCGATAATATACAATTTGGTGCTTTTAAGGGCCAAACCACGCTGCTTGGTAATGCAACCCAAACTGTTTTGTAGCTCTCTGATGCTGATGCTCTGATTCTCGTAGAAGCATTCTAGTTGCAAATAAATAAATATATGTGTAAATGTTTTTTAGGGCAGAAAAACAGAGGAATGAGGCACTTTTCAATGCTGAAGAACTGACCAGAGCTTTTCAGCAGTACAAACAGAATGTAGCCGAGAAAGTGGAAAAGGTGAGTTAATGAGAGAAGTTTAGTCAACTTGTTAAATATGCTGTGTATATATACATTATATATATCAGATATATATATATATGATCGCAAATTACAGTGGAAAAATGTAATAAATTATCGCTTGTCGATAAACATACGGGAAATGTGATACGAAATTTTCACCTGTTCTAGGAAAATTTTCTTTGTTTTTTTTTTCAGTTTAAGCATCAAGAAGAGTTGATCAACAAGAATTTTACAAACTGCGAAAAGGAGCGAAAGGATCTTCAGGATCAACATGCAATGTTGGAGAAAGAACTTGAAAGTACAAAGGAGCTTGTAAGGTATAGAAGATCTTTAACAAATAGGTCAGATCGCAATGGCAACCACTGGAATGAGATCCGCTGTTTTGCAACTTTTTCATTTGTGTAATGTAATGTAAGCTTCCACTGTGAGCTGAAATATGTCTGACCTATATAATTAAATCTGTCAATGGTTTGATGTGCGTTGCTGACCGAACATGTTTTTACAGGTACTGGTATTAATTGTGTTTTGGTATTTAGGATCCTGAAATCAGAAAAAAATAAAGAACAAGAAAAGCAGATGTGCGTGGAGGGAAAAAATGCCGAACTCATTTCCCTTTTGACTCAGGCTAATCAAAGGATTCTTAAGCTTGAACATGAACTTGAAAATAAGGAACACATTCTTAAAGAAAATACTGTTCTGCTGCAAGAGAATAAAGAATTGAAAGACTGTATCAATCAACAAGCTGTTCCGAATGGAATGAAGAATTCTGGAACAAGCTCAAGGAGCCGGGAACAGGTGAGGAAGGCATCGTTCTTTCAATATATTTTATGGGAAAGTACGGGCGGTGAGTTTTGTGACCTTCTCATTTGCAACCACTGGGTGAGACCAGCTTCTCTGTCGTACACAAGGAATTTAAATGAATCAATAAAACATAAAATATTGCCACTATGTTGAACTAGAAATTACGGAATAGGGTTTGAGTCTTTACTGTGTTTAAATGTGTTAACCCGATGCATATACTGTTAGAAACATAGAACAGCTCTAGAAATATACAACTCAACAACCTGCTTTCTTTCTTTCTGACGCTTTGTATCTTTGCCTGCTTACTTTTTAGTCCAAGTGCCTCTGCTAGATTCTGCCTCTGGATTTGTATGCCCCAAGGGCATTGTTTTACATTTAATCAAAATACGCTTGACCATTCTTCTAACTAACTTAAATCATTAGCTATATGTTTTATTTCCCCTGTTGCAAACCTTTGTATCATTATATTTGACACCTTTTTGTACTGATCCCTGATGTACCCCACTAGTAACAAGGTCTTTTAAATATACAACCATAAACTTCTGTCTCCTGTCATTCTACCGGTGGAGTGTTTGTAGTGCTTTTATTCATTAACAGCCTTCTCATACAATAGAAAAACTGCAATTAAATCAATGAAGGTTTATTGTGCATTTGCCATTCTTTCTTGGTTTTTAATTTAGTGGTTATATGAATCCTTCTAATGAGAAGAGGGAATCAGACGTACCAAATCAATCAACATTTTTGTCTTGTCCTTTATCTCTAAGCAATAAGCAAGTATCTGAGTTTCTGAAAATAGAACACACCGACCTTTAAAAATTAGATTAGCTTTTTGAGAGAAAAGTTCTCTTACCGTTAAGTGGTCTTGAATACCATTAGCTCGACAGAGGCTTCTTTTAATGATATACATAAGAAATCCATGGGGACTAGACTTTAATTGGCAAGCACATTTATTCCTTTGCATTTAAATGTCCCATTAAAGAGGTGTATAGTAAACGTGTGTTGTGACTTGACTGTAGTTTGGTCGAGATTGGTCTAGGTTTTACGAGGAGCCTTTGGTTTCCAAAAGTCCACGTTGTTGTTATGTACGACTATTACTGTCCGATTTACTCATTGTACAGCACTGTGCGGTTTATTCATTGTACAGCGCTGAATATGATGCTGCTATATAATTGAATAATAATAGCCCAGTACATATGAGAGTGTAGTAATGTGCTACGGGGATTGACCTCTGTAATGCATTTATTTTAAAAAGCCACACAACGAGTAGATACACAAGTTTAATAAAGATTAGTGTGCATTAACTTTTTAGTGTTTTAACGTTTATATCATTTTCTCTTTAAGAAAAATTCTGAACACTCAGCTGATGAAATCTCCGTCTCTTCCGCAGACACCAGCAAACGTGTCAACGCAGACCTTAGGTACTTGTTAATACAAATAAACCAGCTTAATGCAAATGTGACGGCTGCCATGTTCCAACTTATTTTTCAAGCATGCGTCTTCCCCTCCCCAGGGCACAGTCGTCGGTTAAAGTTGTAGAAGATCAAGAACTTCAGGCCAGATTGCACAATACTGATAATTACAGAGGGAATGTTGCATTGCAAGCGCTGGACACCGAACCGGTCAAATTAATCTCACAGCCTTCAGGTGTGTGGGTATATGCTTGTAATATCTTTTTCTTCTTTGTTTTTATTTAATAGCAAGTAACTAGTAGACGGATTAGTCTTCACAGCTCACGGAATTTAGTAGTGACCAGCTGTTATCACAAAGCAATAAAAAGTCACACGACAACATGCGAAAAGTCAAAACTGTATTTAAAATGATCTGGTTAAGTATCATTAAGTATTATTCCATGCAGTTCACTATCCACCCAACCAAAAGCTAGAATCACTTATGAGATCCAGCTTTTTCTAAGGAATTTTGAAATATTTAATATTTTTCTTGTCATTCATTTTTCTGGATTTGTTTTCTAGAGGAGAAGAGGCATCTGCAGCTCCAAAGTATTTGTGATCAGTTGCAAACAGAGAAAGAGCGCCTCTCTGCGCGTGTCAAGGACCTGCAGGAAAAGCTGAGTAAAACACAGACCGAAGCCATCAACGCCAAGCTTGCAATGTCCCAGAGAACCGGCCAGTTCCAAATCATACAACAAGAACTCATGGAAAGGGCTTCAAAAGCAACAGCTTTAGAACAAGAAGTAAGTGTTCATAAGAAGTCCCAGGTACATTGAGCTCTGGGCCAACACAGTCATATGTGTCCATTAACATTAAATTACAAACTGATCTGTATAAATGTAAACACATGTTGAGCCCCTTGTACAAAATTATATAAAGCAGAAGCAATCAGTGGCCACCCCTTGAGTCACCTGACTACCGGCCAGAATAAAGTTGCCCCTGAGAAAATATTGAGAGAGTGAAATGAGTAAAAATGATAGTTTTCTTGATGCAGTGATTAGCTATAAAAGTGTTATATTCTGCCCCAAAACACTTTATGATAAGGCATTTATCTGTATGTTTTTCAGGTATCAAAGAAAGCTCTGAAGATCTCCAATATTCAGAAGCTGCTGGAAGAAAGGACAGCGGCTTACTCCACGGCAGTAACCCGGAATACAGAACTAGAACAAGAACTCATGGTAATCTGCATGCATTCTGTAGATAGTGGATTTATTTGTTGTTTGAAATAGATGTATGGGATTTGTTTTTAAAAAAAACCCATTATAATCAGGTATATGATTTCTGTGGTTTATTTAGATTCACAAAAATAGATTGGTATTTGGAACAAAATAGTAGTATAAAATAATACACTTCTCCCTTTAAAGGGAATCTAAGATTATTTTTAACTTCTTTAAAAAATGAAGTGGTTCCCAAAAATAATTGTTCGGTGTGAATTCTCCTGATAATTTATAAAAAGTATTATTGTCATTTTGACTTTTGATTTCATTATTATTTTTTTATGATTTTTGTTATTTCCATATTATAAACCATTGTTAATGTAATATTAATATTGTATATTTCATATGTTTTCAGAACCATAAAGAACAAATATATAATTTAGAAGAAAACATAAGTAAAGAACACCAAGAGGTACTGTTGGCATTTGAGAGGTCCAAAAATATCCACTTGGATCAACACAAGGAGCTGCAAGAACAAATTGAACAAGTAAGATTAACATTTAGTGATAATGTACAATTTTATATCAGTCATACTCTAGTGACTGTATAAACCAAGCATTTCCAGGTCTGGTGTTTTTGGACAGGTTTTTGGTAGTCAAGACTTCCACTACCTTGGGTTTTGTTCATTATGCCACCAAGTTGATTTTCTCTGAACAGCTGGAAGGTTTTTTGAATTTCACTAAATACAACATAGCAATGTTTAGTTATTAGTAATTGGGGCCAGCAGATCACAACAGTTTTCATTATGATTCCAAAACCAGAAGAAGGTCTACCTTTGAGAGCTGGACTCAGTAGAAAGTTCATCTTAGTAACATTATCATTTATGTTGGGGGGGGGGGGCTAAGTACATCAAGTTCTACCTCTCCTTCCTGCTTTTGATCCAAAAGAGGGCAAAAAAACCAAACTAAGCTATTTTTCGCATTGTAATTCTTTCTTGATCAAGAAGCTTTAAAATATTAATGTTTATTCTATTATTTATAACTCTGTATGTTCTTCTTTTCTTTTAAAAAAAAAAAAAGATCCCTTTTGAAGGCCGGATTCTTAACGCCGGATTAGTTGCTTTTATCTTAGAAGTTTGGAGCTGTGTTGAGTTATATATACAGTAGTTATAAATTGCCATACTGCAGTTGGTGTACCTGCACAGTCTATATTGTTACATTTCTTTCTTTTTTTCCGATTTGTATTTGTTTATAGCTTCAGTGTCAGTTGGATGTCAAGAATCTTCAGATATCAGAACAAGACCACACAATAAAGGCTTTGCAACAAGACACGGCATCAAAGCAAAGGCAGCTTGAATCTCTGGATCATATCCTCGCTGAAACGAGAAGGGTGCGTATGATTTTACGTGCTGTCATGTTACTATTTAACTGTAACAACTGAAACAGTTTGGAGCTGTATATAGAGTGATCAAAGATAATGGAAAAACATTATATTGGTCTATCGCATACCCCTTCTTTTTTGTACAAAATTAGTTACTGAGACTAAGGATAGTCTGGATATGGATGCTTCCCTTTTTACAATCTCTGCAGGTTGTTTTGTGACAAGGTTTAATAAATTGTTGTTACGTCTGTCAGTTGATGAACTACTAGTGACGTTACATATTTGTATTTTGGCACCATAGCTGATTATTTAAGTCATGTAAAGTACTTTTGATAATCATTCATTAAACCTACAAAAATGAAATATATACGTTACGTATATTACGTGCATGGCAGAGATTTCGGGAAAGGACCGAATGCACAAGTGTGAAAAGGGCTGCATGAAAACTCTTGGCTATCAAATGGATTTAAGTGCATATGATGGCTAGAGTGTCCCTTTGACACCATTTCTATGAATGGGAATGATAATTGCTTTAATTGTTTTTAATTCCTGATGTTTGATATCTTATTTCACTGGCCAGTAAAACTGGACTGAGAATATTAATACTATATGTAAAACATGCACAGTCATTTATGTTGTTAATCAGACTTTCTTTGCTAGGAGCTGGACCTTCAGGCAAAGAACACAAAAGATGCAATGGAAGTACTCGAGAATCAGGTAGAAGTGGAAACCGCAAAGGTGAGTGTTTTAAAGTTTCACTGTACCCCCAGCGGGTAAAAGAAACAAGCGTAGCAGCCGGCAACGTAATTCAGCAATAACTACTGTACCAACTGTCCATTTCTGTCTGTTCTTCCCTGTTAGGTCCGACAACTTGAGTCTGCTCTCGCCCTATGTAAGGAAGAACTGTTGTTATATTTGCAACAATTAGAAGAAAACAGACTGAACTTTGAAAATCAAATCAAGAAGAAATCAGAAGAGGTAACTAACATTTTGAATAGGTTACATATATATGTTTTTGTTAACAGATGCCAGGAGCTATGGGTAGCTATTGTTCCGTACATTTTATTGTGAATGGCTAATATTCTAAACAGATTTGTTTAGACCTCATAATTTATTTGTATAATCCAGTTATTGATTATAACCATACTGAGGCATATTGTAGTCCATTATTATGTCACATACAGTAAAAATACATTTTTCCTGTGTGCATATTGGTGATATGTAAAAATAGCAATAAGAGAATGTGACTTCAAATTTCTGCCCAAAAAATTTTTTTGGGAGGCATGGTAAGTTGAAACCACAACTGTCCTGCTTACTTTCCTGTTAACTTCTGCTTTCGCGAGTAAACTTCTTAGTCTAGCACTGTGGCACTTTTATATTAATTTCCTGAGGCCTTTATCCTGAATATCTAGAGCAGATGAAATAAAACGATGAGAGTTGAAACCAAAGGTATATCAACAGTATTTTGTTAAGTAATCAGTGGGAAAAGAATGAGAAATGATCAGAAGCCAATGATAGTAAAGATGGAGTAGTATTAAGAAACTTACACCCTGTTCCTGTAATACCAAAGCAGTAAAAGTGATGTGAATAAACGCTAAAACTAGGCTTTTGGATAATGTACCCAGGTGCAGCGGTTACAGGAGGAAGTCAAACTTCGATCGCAGAACCTTCAGGAAACCAATGAAGAAAATGTGCGTCTTCAACAAACCCTCCAAAGGCAGCAGCAGATGTTGCAACAGGGAACTTCACGGATTGGGGACTTGGAAGACACGCAGTCGGTGCTAGAAAAGCAGGTACAGCACTAATCAGGAACGGGGACTGCTCGGTTTAGAAAGAAATCTTGGAGTTTGCCACAAGTGAGACTTCCACTAAAATTGTTGTCTCTGTCCAAATATAACGTTTCCATTGGGATTGTATTGGGATGCAGAATGCGCCCTCAGCCTAGAGATCACAGGTATGCTAGATAATTATATTGGCTGCCAGAGTGGTCTTAAGTCTTAACAGCGAGAGAGAGAGAGAGGGCTTTGCCCAAGCACCACACCTGGACAATTTCCCAAACCGTACTGGTATATTTGATAATAATCCACAAGTACTGATTGGAGCGTGTAAGCACTTCTCCCTAACGAGGGGTTAAAGCCTCCAAACGAGGGCTGGAAGGTGGGCTTTTAAAATTCGGAGACAGCAGCTGTACAGATACAGTAGATCCATTTCAAAAGTGCTGCAGTTTTGAAGCTGAGAGAGAGACCAGTGTGAAAAGAAGTCTCCAGGTTGACGGATTCCATGTGATTCCCTGTGATTGTATACCCTCTATATGTGAGAGTCTCTGACGTCGGGAGCCTGTGTCTAGTGGGCTGTAGCGTAAAGAAAGGGACTTTATTTTGAAATCTCCTGTGAGGTTACCCTGCAGAGTCTCGCACCACCACATGGACATACGTGTAATAATAATCGTTTTCTAAAAATGTAGGTGTCCGATCTTGAACTTAAAATGGAGAAGCAAAGATGTAAGTCAGAAGAAGAGATGAGAAAGACTGGGGAAAAGTTCAATGCCGCCACTCAGGAGCTAAATCAAAAGACTCAGCAGGTTCTTGATCTTCGCAGTACCGTCAAGTAGGTCCACAAAAGTGTTGTTTGGTTTTGCTGAGTACTTTTTAGCTGTGCATATACATAATTGCAGTGTGTGTTACAAACGCTGTCTTTTAGGATAATTTTGTAAAACCTAACGATACGTAAATGTTAATGTCTGTACTATAAACTACATTTGTGCCGTAAAAGCATGTTTCCTGACTTTCAGGGTGCCTATGCGGGACAAACATGTTCAGAATTCTTCTCATACACATTTAGAAAATTGTGGGTCCCTTACTCTACATACTTACTATAAAAATCCTAATGCTGGAAGAGTGGCTGGATATTATACGCCGCAAAATATCTGACATATCTCACAATTTAATATTATTATGGATCTAAATTGCACCTGTGTCTCAATTGTTAAATTGTCCGTGTAAAAAAATAAACTTTCCTTAAAACATTTTTCACTTGGTAAAAGCCGCATTCAGGCACCTGTGGCCAAACAGTTACGTAAACTAGACAGTTACGGTATCTGCTTGGCCACAGGTGCCTGAATGAGTTTAACACAATCCACGTGAAACGCTCATTCAGCGCTGTGTCTGTTGCTTAAAATCCGGGATAAAAAGCTGCTTTTATGTGCGTATCACAGATTATTTTGTTTGTGGTTAAGGCAGGTGCAGTTTGAATTAGACCGTTCTAAGGAGAAGCTGACACAGTTGGAGGGGGAACTAGCATCTGCCAGGTGTCAAGCAGACACAAAGTCCAACACATTGACGGAAATGGAGATGAACTGGCGAAAAGCACAAGCGGAACTTGAGAAGAAAAGTCATCACTGTAAGACATTAATCAGGATTTATAGTTACCTCTGTAATGGAGACCAAGCTTAAAGTATCTGGGTTTACTTTGCTGTTATTGACAATCATAATTGGGAAAACTCAAGATTTCTTCATACTCAGTGTTTGACATTTTGGTCCATAGGGCCAAATTCCTCCACCTAGGTACACCTATCCTAGGCCCGTCCTGTGTGGGAAGAGGACTCAAGGCCACTTGCATACCGAAAATCATCAATGACTCTTCATTCTCAACTCGATTATACTAATTATAGAAGCAGTATATTTGTTGCCTTTTAACAATGGTGGAGATAAATGAATGAATATTTAGAGGCTATTAAAAGGGAGCTTTGATATCGTTTTATTTTTCTTTAACCCAACTTTTTTTCCAGTGGCCGTGTTAGAAGAGAGATTACACAGTGCAGAGAATACTGTTAAAATGCAAGGTGCGATGGAGTCTGACATACAGCATATGAAAGAACAACTGCAGGATAATGCAAGACAAATACAGGAGCTTCAGGAGACGTTGACAAAAACGCACTTATCCCTGGAGGAGAAGCAAGCAATCGTACAAGGTCTAACAGAAGAACTTAGGCAAGTCATGATCCAAAACGGTCCTTTGCTGAGAAAACTGTACATTTACATTTTAAGGGTTTGTATGTAAGCACATTGAGCAGGTCACATTAAGCGTTTATCAATCAAAAACAATTGAATCTTTTGAAGGCAGCTAATCCCCTATGTGACGTCT
Organism: Spea multiplicata; assembly: GCA_009364415.1. Taxonomy (NCBI): domain Eukaryota; kingdom Metazoa; phylum Chordata; class Amphibia; order Anura; family Pelobatidae; genus Spea; species Spea multiplicata. Next base: position 23,856,817 of record VKOC01000004.1, read on the forward strand.
TCACAATGTAGCAGATCCACATCCCCCTTATTGCTCAGTAGGCAGTGTATGATGTGGTGGGACATTTGCTTTGGTGTCTCAATCCAATCGATGTTTAATATTTTCTCTGTGCTATCTGTATTGGATACTAAAACCAGGGCGTTTATTGAACATGTGCGCTGATGGCCGCTTCTAGAGTAGCAGGTGCAGAAGCTTTATGGCTAAGGCAAGGGTTATTAACAACCACCTTTTTTTTCAATATACATCAGGGAGCAACATTCAAGACATCAAAACTAATATTAGATACTATATATATGCAATCTCTATATAAATGTTCACTCTTATTCATAAAAAATAAAATAACTGTAACAGATCACAAAATCCCTACACAAAAACATATGCCCTGAAAAAAATGACATTTAAAGATACAGAGAACAAAATAAAGATAGAAATCTAGTGTATTACTATATCTAAATTGCTCATTTACAAAATATGTAGAATATTACATATTACAAAAATAAAATATTGTCCCTGCATAACAGGACCTTGGCAGGGGGCTTATTACTTATTAAGTTAGAGAGCAACTTATTTATAGTAATACCAGTAGATTTTGGATTTTTATTTTGATCTCCCGATATTTCTATGTAGTTATTTCAGGGTATGTGTTTTACGTGTGGAGAATCTTATATGGCTATTTTTATGAATAAAAGTGAAATTTCATATAATATAGAGATGACACATTTAGTACCGAATATCCGCTAAGACAAGGATTGTATCGCTTAGACTACCTACGCGCCAAACCAGCAGTGAGAATTATCATCACCTTTGGTGCACTTAGTGTCCTAACCAGTGTGTTTCACGTGTGAATTTTACTGTTTGGGGGATTAAACGTTTCTTGTTTTTATAGAACGTGTAGAAGGGAACTTGAGGAAAGAGACCATGAAATACTTGACATGGATCAAGCGCTAAAGGACAGAAACTGGGAGCTAAGGCAACGAGCTACACAGGTATAACATAAAAATATATACACCTTTTTTGTGATTCTGATGCAAACAAAAAGTTTTATCACTATAGCAACCAATGCAACCGTCCAATCAAGAGAATAGATTCCTTTGGTTGCTGCGGTGAAAGAAAAAGTTTTGAAACTTTGTGCCAATAGACCGTTTCCATATCTATTGTCAGTATATGTTCACTTACGTTTGTTTTTTAAGCTTTTAATTTTAGAATTTCTATATATTTATATACTTTGTAGCTAACCCAGTTGGACATGAGTATCCGGGAGCACAAGGAAGAAATGCAACAAAAAATTATTCGACTGGAAAGCACTTTGGAAAAATCAGAGTTGGAAACCAAGGATCTTATTAAACAAGTGAGTTGGCCCTGTGATCAGATGGTAAAATAGCTTTCAGAAAGTAACACAGGAGTTTAACCTGTCTCCCTATAATTCCCTATAGAAAAACTTTTATGACTTTTAATACAAAAACATGTTAATGAAAAAATACATAATCACCCATAACTTTATATATATAAAGAAGATGAATTATTGCGTGAAAAAAGTCAGTTTAATATAGAATGCATAATGACTTTTCCACAGATTACATCTTTAGATGAAAAATTGCAACAATCAAGAAATCAGCTCCGGGAGAAAGATTTTGAGATTCTGCAGAAAGATCAAGTGATCCATCAGCTCAAAAATGACATTGAGAAACATCAACTGACTATTGGGGATTTGGAAAAGGTAAATGTTAATTAAAAAAAAACAAAACATGGCAATGATATCAAAAGAAAGCCAACATAAACAAAAAAACATATCTGCTATAAATAAAATAAAAGCACTGCTGGAATGTGGTTTTAGGATTCTTCATATAATGGTGTACACTAGTGTATATTTGGATGAACTGTAACCCTGTGTTTTTAGACACTTCAAGCCCAGAAGCAATGCATATCCGAGCAGCACCAGGACGGTGTGGATCTCAGCCAGCAGGTCAGGGCGGCACGAGAGCGGATGCAGCTCACTCACCTCGAGCTCCGAGAGACCCGACAGCAGCTGGCCGAGGCTCGCAAAGAGTCAGAAGACACGGATCACCGCTCCAGAGAAAAGGTAACAGCGGCATCTCAGACGCTTTCACAACTAAACTAGAACTCACAAATGTGCTCTCTTTTTAAATTCTAATATCGTATATGTATTTCTTCACAAGTGGTCTTGGTTAAAAGAATCATTATGATCTCGGTAATGTAGTCATAAGCTTGAAAGGCAGGCTTATTTTTCCCTTTTCTCCCTGTATTCTTTATACAGCGAAATATAGCATCATTTTTTAACTTTTTATTAAATTTGATTCCACTAGCCATCCTTTATCTGCAGGCCCGGAGGCTACTATTATTGTCAGTCATATGATATTTTGGATAGGTTTCCCTGCTCAAACACCACACAGCTGATTTTTTATAATAATGAAACCCTCTCCTCCATAGCCAGGGTGTCAGGCCTGCTGATCGAAAATTATAACCAAGAGGCATTATGATAAGGATTCAGGGTGTTTGTCTATTAAATTGGGCAAACATAACAAAGTTAGAATACATACAAATGGCTAATATGATGCTGCCTAAAAACATTATATTATGTAAAAACTGTTTTAAAAAAAAAAAAACTGCACAAAACTTCTATTCGATATTAGTAATACATTTTGGTGGGAATTTCCATACGTTCTACTTTTTAACAGCTCATTCAGCCTACGGATTCATTTTATTATTGCTTTCTTCAAAATTAACATGCTTGAGAAAAATGTCCCATTTTATTAATTGGTAAATAAGTAAGGTGCTAGGTTTAAACAAAACTTTTGTAGTTTTCCATAAAAAAAAAAAAAGGTCACTTTTTTTTAAACAGAGTAGAACTCTCTTCCCTTGTTTTAATTCTGACTTCTCCCTGACAAACAAATAGCTTGATCAAATAGGTGTGCATTTAACTGCTTTTCCAGCTTGACCAGTATGTTCAATCTATCGCTCTTGTCAAACTGGTTCAGCCCCATGTATGATTGTATTCAGTCTGGGTGTTGCTGTTAAACTCCTTTTAACTGAACATTGGTATACATTCCCAGTCTGCCAGGTCTTTCCTAAGACTATTGGTTGGTACCAATATAAATAATAGGGTTCTGCACATGGACCAATAACTATTTGGATTCATTTTTCTTTTTGTTTTGGTTGGACAACATTCATTCACTCGCCCTCATTCACTCTGTCTCTCAATGTTTCCCCACCCTATTCGCTAACCGCTTCTGTGTCCCCGTCTCCTTTCCTGCAGCTCCACTTGTTGTTCTTGTTCTTTTGTCTTCGGTATTCTTTCTTGGTAGCTTCTCACTGCTATCTGCTGCCTTATGCTTGCCACCCGGAGCACTTCAGCAAAAGGTTGGAGCCTCCATGCTCACCCTCTTCCCCTGATTGGAGCAGTGGGGAGAGGCTTTTCCTGTGGGGAGCGCAGTAGCGCCACTGTTTCGTGGAAGTACTCGAAGGTGCCAGAATATTACAGAAGGATTCGGAGAGAAACACTTCTTTTCCCCCCTTGGATTATCCTCAATCTTATGGCATCTTGTAGTACCAATGTAAATGAGAGAACCGTGATGCTTACTATGAGGACAGCCTTTAGCCATTCCTCCTTGGTGGTGAGGCAGGTGCCGCCATTTTGCCAAAGCGCTATGGGAGGCCAGGTTAACAGAGCAGATAGTAGGGAGAAGCGAACCAAGACAGAAGCACAAAAACAGGCAAGACGACAAGTGGAACTGGGAAAAAGAGACGGGTGCGTGGAAGCAGTTGGCGGGGAAGGTAGGGAGGGAGAAAAACCCCAACAATACGCAAAAGAAAATTCCGAGCTCTTTGCCTTGTTTTCGGTTGTTTATTTATGTGAATGGCAGTGGGCCAGGCCTTGACGTTGAACTATGCAACCATACATATTTGCCTACAGAACGTTACTTTGGTTGGGGATGAGTGATGAGAGTGGTTTTCCTAGTGGAGGGCCCATTAAATAAAATGACCACCCCGTATGCTCCGGTATTCAGAAGATACGCAGTTAGGTCAGCCTGGGCCGGATCATCTTTTGCCTGCTGTCAGTGATGGACTCCACATATAATGGAAACATATGGAAAATGATAAAATTGATCATGTTATAGAATTGAATGGCTTGTTAGAACGCATTGACTGTTTTCACTCCAGAGCTGATCTAGATCTGTTTGGCTATCTAGATTTAGGATAACACTTTGAAGAGGTTAAGTAGATACTGGCATTGTATACGATAATACAAAGATATCTAAAGATAGAAATTCACTTAAAAAATACGACTGATTTAAATTGACTTTCTCTTTGCACTGGCAGCTAAATCACATAAAACAGGAATTAGAAGAAGCACAAGACACAATCTGCAATCTAAAGATAGAGCTCGAAGCCAGAAATGAGGTGATTAAAGCAACCAACGACGTTCTTATCCTAAAGGTGAGTTAAGGTCTTGCGATGCACATGATGGTCTTGCTGGCAGACATAGAGTAGTATAGAAACAGAATTCGACAGCGAATAAGAATCATTTGTCCCATCTAGTTTGCCTGTTTTCCTACTTTAAAGACTCAAACCTTACTCAGTTTCATCTTAGATTCAGCAGTCATATGCATATTCCGTGCATGTTTAAATTTTCCTCTTCCACTTCTGCTGGGAGGCTGTTCCACTTATCAATCACCCTCTCAGTAAATTAAACTTCCTTACGTTACATCTAAAACACTTTTAGATTATGACCTCTGATTAAGTATAAATCCCGATTCACACACAGAAAATGCAACTGCTTGTGACAGTCTTACTGATGCCCCCTGAAAGGCTTATGAAGCTTTTCACGTTCCTCTCTTAACTATCATTCAATTAATGAGTTCTCTCTCGTTATCAGACCTTGGGTCTGTATATTTCCAGTATTTCAGCCGTAGCATGTAGTGTAAAAATCTGTCTATTAGTCAGGCTGTTCATTTTCCGATCAGAAGACCTTTAGTCTTGCTGGTGGGCGCCGGGCTCTAGAAGATCCATTCGGGTAAAGGATGACAAAGAGGGGGGGGGCAATCACATTTTGTGTGTACTAATCTTTATAATTTTTATTGATATCAGCTTAGTTGCATATGTCTGAGAATAATTCATAAATCTTTTATGCTGTATTTTAGGAATCTGAGTTAACAAGGTTAAAGACCCGCATTTCAGGGTATGAAAGAACATTAGCCCTCAAACAACAAAATACATCTGTAATGCAGTCTGAGGCGTTTCATGAATTCAAGCCACTGGACGCATCTAATGAATGGAAGATACGAAGGTCTGTGAGCGCAAGCGATGTAAGTCTGACCAACCTCAGCTCACTGGATCTCCCCAAAAGCATGTTGGAGGATATCAGGAACATTTTGCCTGAGTCGCTAAAGAATCCCAACGATGGGCCGCACCGCATGTCTTCAGACAGTATCAATGACTCTTCGTTTAACCCTCTTGAGTACACGGTGGATGATAAATGCGAGGCTGCCTCCGACTGCACAAATTTGGACACTCTCAGTGGAATGCTTAAATATATTAAGAAAGAGATGAGATTATCAGCCGTCTCCACGGCACATAGTCCTACGAAGAATATGTGGGTTGGTGACAGATGCCAAGGAAAACAGGTTTGTACTTTTAGATCTTTGATAAACATACATTTATTGTATGCCTAAATAGCCGCGAATCCATGTGATTTAGCATGGGTTTTGGTGTGTGTGTGTATATGTAATATTATATATAATATATATATATATATATATATATATATATAGGATTTGGGCCCTCAGATGTCATCAAGATTATGTTTAGTGGGAATATTTTTTTTTACAAGGGTCCAGCTAATAAGTTACTAATCATAAAATGTTATCTATACGTACATTTTATTTTAATAAGATTTTTAATGAGAGATGTTGTCGTTGTTACTGTAAAACTATTCCTATAATATGTCCATCTAACAGCATATATTCTTTTCTTTTCAGAGTTAAATTTTTCCTGGATCTGCAGTCACAAAGGAAATTATTCTACGCCTTCTGTAGAGAACATTTGTATGTGGTTTTTTTGTTGTAGAAATATTTTAATTTATAAGTGATTTTTACCTTTTTGATACTTTTTGTAGTGAATCATGTTAAAATATTAAAGTTTTGTTTACAAACCATGGCTTCACATTTACTTACATATATATATATATATATCACATAACTAAATTCTTCCTGTAATTTCACATCAGTTTGCCAGAGAAGTGTTTTCTTTTTCACAAACTCCACGTGTGCTTTAGGCGGAGGATTTTTGGTTAAAGGATTCTTTCCTACTGTCCGGTGGCACAGGCGAGCTTTGTCCAAAGACCGGCTTATAGCAAAAATATTAACAGAATCCCATCTTAGACGTAGAACCTCACAGGTCTCTTAAGGTCATTCCTGGCTTTAGAGCAGGGGCAGCCGACATTAAACTGCCCAGCTGTTGTATGACTTCCACGTCCATTCAATGCCCAGCCATTGACCTGGTGAGTATCAAGATAAATGCAGTGACCTTAATGAACCCTTTGCTTAATGAGCTGGCTGCTCGGGTAGGGAGGGTAACATCATTTCCCTTTTTTTCTGCTTTTTTTTCGTTAAGTTAATGGCATTGTCTCCTAAAAGGCCACATCTCTGCTATTCTGTATCTATATAAATTAAATGTATTAAAGTATAGAAACATAATCTGACAGTCCACACATATAAACATCCGCAAATAAAAATAAACTGTCTGCTCTTACAGAAAGAATATCAACATGTTTATTCATTTAGCATAGCTTTATGCACATCCCAAACTCTACAGTGTGTGTCTGCGCTACCTCAACTGTAAGGCTATTCTATACATCTACTACTCCAGTGTCTTTTACCAGAAAACACTGGCCCATTTCTACTGAATATGAAAAGAGCTGTAAATTGCCTTGTGCCCACAGCTGTATCATGCCCAACACACCCTAGGCACCGGCCTTGGGCCCAAGGTGCTTGGACGGGTGCAGCTGTTTGCACCTGTGTATAGATACAGTGCATGTGTGAGGGACCTGGCCAGCTGCTGCGGGTCACTTACATTGAAAGATCTGGCCACATGGGAGCCGAAGGCACGCGTCACACCTTGTATGGACTAAAGCATTCCCCTACCTCTGTTTTTCAGTGCAATAGATGTGTTTGGTTGTATATATTTTCATGCACTCCCGTTGGATCCAGCACTGGTTGGTGGACAATGTTGGCTAGGGTCTCATCAAGCAGCCAATCGGTGACAGGAATGGTTAGACCACTGAGGAGGATGGCAGTTGTGGAGCTGCAGCTTCTACCTCTGATTTGGTTTTATATTTTTAGAGAATGTATACTTACAAAGTACTTTAAAACTCATTCTTCTTTAGTGAGGCTGTATGTAACAGTAAAGTGCCCTTTTTAATGGAGTGTTAAGTGAGGTTTGGATAAATCGTCCTGTGTGTGAGGTGGTTGGTAGCTACCCAAATTTTAGATTTTCGCTACAGCAGTGTAATTATTCTTTCATGTTAATTTATTCCAATCTTCCAAAGCTGATACATCCTGGCAGCTTGTCGGGAGGTGAAGTCGGGACAGGTGAGCGAATGATTACACAACAAGGCACGGGACAACACGGTAACACACGTCTCATGCCTTCACACACGTTAAGATTGTAGACACAATACGTAGTCTATATTTTTGGCAAGACAAAATTCAGCTGGCATGCATTGATCTGTTTTATGTACATACCAGGTGTTTCATGTATTAATGCTAGGCTATACATACCATAAACACCATATAATGGTAAACTGGAGCAAAGTAGTAGAATTCATATCAGAATTACTGTATAAAAAAAAAAACAGGTTCTGACAATTGCTAAAATCAGCCTTTTTTACATAGTTTACATAAACACTGAGCAAACTCCAATAAAGATTTCTTAATGAAAATCAATTTATAAAGTACCCTAGTCACATGGCTAATGCCCCCTATTAAGCAATTGGTATTGAGTGTAATGTCTTTCAGCTGTTGTAAGTGTCCATGTCCCATTGGTACATGGAGGGTAAAATGTTCTTGGGCGGTATTTGAGTGGAAGTTTACCATCTAGGAACATTAAAAGGCTGGCGTCCAAATCAACCTGTTCTTTACATCTTCATCCTCGTAGTCATTATGCTGTTGACTCTCATTAATGTCACGTGAGATTATCCAGCTTTGGTGACAGAATGTTCATGATTGCGTTTTTAAGACATGCTGACACAGCCAGGGCACAGATAAAGCAGCGTCTTAAGCCCCACCGGCATCCCTTAGGCTGTTCTGAAGATTCACATTTGATGATTAGAGAAGGCTGAGGAACAAGCGGAGCCCATGATGCCTGTAAGAAACGTCCTTGTCACGGGATGCTCTTCTGGAATAGGTTTGGCTATTGCCGTAAAACTGGCCAGGGATGAGCAGAGAAGATTCAAAGGTAATCGCTTTGTCACATTTTATGTGTTTTATACCAAATCACGCTTTGTACTAGTATATATTGTATATATTGTATTAAAGTCGCTTATTAGTTCCATTAATTATGGGCAGCATGGTGATCTGTACTACGCACTGTGTTTTATTTAGAGGAATTACGTTTGTAAATATGATGTCATATGTTGAAGTACAATTAAGTCCTAAAAGTCCAGGTGTGTAAAAGTTCTATCTATATGTGCTAAGAATGAACTGATTATATTTATTCCAGGTGAGGGAAGCTGAGGTTTTCAAAATAAATACCAATATATATTTTTTTAGAAATATTCCAAACACAATAAGGTCACCAGAAAGAAATAGTATTATTTTTAAGTATTTTTTTGTTTGTCTTAGTATCTGTAAAAATGGCCTCATCTAAGTTAACAGGGAATAATACTCTAAAAACAGGAGACCTTGTATACTGTATAAATTAATTTACACATCACAGGATATGTCTGTGCGATAATATTGCTTGTAAAGTATGTATAGTTTGCACTTTTTGTATCGCCTCAAAACATCATATGGGACTATGTAGACCGACACCAAGTCGTAAATGTAAAATATTCTCGGCGCTATATAAATAAAGCTAATAATAATCGCCCAACATAATCTTTATGGGGTGGGGATCTCTTAGGAAATGGTGAGATTAATTGGTTCCCTATACCATTAATGATGGCCGACTTGGCAATCGTATCAGAGCACCGGCTTTGTCAAATGTATGGCAAAACCTACTTCACGACATGTTGGTTATATTCCTCCCATCAGAATTTCATAACATTTTTCATAGGATTAGCCAGTTCACTCTTACAATAACAATATATTGCCCTTTTTAAATGATGATCTACATGTGGGACTGGGGTACAAAACCCTTTCCCATCACAAAAGCAAAGGTATCATTTGTAATATACTTAATTATTAATTTTTGTAAAAAGATTTTGTCTCATGTGAGCCAGAAAAATTGCAAATAAATTTGGGACCTGTTTGCAAAGAAATTCACCTTTTATTAACCCTTGAGTGTTGAGTGTTCTGCAAAGCAATGCCAACAGCATTGCCACTCAAACAGCTGACCCATTAAGCAATATTTTTTGATGACGTCATGACGCAGGCTTTGCTATGTTCAATATCAATTAAAAATATTGTAGCAGTCTATCATTTGGTCATAAAACCTCATACAACAGACAGATTATTAATAAAGTGACAGGTTCTCTATTACTATATTTCACAGCAAGAAATTGACGATAAATGTATGTGAACGAGTATTGTTTAGCTCATTTTAAATTCTGAAATGTTCAGCTATATGCTTTTCCACCGAGCTGTGTCTCGTGTTGTGAAATCGGATGGAGAACTATATGCCACCTGCTCTTAAACTGGTTTCCTAGTAACCCTTGGTTGAGATAATACGGCTATTGTGATTTCAAATAGACTGAAAATCCGTGTTCTGTTTGCTGTATAAATTACAAACATGGTTACTACTGTTCTTTGTAAATACATTATATATATATTATATCTTGTATAATATATATCATTTATTTATTTTTAGATATTTTTTTTATATTATTTTATTTTATTTTTTGTAGCAACTAGGAAAATATCCAGAGATCAATACAACATTTGATAGCAACATTTAGTAACGTTTGGGGAGCAACACTGTTTCTTAAATAACACTATATCGTATAGTGAATGAACTGTTGTATTCTATGTATTACATCACACCCAGCATAGTTAATAAGGCAACAATGCACTCTGACCTCGTCCGTGGTGTTGTGATGTTGCATCACTCACATAACACATTCTTTAAGTTTAAATTTCATTCGATAGCATGGAACTACACTAATATCCCCAAATGATTGTAACAATCCGTAATCCTGGTTAACTATCATTTTCTTTATAGTTTATGCCACCATGCGCAATCTGGCAAAACAGGATGCTCTTGTTGGAGCTGCGGAAGAATGCATGGGTAAAACTATGGAAGTAAAGCAGCTTGACGTTTGCTGCGAAGAATCCATTAGGAACTGCGTTAATAGCATTCCGGACAGAAAAGTTGATATTCTAGGTAAGGAAACCAATCTGCTGAAAATATCAGTAACAGCAGTCATCTTCTGCCACAGATGACCCCCAAGTACTGTCATGACGGTATACCTGGGCACTGTGCCTTTTAAGGTATGCCATACCTTAACCTCTACCAACTAAGCACGATCCTTTATTGACAAGTTTGGGAGATTGAACAGTTCTACTACAGGCAGCTTGATCATCCAAGAGGGTAATCAAGCTCCTTGTTATGTGGGACAGGGACTGCTGTCCCAATGGATGTACCCCACTAGGTCTTGACCAAGCCCAGAATTCTCCACTGCTCATAACCGTGTCGATGAGAGCTATGAAGCCAGAAAGCACTTTTGATGCTCCTCTGGCCAGGATTTGATATTCCATTACAATGCTTTAATAAAATAGTTTGTTTCATGCTGATGGGTAAGCATTATTTTACACCAATGTGTGTGTCTTATCCTTGAATTGCAATAAAAGGATGAGGGTTGGTTAACTGTACACACGTAGAAATGTTTAGTAAGTTTCCCATTTGGGCCACCGTCACTATGCTCTGCATATAATATACATTTAATAAGAAATTAAGAACATTAATATTTACATTAAGGCACACCTCAATTACAAGTTTGTCATTTGAATTTATGGTATACAAAATGTATGTGTATTTTAGAAACGTGGTCAAAAGCGGTGTTGGGGGGAATTTTGGCAGCAGCATGCAAGTAGCAGAGACACAACAGATCTCCAGTAGACAGACCGTCCCGCACAGTCCACCAGATGGCAAATAGCCTGGTCCTAATGATAATTTATAGTGCAAATTAGTACTGAGTCGCGGCAGCTGAAGCTTAGGAATCATTATCCTGATCTCCCCTTTAAGCCATGAGCCCATTTAGTGGATGTTGATGTCTGAATAGAGCTTTTTATGGTTTTGTAAATATCCTCAAGGTCATGGGGACATTTATCATTCACAAAAGGTGTAATCTTATTAATCGTAAAAGACAATGTGTGGGTTTTTTTGGGGTGGTGAACCAGATTAAAGAAAGAAAAGTTCTACATATTGTGCTGTGATTTTATTTTCCTAGCCCTCATTTTTTATTTATTTTCCTCATTCTTGACGTAACAGAAACAAGGAGAGAACCCCAAATACTAACCATGTCTGTTACGTGGGGTTAGAAGATCATGGCGAAAAACGAATAAAGGCAATATTTATTTGGCTTTCCCAGGACTTCATTTACTTTAACTTTCCTAGGATTTCCGCCCTCTTTTTGTATACCCTCAATCCCTTTTCCCCTCCAGGCCTTTTCAACCTATCTCTCTTGTAATAGCACCCCGATTAGGCTGTGAAGCTGGTTGTTACCCTGCCGTAACTACGTCTCATTTTAATATCTGCAGTCAGCAATGCTGGAATGGGGCTTATTGGTCCAATTGAATGCCAAAGCATAGAAGAAATGAAAACTGTGATGGACACAAACTTCTTTGGTCTAGTTCGGCTTCTAAAAGAAATACTACCTGACATGAAGAAGAGGAAAAAGGGACATATAGTAATTATTAGCAGTGTTATGGGAATACAAGGTATAGTAACATTTTTTTGGTTTACAAAACCAAATGTCCAAATTATTTGTATAAGCAATTTACTTTAATTAAGCACCATAAAACATGTCATTTCAGGCCAAGTGGCCAGTCCTAGCAAAGTTTCCAGGGAACACATGTATATTTTACAATACAGATTATTTATACCTGATGCTTTCATATTAATTAAATGAATATATAAGAGCTAGAGCATTTATCCGTGTCACCTGGGATGCACTAACACATAGCACCTGCATTTACAGCAATAATGTCCTCAAGTGTGATCAGGTTGTATTGTTTTGTATTGTTACGGATTGTAACGGATTTTATCAGTATTAAAGAAATAGGCATGCAATATATTTTATATCAATCTACTTAAATTAAAAAAACAAATAAAATCCCGTGTCTTGTTCTGGCAGAACACATGTACACGCTGCTTGTTTTGCTAAAAGATACGAAGACTAATATATAATTACATAGTTACATAAAATATATATAATTTAAAATAGTTATTAACCTTAAAGTCAGTTTACGTTATAAGCATACATTGTATATTCTCTAAATTGCAAGATAATATTCTGCATTCGCTGCGTCTTTTTCAGGTATATTGTTTAACGATGTTTATGCCGCCTCCAAGTTTGCTGTTGAAGGCTTCTGTGAAAGTCTAGCAATACAGGCTTTGAAGTTCAAACTGCAGTAAGTCATTGGCTCTCTGTGTGCTTTTAGGGCATTTCTTAAAACAATTATCCATATAAAATCAGATAGTTGACCAAAAAAAGAAGACAATCTCTGGAGTTGTTTGCAATGTTGAGGAAACCTCAAAGTTTGATTGCCAGAACAGTCTGAGATTCCCACTATCCATCAAACTAAATGTCAATTGTCAAGTAAGAAAATTAAGGCTTTACTCGTTAACGTCAAAGAGTTCAACGTGTTGTTGGAGGTGCTAAGATGCTGGAGTAAATTCACCAATCCCCAACTCACACTTAGATGGCCCAACTCAGATGATCTTCCAGGCAACACACACCATGGTCCGTTGCTGGGTTAGACTCAGTTCTATTGAAATGTATGGAGTGTCCCTTTGGGTTGTGCAACTAGTGTGAAACTTGTGGAAGCTCAGACCTTGCTGTTCCTAAGCCTAGGAATTGCAATGCAGCTTTCATTCACTGTGTTCATTTTCTGTTCCACAGCCTGAGTCTCATTGAACCCGGACCTGTTATCACAGAGTTTGAAAGGAAAGTTTATGACGATGGAATGAAAATGGACCTTTCTGCTGTCGACCAGGAAACCGCTGAAATGTTCACAAATGTGTATCTTAAAAATTACAAATCTATCTTCCAAAGTCTGGGTCAGACAGCGGAGGATGTGGCAGAGGTAGTATTCCTAAATATTATTTGAATGTATTAGTATGCCTAAATTTAATCCAGATTTAGCACCACCAATGGCTAAAAACGTAAATGTGGCTGGAGTGCAATTATTTTGACAGCATCCAGCAGTAATTGCTGAAAAGATAACACAGATGATGTGAGATTGTTAATTTATTTGAAATAGTTGCAATGTAAGGATATTTTTGATGATGCATTGTTGCGATACTGGACGTGATAATGATGTTATGAAGCTGGCTTTCACTTTATGCCTTCTTTATGGATATGAGATTCGTACTCAGGTACGTTCTAGGGTTGGCTCCACTTTTGTAGGGTCATGGCTTCATTTAAAGAATGGAATTAAACAATGGTGGGTATTGGGCAAGGAATGGGTAGGACGTGGGCAGAATCTGAAAAGGAGTGTGTGTAAGCAAGTGGGGCACCCCTGCTCAGAGTTTGAAGAAATTATCCTGTTTAAGGGAAGCAGCACTTCTGGACGGAACAAATCAAATCCAAATTATTAGGTGAAAAGGAAAGATGTGTGTTGTCAGGGGTAAATAGTGAAAATTGCTAGCACTGGAGAATCAGGCCTTTTTATATGCCTGCAAACTAACGCCTGGAGAAGTAATGGTGAGCACAAACCCACCAGTTTCCACCCGTTTCAGTCAAGCTGCAAACAACGCTAAAACATGGCAGAGGACTGTAGACATAAGAAGTTTAATAAAAGTTCTTCTGCCGATGAGCAAATGTTATCCCGGTAGGCAAGTCCAGCCCTGTGTCAGCCTGTATGATTTATCGTTCCAAATACTCCTTGCCTCGTCCACCAACCTTCATACGTTATAACAAATTCACAGCAGATTCAAATTCAGTGGATACATTGTTTTATTTAGTTTTTTAATTTTCTTGGTTTCCAGCACACCATGAAGATCATTTTGGCTGAAAATCCTCCTTTTCGCCATCAGACGAATGCTCTGTACACCCCGATGACAACACTAAAGTACGCTGATCCTAATGGGGACCTGCCCATTGACACCTTCTATAAAATGGTCTTCCACCATGATAAAGTTTTCAACGCAAGCCTTAATTTCATCAAACTGTTGAGATGGAGAAGTACGAAGAGCTTTGACTTAGGAAAACCAAATCCACAGTAACGACTTTTAATATGCAAACTATCAATAGGCAAAATCTTATACTCTGATCACTATCTATGCAATTTGTATATGTAATTGACTGCATACTGGACTCTAAAGACATCTTTTAGTAAAATTACAATGTATTGTTGTAAAGTAATTATCCACTCATGTTACTGAATAGTTATCCTAGAGAATCTATACTTAGTCTCTATTATACATATACATCTTTACAATATTTATCTACCAACAATATGTTGAATTTGGCAATGTTTACTGAATACAAACATTACATTTTTCCCTTAACGTTATGTCAGATGTATCATATGAATTAGAATACGGGGTTAACGTAAGCAGAGTCGGCAATGATAGAGCGTATTGCATTAAATGGGATTTGCCCCTTAGACCTGTGCTCATCAAGGCACACCTAACAGTCCAAGATTTAGGTATTACTCAGGTGTGTCTAATTAACAACCAAACCCGCCTTACACACACCTGGGCAATACCGAAATCCTGGACTGTCAGGCGAGGGTCGAGGAGCACTGCCTTGGACCATGATTCTCAATGCTAGATCTCTTATACATTGGCATATTCTGGTCTAGGCGCAGAGGGGCAGCCCTGCTGCTGCATATCCAGGGGTAGATCATCTTGTTGGGTTATCAGGCTTCATTGTCCTTCTCTGCTCCATGTCCCGGTTGGTTGGGGAGATCTCCTTTGGAATTGGCTTATTTACATTATGGAGGCTAGCGCATAGGGTGGCTGGCTCGCTGTCCTGGGTCAGTCCTAGGGCAGCTCTTAGCCAATTTGTTACTTCTGCCCCCTCTGCTGTATTATGGTGCTATGCTGTATTATTACAGGAAATTCTTTGTCTGGATGTAGCAATGTCTAATAACCTAGTAAGGAGTAGTACGTTTCAGAACCTGTTATGAGCGTATGATCTTGACTAGTGTGTACCTCGATATTGGCGTCCATTCAAAATGTACTAATTCCTTTTTTAACATTAAAACTATTTTGACCCGTGTCTGTTATGCTGCGTAGTATCCTCTTCCAAATATAGTTCAATGAAACCCCCGCTGTGAGCCACTGCTCTCAGGATAGGTGTCTAAACTGTGACAGAAGTGATTCACATCAAGGCTCGACAAGCGAGGCTCTTCATATCCCTCACTCACACTCCCATTTTAATCTATGAATCAGATCTATCTTCCTGAGTAGTCTCTCTCTCATGTGTTATTTTTATTAACTCCATATACACATAGGAAGCTTGGGTATTAATTTGTATGTCATTTGTATATTTGTACTTTACTTCACATCATTTAACTCATTTGTGTATCTTTGCATCTATTAAAAAAACAATAAAAAGATAAAATAATGGATGTTGGTTTTTTATTAAGTACTCTTGCACAGTTTTTTTAAGGGACTCTGTAGGTTGTCTTCTGTGGATTTAGGCAGCCTCAGTCACTTCTCTGACGTTTTGATTTCAGACAGACTCGATGATGTTACGATCAGGGCCAGACCATCACTTCCAGGATTCTTTGTTTTTCTTTACGCTGAAAAGTTTTCACACGTTGCTGACCAGCACAAGCGCTGCCCTATTACAGGTGGCATGTATAATTCAAAATCTGCTTCAGTACACACTGCGAGATAACGCTGTACTTGTACTTGTCAGCAGCGTGGGAAATGCATGCGTGTTCAATGAACACGTCTGCAGAATGCAGGTGCCAGGAACCGCACACTACTACAGCAGGTTCACTTAGAGGTGGCAGCTGGGCACAAGGTGTCGGTGCCTATTGACCCAGCTCTGCCCTTATTACATACAGGCATTGTGACCTGCTCTGGATGCATTATGACAGCATGAATTCTTAAGGAAGTTAAACCAGTGCTGTTCTGCTTCTTTATTTTTTTTGTAGCTAAAAGATGACATCCATTCAGCCCAGAAAGAGATTTACAAACATTTCCTACTAGAAAAACAAAAACAAATCTTAGAGGACGTGGCTTCACTGTGACGTTTTCAGTGTAAAAACATAAAGTGAATCCAAAATCCAAACGTGCTCAAAACAAACATAAAATAGTGTCTGTGAAGAGTGAGATTAATGCCACTTCTGGCCCCAGTCCATGGCGGGTAAGTTAAATGACCCCTTCCGCTACCAGCCATAGGCAGGGGCAATTTAAGTGAGGTGTTTACACAAAGAAAGTGCATAAAAGGAAGGATCCAGCGTGAACATGGTGTACTTATCAACCCGTGTGCAGTGAAAACAACATGTGCCCCCACTCATGTGCCAAAAACCCCAGGGCTGATGGGCAAAAACAAAGCAGTTTGATGATTTAAAGCAGGAGTTGGTGGATGAGTGAGGGTTTTGTCTCAACACCGGCTTCACATAATGCACACTCCATTAGGCGACTATTTTCGGATTTCACTTTTTTAAAGCTGTCTCTCACCGCTTCATAACACACAGCGAATTCAGTGAGTTTACCAGGCCATTCCTTTGGGGAGCACTTAAGTAGCTAGATTGTAAGCTCTTCGGAGCAGGGCCCGCCTCATCTGCTGCTCTGTAAGTCAAATTGTTATGTTATATACTATGTTATGTCCTGTCTACCCAATGTACAGCGCTACGGAATTTGACGGTGCTATATAAAACAATAATAATAATAAGTAGCACCGTGGCGGAATCTGACAACGGCAACTCTGATCATCCCTTAGCTGAACCAGCACCGTGACCTGGTGTGACCCTGCTGAAAATCAGTACAGACATACCCAACGCAGGGCTTATTCGCTTAACGCAATATCCATCATAAATAACAGTGGCGGGTTTCTAAAGTAAGAAGGGCTGAGCTGGCCCTGCATAATGTGTAACTTAACGGGTGAGATATCACTATGTATACATTACACA
Source organism: Spea multiplicata (assembly GCA_009364415.1). Lineage (NCBI taxonomy): Eukaryota > Metazoa > Chordata > Amphibia > Anura > Pelobatidae > Spea > Spea multiplicata. Next base: position 23,874,306 of record VKOC01000004.1, read on the forward strand.
GGGCCAGACAAACTCTCCTCAGCAGCTCTGCAGCAAAAGCTCACTCAGCTGTTTATGATAAAAAAAACTTTTTATATTACTTCCGGCGGAATTGTGTGCTGCACACTTGAGTGTACGTCTAAATACGGTGTTATTGTATTAATGGCACTAGTAACGATTCCCCGAGTTCGTCTACTTCATTCCGGTCGGCAATAAAAATAAGATTTGCCGCGCCTTTCACCTTCCAGAAGGATAGTTTGTCAGAAACGTTTAACGAAGTCTCCTCCGTGCGCCACCATTGTTCTTTACGGAAAGACACTCTATGTGCTCCACGTGTGCTCGCCATAAACACCTAGAGGTAGGAGCCGCAGCGTGTGACGTCACGCACGGGCCAGCGCCATGGTAACCTGAACGTCTGCGCCTTACCGGAAGTGGAAGGCAATACGCCGCGCATCCCCTCAGACGCCGCTTCCGGCGGGAGAAGGAGGCACCTCAGCCCTTACCGGTTGCTGTGCCGGGATGTTCCAGTGACAGGCTTTACGTTTTCATTACCGGGATTCTGGTTTTGTGTATATTATTGTTGTTATTTTGTTTTTTTTAATACACGCGCCGCCTATTCTGCGTGTGTTCCCGGCGGGAGTCCAGCGTGGTCGTGTTGGCTGTGGGAGGAGCAGTAACAGACCCCAGGATGGTGTGAGGGACACCGGGTGGCCTGTGTATTGTGTGCGTTGTTTTAATGCAGCCTGGATACTGACTTCCTTTGGTTTTATTGATTTTTCCGTGAGAGCCCATTGATAATTCTCCCCCTTTTCCACCAAAACAAAACTCCTCCCCTTATCCAGATTTCCCTCACGGGTGTCCGTTATCACCCCCTCGTACTGCTCCCACTCTCTTTCGAGGATTGTTTTTAAAGAGGGTCGCAGAGACATGGCTTCTTCGTCCGGCAATGATGACGACCTCACCATCCCTAGGGCTGCCATCAATAAAATGATTAAAGAAACTTTGCCGAACGTCAGGGTGGCCAACGATGCCAGGGAACTGGTGGTGAACTGTTGCACCGAGTTTATCCACCTGATCTCCTCGGAGGCCAACGAGATCTGCAACAAATCGGAGAAGAAGACCATCTCCCCCGAGCATGTCATACAGGGTGAGTGGCAGCAGCAGCATTACCCTCGGCCAAGGCAGCCTGGCCACCTGTGCCCTGCACTAACAGTGTTACTAAAGCAGGATGAATCGGGGTGCATCCATTGATATCATTCTGTCTCTGGTCTTTCTGCAATCATAATCACATCCAGTATTTAAATTAATGTATAAAAAAACAATAGTGAACTCGTCACATGTAACATCTGCAAGATGTGTTTATGGATCTCAGGACAAACTGCTTTATTCCAGGAAAGGTTAATTATTTTATATTTATATAGCGCCAACAATAACACAGCGCTTCTTACAATACATATATTCAAGGGGTATGACAGAACTAGAAGTGACACTAAGATGATTCGATACATCAGAGGGTCCTGCTCACAAGCTTCCGATCTACAGGTACATATAGTCTGTCTGATATGTCTCCGGCAGGTAATCCCAATCATTCCGCGGAGCTCCAGCATGCCCACCGATCCCAGCCATCCTACTGTGCCTACACTGTTTAATAAAGTGCCTTGTAGTGTATTTGGGTCATATGAGTGTTTTCTGATATTATTGAGATGAAGTAATGTAGTAATTGATTTACATCTGTGCGTCGTTCTGCGGCGGTCAGATAAAAATCTAATTCTGTTCTACTCCGTCTGAATAATGTGTAACAACTATACTGTGCATGTTTTGAATATATGGAAAGTAGAAGCTGTTTTGTGTGAGTGAAAATTGCTTTCAGTCTTTGCGGTTCACCAGTGAGCTATTTGCATGTTCCAAGCCTTTTACTTTTCACGTAATGCCCGTTTTTTTGTAGCCTTTTGGAAATTGGGTGTACGGAAAGCGTTGGCCGCACCACGAACAGAGAATGGAGAAAAGGGGATGTAAGGATAAATAAATGTGGCAGTGTACTTAGGAGGGTATGTTTAGCCCCAGGAAACAGATGCCACAGACTTTGTTGTTCCATATGCTGGTAAAGGATAATGCTATATGCTGCTGTTGGCATAAGGGAGGTAACATGGGTGACAAGGAATAAGAAATAAGGTATTTGCGAGAACAAAATAAATATCCACCTGTAACCCAGATGCGGTGGATCAGCGGGGGGAGCTGGCGATGTGGTGCCCTGCGCTCCAAAGAGGACTGCAATATTTGTAACTGGTTAACAGCATGCCAAGCCTTATCTGACATTAATGTTACATATGGTTTCATAAGTATTGCATTTCAATCTCAAGCAGACACTGTAAGTATTCTTTGATGGTCCAGGTTAACTTATAAGTGTAAAATGTGTATGTCTATGTGGTTGGCGCAGCAACACAGCTTCCCAGATGTCCCCCTCATCAAAACGCATACTCGTATGAGTTGCTGTTTGTCTTTCATACTGAGTGCAGTTATAGTATATCATATAGATTTAGCGGAGGTCATGGAAACCAGTGCTGCTGGAACGCTGTCTAAGATTCACTCGTATGCTGATGAGATCTGAAATATGACAACTGCTGTATGTAGGTTAGAATGTACAGGCCCGTATGTCTCCAAACCTGTGCTGTGATCTAAAACTGTGTCTAAACAGCGAGAATATGCAATAATAAAGGAGCCCAGGTGACCTTGTGTAAGGATCAAAAACCCGCATACCTTGTGTTTGCATTTTAGACATGTGAGTGTATTCATTTACTTGTTGGGAGCCAGTGACCTACGAGCCCATTCAGAATAAATTGGCCGCTGGTCTTGGAGTCATATGCTTTATGCTCCCCCCCCCCTTATATTTTCATACCCCTTAAATCAAATTTTACAGATTTGATTTAAAGCAGATCTGCCACTTTTCTCTGATCCTCCTTAGTTCTTGACACCAAATGTGTCTACTGCGGGGGAGGAATAATTATGGAAATGATATGAGCAACTCCCTAGTGGAGTTTTTCTGATCTATACGAATGTTATTCTGTGAACACTGTTACAAACGTGTTCAGTACATAGACTTTTAAAACGTAATATTTTGAAATGTATTCTGTATATTTTTACAAACGTTTCCAAAACCAGCCTCTATACTCAGAATATGAGGATGCCGTTTACGGGTTGTATGTTTCTAGGCAGCCGTCGTTCTTTTATTATTTTATGACATCGTAGAGGCAGGTGTCATGAGTGGCTTCTGCCTTACTGAACCAGATGGCTAATTGTAATGTATGATGACATAGTTGATATACTATGTTTTGCTTAATATACTGAGACAACATCCGTATACCAAAGGGCAAAAGCTCCAGAGGTAGAATCGGATCCCTCGTGGTGTTCCCTGTAGCTTCATCTTTCGCCCCTCTGATTATACTCTTTCTTCTAGGTGTAATATGTCCTATTTTCTGAATCAGGGTGATTTATTGATACAAACATAAATCGCTTTTTCTGAAATGTACGCCATTTGTATCTGATATTGTTTGAGCCACTAATGTAAACTGTACCTGTCCTCCAAGATTATTATTATTATTATATAGCTCCATAATATTCCACAGCACCATGCAACGAGTACACAGGGCGTAGCGTACAGCGCAGTCTATAATTTACAGAAACGAGGTAAGGAGGGCCGCCCGCTGAAACGACCTCACAATCTAGAGGGAGTTGGGGTAAAAGTGCCGCTGGTAGGGAAGGAGCAGCCACACAGGTATAAGTATCGTCCGAAGGCAGGTGAGATACCAGGAAAGGTGTAATAAAGGAAGACAGGAGGAAGGGTGTTAACGTGGAACTTTGATGTCGTCCTTAAGGAAGTGGGTCTTGGGGGGATTGTTTGAAGGACCGAAGGCAGGGGGGAGATGGAGAGGATTGCGAGCTTTGCTTTAGGCAAAGCATAAAACCTGATACGATCTGCTTTCCATTTTACTAGCTGAGGTATAGGTTAACTTTCACAGCTACTTTTTTCCTGTTGCCATAGAAACAGATCAAAAGTATATATAGTCCCTAGCCGGTATGTTAGCCATTGTATACCAAATATAATATTCAGTGTGCAATTTTTCCCCCCTGACAGGCAATGTTAAACCTCGCGCTCATGTTGGCTTTATTTTAAATGAGAAGTGTTTATGAAATACACAGTGGAGTGCATTTCTTTGTGTCCTCCTCCCCACACAAACCAACACATCCATCATGGCTAAAAATATTCCTCTTTTGTTTATCCCTTGCATGCCCGGAACAGGCACTTTCCTGTGACCTCTGTGCAACTTGGTAAAAGCTCAAGACCATTAAAGAGATCTTTTCATTATTAAGCTCCTCTGGCACATAGGGCCGGGGGGAAACTTGCCTGTTCCCTTCCCATTTCCGGCCGTTCTGAATGAGGCTTCCTAAACCTATTGCTGTTGATGGAAGAGCCGGCTTCACCTTTAGTCATAATGGCCTCCAGTTTGAAATTCGCTAAATCCGTAAAATGAAAATTAATTTTGGGTATCTGTTGCTCGCCGTGTCTCCGACGCGTCCTGTGTGGCTCTGTAGTAATTCCGCACAGACAGTGGAAAGGCCTTTTGCTTTTCGTGTAGTATGTTGTAAACCAAGCCAGGCGTGTTCCTGTGTTTGATAACTCATGGCCTGTGTCTGGCATGTAATGTAATGTCATTGTTTCATTTTGAAGCTGTAACATGTTGCAGTAAATCTCTTATGAAATTCATTTTTGTCCTTTATTTCTAGCTCTAGAAAGTTTGGGCTTTGGCTCCTACATCAGCGAGGTGAAAGAAGTCTTGCAAGAATGCAAAACTGTAGCGTTAAAAAGGAGAAAGGCAAGTTCTCGGCTAGAAAACCTTGGCATTCCCGAAGAAGAGCTTCTAAGGCAGCAACAAGAACTATTTGCAAAAGTAAGCAATTTTTTTTATCCCTTTTAATTACAACTTGGCCTTTCTTGGAAAATGTTAGTTGCTACCCATAAGAATTTCACTTTAGTTTTTAATTTAATCTACCAAATACACCTCTGGGCCCTTTAATAGAATGTCAGATGCACAAATTCATTTTAACACCAGAGTGTGTATTGAATTTGACAAAGCTCAATTTGGGACATGTTCAGCTGCTCTAATAAATGTTAACTGAAGTCGTTCTCAACCTCAACAGAGTTTTTTTTTTTTTTTATGTCCAGCACCGGAAGGTCTAAACTGAGCTGTGGTTTTCTCCCGAGTCTGTGTATGCCACATATGTTGTTTTGGGTAAGGGTCTGAAATATGCCCTCCCAGCGATAGGCACCGGTGTCCTTGGCAAGTTTTTTGTGAAGGTCCATAGAACATCACTAGGATATTAAATTGTCCACTACAGACCCCAGTAATTGTCCCCATGAGCAATGTTGCTATCTACCCCTGCACCCTCCAGCATTTGATATGTCCAAATCAGGGACCCTGTGTTGAGGGATGTGCTTCCAGGTGGGAAGGCCCTGGAAGGAGACCTGGTTGGGAACATGTCAAACCACCAACCATACCTCCCATTGCAAGGTTGCCATATGGTGGCTGATATGGATATAGTGGTCTGTGCTAGAACAGGTCAGGGGACGTAGACGGATCTCTCCTTATGCCTACAATAGCAGGGCAGCAGGAAAGTGCTTGAAAATCAGATTGTCCTGCTTTGATATGATCACAGATTGAAATGATGTATCTTGATACTAGTGAAGGAAAAAGGGACATAGGCATAAAACATCATGTGCTGAGATTCCTTAGTAATAGATAGCTAATAAGAACTCTGCTTTGATCTGCCATGGACAAGATTTGTAGGTAGAACCCAATCGTTCTATAAACTTTAGAAACTGTCCTCTAAGCAGGTGGATTTCTCCAGCCCAATGTACAATGCAACGATCCTGATTCCAGAGTGGTCACTTAAGAGGGCAATTGCATTCTTAGGTCAAGAATCCCTTTGTCTTGCCATCTTTTTATTGTGTTATATTTATTGTGTGGGCTATCATGTCCTTTCATAACATTTTGGAATCTGATTCCTATTCCAGGCCAGACAGCAGCAAGCAGAATTAGCACAGCAGGAGTGGCTACAGATGCAGCAAGCGGCTCAGCAAGCACAACTTGCAGCTGCATCTGCGAGCGCATCCAACCAGGCTGGGTCCTCTCAGGACGAGGAGGAAGATGACATCTGAGTTTTTCTGGCTGGCATCCTATTGACCTCTCTGAATATTTTTCGCCTGCACAACAACAAAAAAAAACAGTGAAAAAAATGCTTACCTGTAAATTTTTTTTATGCATCTTGGTGGACTGGTCGTTAATATTCTAGGGACGTCTGTTAAGTCTCAGCTGTATGTGATCTACATGTAAAAACATCCTTTTTGAACTGTCAGCAAATCTAAGGTTCACTATCCTATCATATAGAGAATTTTTAATGGTCTTTGTGAAAATTTTATATAAGCAATGAGTCACTTACTTGATCAATAAGCAGTGTTAAACCAGACTTCAACTTTATTAAATATAATGAGATTTATACAGAAGCTCTAAATAACATATTCACATTTCTCCTTTTAACTAAGTAAAAAAAAAATCTTAGGGATTTTTTTTAAATGTTTGGGTTAGGGCTGGGGCATAAGTAGGTCTGTCAAGCACATTATTATGTTGAGAATGGACATCTTGAATGCTAAATTTTAGGGGAGGATGTAAACATTTTGTAAAGGGCAATACAACAAGGTGTTCTTGCTAACAAGAGACATAGAAAGTTAGTGTTTGTAAAAATGTACATTAGCCTTCATATTTTTGTGGGGAAGGGGTCATTTTTAGGAATTCCGATGGCCATCAAATATTTTTTTTTCTTATTAAGAAGGAATAAATGTGTATTCCATGCAGTGTTAAGGATTGATTCACAGCGGGATCACATTTAAAATAGCAACTGGGCCAAATTGTCATAAGAGCCTCAAACGTGCAAAACAGAAAAAGTCATTTGTGGTTGTGTATTTTTTTTTTTTCTCTCGCTTTAATCCTAAATGTTAGGTTCGTTTCTGTTGTTATGACCCCATCCGCACAGCTAACAGATGTTGCACACTTTGTTTTTGTTTTAATTGATGACTGTATGGGACTGGTTAGTATTTAACAAATTAATCAACATTACCTGTTTCGATTTAAGTGATGGGAAGACTTGTGTTTCAATGTATTTCGCATTGATTTGTGGGCGAATTGCTCATTGTTCCCGTGTTGGTGCAGTAATGATACAGTTTGTGTTACTTGAAGAAATGTACCTTTTCTAATATCTGACATAGTTGTTCTACATGCATTCTTAGTTTGTCACAGAACCTTCTTAAAGGAAGTAAAACACCAACCAGAGATGCCATAAAATTGTAAAGAGCCAGGAAACTTTTAAATAAATTGCGACTTTTATTAAATAAACTATATATATATTTTTTTTTTTAGTATGCAAAAATGTTGTAACTTTTAAGGTTTTGTTGTCTTTTTTTTCCCCCCCATATTGACTGTTCCCCAGCATTCATATATTCATGATGCTAGGTGTTACCTCCCAAAGCTCACCGCTCCATCTCATAGAAATCGGCTGTAATAAATGCAAGCTCCACGACTTGGTTCACCGTTCGTTTGGACCATAAACTTGTCTGGTAGACGGAGAAGTATTACTTTTTTTTATTTTACTTTTACAAAATACTTTTTAATTATTATAATTTTTTTGGGTTTATTTGGTTTTTAAGTTTACTGGCTCTTTAAAGGAACACGTGATTTTTTTTTTTCCCTCCTGTGCCTTTTAAACGCTTGGGAAGCATGAGGTTTTGTGTAAAGTGCGTGTGAATTATTTTTTTCCGGTTGTGCTAAGCGCTCGTATTCACACACCCCAAGTGTTCATAATAACATGATGAGCAGAATAGTAATATGAACGCTCTTTAAAGACTTAGGCCTGTTAGAATTGAATTGGATAGCCATGCTTTATATGAGAGATGAATTTGACTAGGTATTCCTAACAAACTTAAAAGCGAGTTTTAAATGAAAACCCAAAAAACATTAAGGAAGCTAGACTTACATAGACTGACACCAATACAGACCTCTGTCCCCTCGACCAACTATTGCAAGTTGTGCTTTGAAGTAAATAAGAGTTAATGGCGAGAATAGTGAATGTCACCGGAGTATTCCCGCACCCCTAAATTATGAGCCTCTGTCACTATGCACAGTTCAGTTCTCCAGTTGTTTCAGAGGTAGCGAGCGGAGAGATTTTTTTGTTAAATACCGCTGGCAAAAGATAGGTTAAGAATCAAACTTGTGAATGAAGTCACCTCTAGCAAACTTGCCACGATCTCCGCAGGAATTAAAGCTTGTATTCCAAACTTTAATACCCCGGTTCCTTAAAAGGTATTGAGGGGCTTGAGAAGTGCCATGCAGGCAAATAGAGCTTCTTTCCAAATGATAATATTTAGTTATTCAAGAACATAGAGTAAATTACATGTGGACGTACTGTTTGTTGTCTTTGACTCCTTTACGTTGCACGATTTATTTGTGCGGTAATAGAAACTTATAATGGAATCGCCGTAACATCCGTGTGAGCGCTGGCGATACTAGACGGAAATATCACACACATCCAATACTTTCTTTTCTGTTTTGTGAACTTGGTAGGAAGAAAATCTGCCCGTCGCATGAGCGATGACATGATAAATTGAGGTTGTAGTACGTAATCCACTGATTGCCAATTTGTTCCTTATTGTGATTGTTAAACTCTTAAGTCATTAACTTTTTTTTTGTACATATAATCAACGCACCGAAAAAAAAAGCAACCCCAAAAAGAAACTCCTTTCGCTGCAGAATGCAATAAAAGAATACTTACAATCCTTGCATTTTAAAAACCATTCAAATTACTTTTTTTATTATATAAATGTGTGGAGAGAGAACAATAATTGAGTATATGAGGGATATTGGTCACTTCATTGCCCCTTTCCCCTCGCATAGAATGAGCCTTTTATGTAAATATTGCATGTTTATCTGTTTTTAGTTCATATTTTATATTCCAAATTCCATTATGGCTCTGAATAGTAACCAATGATGTTCTGGCCGCATCTTTGCTTGTTGAGATTCTGCCTCCAAACTACCAAAAGAAGCCTCGGGATGTAGTGTCATATTTTCTACAGCTGTTTAGTGTTTAATGCCCTACAAATATGTATTTTCAGTTGTGTTTTGCTCTGGTTTACAGTAGATTAACAATGAGAGGATCCCACAAGGTACCATCTGCGATTTGTCTGCTTTTAAACCCAAAAGAGTCAAAAATATGCAGGAAATTATAGCAGCATTCTTGTGTTTTGTCAATTTATTTCACACCAAGTTTTACAATGTAAAGAAATAAGGGAACGTTTGGGGGGCTGAAACTAGAAAAGTCCTGCTGGAAACTCGATGAGCAAGATCTGACCGAAGGTGCTTACTGTTGGGTTTTTTTTTTCTTTTTTTTATAACTTATTTTTTATGTTTTATTTACCAAAGAAATATAGTCAAATCTAGTATAACCAGAATAATTTCTAAATGCAGCGTTGACTTTCTTTTTGATTTGTACTTGGTTTCCCAATTTTCAACTTAAATTCAGGCAGAATTACTCTATTTCAGTAACATGAATTTCTAATGCAGCGCTTGGAGCCGCGTAACTGCATTCAGTGTGCTTGTTATTGTGTCGGTTGGGTCCTTGTGAAAACGTTCTCTTTGAATGTTTCTGTGCATTTTTTTTTATATATATATTTTCATCCCATATATGCTGTATTTCTCAAGCAATAAACTTTTTCGTGTTTTATAAAGTTGTTTTTGAAATTGGTCTGCCATTTCTTTTCTTTTGTAATTTCAAGCACATTTTTGTGGCTTTGGTTCACTAAAACTATAAACTGACATATTTTTGCTGATTTTTGTGATGGGTTTTTGCAGATACTTTTTTTTCTTTCTTTCTTTCTGAGACGGAACAGTGAAAATGGAGTTCCTTGGACTGGTGTATATTACTTGTGGTTTGTATTTTTCCCTAACACAGTGGCTGGAGGGGTCAAGACCATAATTCTACAGCTGCAAAGACAAAAACGTGATGAAAGAATTAACTGAAGCTGGTTTACGTCCCTCTAACTTTACAAATACAGCACGGGAATAGAAATTTACGGAGTCTATATTTTGTACAGTACTAGAATTAGATTTGATTGCTTCAAATGACAAAAATCTTTATTTTACCGCTCTAAAATCTTAGCTAAAAAGATAAACCAGACCTAGTGATTCTCATGGCCTTTAATGCTAGATTTCGCCACTAGGTGTCGCTCTTGTCAAGATTTTGGAGAAGACTAACAATAGGGGCTCCACATTCTATTTTTTTTTTAATTTATTTTTTAACCCCTTAAGGACAATGGGTGGTCCTTAAACCCATTGAAAACAATGCATTTTGAGCCCGTACATGTACGGGCTTTGTCATTAAGGGGTTAAGACTTATTTTTCAAGTCTTGATGGTGTACATGTAAACCTTGCTCGTAAATCTCTGTAGCAGTCTGTGCTCCTTCATCCCTCACACCCAGTCCCTCACCAAATCCTGCCGTTGTCACCTGAAAACATCTCCTGAATTTGCCAATTCCTCACACAAGAAGCCACCAAACTAGTAATCTCCCTTTTGATATCCCGTCTGGACTATTGCAACTCCCTTTGAACTGATCTCTCCCGGAGTGATTACCACAGAGGAGCAGCAGAAGAGGAACGGTGACAGACCTAAATCGACCTAAATCGACCTGCAGTGTTCAGGATGGATTGGAGCTGGTCCAATCCATCCTGAACACTGCAGGTCGATTTAGGTCTGTCACCGTTCCTCATCTGCTGCTCCTCTGTGGTAATCACTCTGTTAGCTCCCCATCCCCTCCAGAATCAAATTTAAACTTCCAGCCCTGACCTTCAGAGCCCTTAACAACTTTGCACCCCCTACATCTCTACCATCTTATCCAAATATATCTGTAATCGTCATTTTTGTTCTCTCATGACTTGTCTCTTTCTTCTACCCTCATTCCCTCTTCTCACTCTTGCATTCAGGATTTAACCTGCGCTTCACCCCTTCTGTGGAATTCCCTTCCGGAATCGTCAGACTTTCTCGCTCGTACAGGACTTTCAAAAACTCTCTGAAAACCCACCTTTAAAAAAAAAAAAAAAAAAAAGCGTACAACCTTTCTTCCCAACCGATAATCCTAATCAATACCAACAACTTCTACAAATCATCCAGACCCTATCAACTCCTCCCCATCCAAGCTGTCCTCTCCTACTGTATCACCCCCCCTCGACGACCGACTAGATTGTAAGCTCACAAGAGCAGGACCCTCTTCTTCTTTTGTACCTTTTGTTATGATTCCACAATGATCCCACTGATTGTAACAGCGCTACAGAATGTGCTGGCGCTATATAAATACATGTAATGTAGCACTGTTTTTACTGCTTGTGTGCCACTAAGGTAAGTGCCAACATGGAGAAGGTTATTTTCAAATGATAAAATTATTTTTCCTGACCCATGTAATAGCGCCCCTTTAAGAATTGACTGACTTGCTGAAATGTTACGTGGCTCTATGTGGAAAAACAAATATTCTTCCTGGAGTGTAATGAATGCAGGTAAAAACGTAATGATGGACAAGTAACATACTATGGCAGCTAGCAAACAGATCCTGTTTCAGTGTCTAGCTGCATATAAGAACCTGCCGTGGGGATAGTCTGTGACCAGTTTAAGTGACCTTATTTCAATTTTTGCAAATGACACCTCTACACGCTCTCTCTCCAATGCTTTCTCCGAGACAGAAGGCAAAGGGGCAGCTGTTGGAGCATGAACACTGTGGAGGCCCCTGGCCACCTGCTTCTCTTGCCCCACGGAAAAGACAGCCCTTCAACATTATGTTAAATTATAAAACATCATTTACTGAGTAATATATTTAAACATACAATAGTAAAAACTAGGTCGCTCAAGGCCGTTGTGTCATCACGATCGAGGGAAGAATAAGGCTGCCTCAGTTCAAAACCACTACAATCAACAAACATTTTAACAGTCTCCTCTTATTATTATTGGGCAGATGTTTGCCCTTCATGGTACCCAAGACATTTTTAACCCCTTTACAGCCTGTGAACCCTTTTTTGTCCTTCTTCCCTTTTCCACCTTGCTTGCAGCTTGTCCCACCTTTCACTTGCTCACGTTTTCCTTTTTGTTCCCCCTTCTCCGCCTTGTCTCATCTCTGTAGTACCTTAATGCATATTTATCATTCCTCCAACTCACTTACCTGATGTCTGCTTCTACACATAGGCTGATCCTGACTGGATTGGCGTCTCTGTTGGCACAAATCTTTCTGAAACAACCTTCCTTTGACATTGACCACAACCATCTAACGTCTCACGCATACAACACAGAGGCTTTAAGGCACATTAACTATCCATAATGGATGAGAGCTGTCCTCAGCCTTAGAAATTGTCTGCCACATTAAAACACTCTAGAGCTTATGTTTGAATACATATTTATTATGGCTGGCCCCCCCCCCCCATCAACACCAATGACAGATTATGTCTACATAAGTAGGTGTTTTTTCTGGCTTCTAAAGCCAGTAAGTGTAAGCCAAATAGGAAAGCCAAATAACGCAAGCAGTATTTTGGAATGGAGTGATCAGTGCATAGCTGATCATTGGATGCTAGGGGCAAATGTTGCAACATGCAAAATCAGGGATCAGTGCTTGAATAGGAAGGATAGCTCAAGCAATGTGGGGTTATCATATGTTTCTTGCTTGGATGTTTGAATATTGTCTGTACAGATTTCTTTACCCCACATAAACATTTCATAATAAATACCATTAACTCATGGAATTGAACAGGTTTTGACGTATTCCAGTGGATCCACCATTGGCATGCCACTGACTCAACCACAAGGATGGTGCATACTTAATGTTACCTCGCATTGCCATCGTGATTTCTGATCAGAAGCCCATTGCTTGATGACCCTGACCTCAGAAACTACAACTGATGTCCTGGCATTGGAGTTACTACTTACCGCCCAGCTGTTATCTAACATTCTCAACAAACATAGTTTATGCCACAGATTGTATGAAATAGATCTTATAGCTGGTCTGTTACTATTCCCTAAATCTATAGTCTAGAATCTATAGTCTAAATAAACCTGTATAATAACTAAAAATGTGCCTCAACACTCTTTGAAAAAAATGGGAACCAGAGGGGACTTTTAAGACCATCCATGTAGAAAAACATACCACGCAGGTATACAGGAACAGACATATCTCCATTAGGGACAAAAACAGGTATTTTATATACACCAGAACAATAGGGAGGATGATTAAACAATGTGTGATGGTTTAAATTAGGGTTTAAACCAATAGACAGAGGGATTTACATAAAGAACAACCAATAAGATTATGGCACGCCTTTGGGGTGGGGATAAGGTAGGTAATGGGAGAATTTCCTCCAGGGAGGGGGGCACCCAACAGAAGAAGCACCTACCATGTTATTCAATGGGGAGCTCAATGGTTGGAGCTCGGTTCAAACTTTATTGTATTCAGCTTGATTGAAAAAAAAAAACCACAAACTAAAAGCTGTGAATGTGACCGTACCCTATAATACTATAACATTTAAATTGTTTAAAGACAGTCTGCATGTGACCTCATTACATTGCACATCATTGCTCTTGGTACTTGATAAAGCTAATAAATGGTATATCACTCGAGAATATGGCTTGAAGTTGATTCATTGAAAATTGTTTTATTAAACAAAACCGTTTACCATGTAGCCACTATGTTACTGATATGACCATGATGTCACTTTGTTTCAATAGTAGTAACTAGACAATACATTTTTTTAATAAAAGCAAAGGAAATGAGCATCTGCACCTCCAGGGTCAATAAATGGGACATCATATGAACCCACACCACAAGAAAATGGAAAGGATAATGAATTCTAAGGGTGGAATTCTCCTTGATGTTATGTCCATAGTGGATGTGTAGCCTCACATGCATTGATGTCCTAATGTGAAATTTGGCAGATGTTGAGAAGTTCCCCTAAGAGTGTAGCTTAAGGTTATGTATAACTCATTTTTAAATTTTGATTCCATATTTGTTTCAGTTTGGTTTATATATTTTTTCAAACCAAAAACATTTCAAAGCAGTCTAAACCAGCAGAAATTAGACCTCAGCTATAATTAGGTAGAGTATGTCTCCCAGTCTCAGCATGTCGCCTTATCTGCACACCTCTGGTGGGATCATGGGAAAGACAAATAAACAGGCTGCCAGTTGGCTCATCGATTGGGTGAGATAACCCATCTGTGAAAACTGCAGGGAGGACAAGGTCATAAATTATCATTATAGCTTAGGCTGCCTGACTTTAAAATAATAAGAAAAAAGTTAGATAATAGTTGGGGAAAAGTTCTAGAAGACCACAAAACATATAAGGTACAATTCGAGAACCAATGCCATCAACAACACAAAACCCATTATTATTATTATTATTATTATTATTATCTCTCTCTTTTCTCTCTCTCTCCATTTTTGTTTTAGACAGTGATTTGAGGTGTGGTCAGTAGACAGAAGACTTTTTATGTAATTTATTGATAGCTATTCATATAATTGAATAATGTGTTGTATTTGATCACTCTAATATATAAAACAATTCCCTGCTGTTTTTACACACGTAACTGTCGATTTTAGGGCTGTAGACCAGTGTGATGCGCTCACACGCACAAAACATGATGATCTCCTGGGAAATATCAAGTGAAGAAAGAAGGATAGAGAGATTTGGTTACCACTCATCCTCCTTACCTGAGAGGAGGCAATGTGATTTTTCACTTATCTGGGTTGGCCAGATAAGATCAAAGGATCTTCTCAACAGGCCCAAGCTGTTTGAAGAATGGGACTGTTCTTCGAAAACCTGAACTGTTGGGATGTATGCATCCCTTTAACTAGGAAATGTACCCTGCGGGCTTCAGTGGTGTCACAAAAATAGAGGGGGACCCCCTTGCAGGACACATATATATTTTGGACTTGAAGTCCAGCAGCCACCAAATGAAATAAGTGTCTGGACCGGCACAGCCACCTGTTACACTTTGGTATGCTTGAAGCGATTGGCCAGGAATATCCGGCCGGTGGTCATATACTGTAACACCTGATCTGCAGCTCCGAATTGACTATGGAGAGCTGGTTTGTCAGTGGCGTTCCCCAGTTTGCCAGATGGCCAGTCCGGGCCTGGTCAGTTCCTGCTGAATCCTGCTGAATCCACACCCATGCGTCCCTGAAAAACTAAGTGTAAATTACTAGCCTTCATAATGTCAATGAGGCCAACAGTACAATGAAATAAGAGGATTTTCATTCTGTTAAGCAAATAAACCTTAGCAAAATTATCATTTTATTCTTTCATCTGAGGGTTAAGTCACATAAAAACAAGACAAAAACTTTTAAGAAACGTTTTAAGTGTCTATAGCAATAACCTATCATTGTCTGCTTTTTTCCAAGCTTTTTTTTTCCAAGTTGTTTCTAATTTCTAATAAAAGTGTTCCGTTACGCAGAGTAGGTGGAACTGCACCTTTAATGATTGTATTCTTTATCTGGGATAATAAAGGCAGCGAAGGGAAATGGTGTTTCAGAAATACAGTCACTACCTTCATTTTACTAATTAGTTCTGTCTCCCGGACACAATGACTCAGTCTAGACCTGGGAAATCACATGGCATTTGTGTAGTCACGGGCAATAAAGTTATCATTCCATTTCTTTTATGTCATTTATTTTAAAGACAAAAGTCTCAGATTATGAAACACAAATCCAGCAAGAAACATCAAAGGAGACAATAAGACTTTTTTTTCATTATTGGTGCTTAGTCTAAATGTAAAAGAAAATGGGGTGTAACTGTCCCTGTGTGCAAATCTTTTAATGTTTAATTCTCCAATTATTAGTGTCTGATGGGGAGTAATGGGGTGGCATTGTATCTATACCAGCCAACCTATCAAGAATGTTGATCTGGAACATGTTAAAAGGCATACAATGCCATAAGACGTGGGGCACCAGGATAAAACATCCTAAGAAGACAATCTGCCCCATTTTGTAGCAGGGGACTGCCACCCCACCCTGGGGCTGCCACCCCGGACTTGGCCTTGGCCAGGATACATCACTGTCCACATATATAGGAAGGAAGGGTATGAAGGGTCAGCGACATGGGTGGGAAAAGAATTTGGTTGAATAAAGGCTACTACCCAAACCTGACCAGATGACTTGGAGCCAGCCTTTAAGCTTTAAGAGCTATTATGTCTTAGCCGTATGACAGTATTTGTTGCGTAGATTTTAGGTCATTGGGAGTCCAGGATATCCTGTGTATAAAATGTGTAATTATCTTTGAAACCTATTGTATGGGACTCTCGTGTAGTAAACATTTTTTCTGTTTCCTTTGCTTGACTATTATACATTATACTCAAAATTCATATTTTTCACTCTATATTTCCATATGTGGACAACACCAGCAAGCCCTGAAATGTTCTTTTAATATTTATAATATAATGTTAAAATAATAAAATAATATTATATATCAAATTGTGTAAAGTCTCTATTTTCCTTATCTGACTTTAAAATGGAAAAAAAAAGTGTTGGATTTATTTTAAAACTGAATAAATGTTGACATATTGGGTTTGGGTTGACTCTTATTGGCATCTCTCTATAATCAGTTATTCACGTTAGTGTTTGCATTGTCTGTGGGATGTAAATAAATCTGCATTAACAAGGAGAACCATGTTGTGTATTACATGAGAGTGACATTGTCTATTCCTGGAACAATCTGGACTGGAATGGCGAGGCCAAAGGTTACCTTTTTGGTCTTTTTGAGGACATTGAATGGTGCTGTGTCTATAACATGTCAAGTGTTTCACATTCAAAGGAACTGTGTGGAAAAGATAATCTCAGCTCAATCCAATTATTTGCTTCTTTGCTAAAAGGCCATCCACAGAAAAGGGGATATTTAGTTATATAACCCTTCAGTTGTTCTGGTGATTAGCCCCAGCTTTTTCCAGACCTCTAAAAGATTTTACTAATATTGAAACACATTTTGCTAATGCTCTCTGTGGATTAATGCATTTTAAAGATGAATACACCTTTGTGTTATATCATCATAAATATGACTAGAATATAATTTTGACTATTTCGGGATTCACAAATGAAAAGAAATAGATTTGTATTAAATTGCTCCTGAAACAGTTGGCCAATTTATCGTTAGGCTGAAGAACACACACACAATACACAGTTTTTAGGAAGAGACTAGATGTCCTTATTTTTGGCATTGAAGGACAGATGGGTGGCAGGTTCGTTGTGGGTGTGAATTTAGCCAGAGATAGTCAGACCCGGACTGGCCATCTGGCACACCACTGAAGGACACTGGCCAACAGCACTACATAGTCATCTGATTAGGAGCTGCAGCGGATCTGGTGTTACAGTGTGCGGCTACTGGTTGGATATGGCCGGCCAGTATGTAAATGTCACATGTGACTGCACAGATCCAGATGGAGGCACTTAGGTGATTACGCAGCCTCTGGTCTTAAAGTGCTATGACCGCCTGACCATCCCCAGTCCGGTCTTCGCACTGAAGACCTGACTATTTGCCTCTTGGTGCACCCTTGCATATGAAAACAAATTATTATATGTTATAAATATTTAGGCTGCTTGCTTGTTACAAAAAAAGGTTAAGTAACTTAAGAGAATGGTTTGAACAAGTTTCTTTGCTTCTTTATATCTTTGTAGCAATATCTAGGTCATTGAGAAAAGCCAATATGATTGTGAGGGACAATGCCAGATAAAGCCACCAATTAAGACAGCTTAGATATGCCATATTTAACCAGTGGTTGATGCTAACATGTGAAAAAAATGTTTAATCAAAGATATTAATTGGCCTAGTTAGCCACCATCAAGTCACTCATTAGTAGCACTTGGGAGGAACTCGTTACCAACTGAGCTGCAATGATATTCCTCTTAAATTCAACTCTAGAACCGAGTTCCAGACTCCCAGTAGAAGTCAGAGGGGATTCAGCCCTGATGACTACTCGTGAGTGCTGAATTCATTGTCGCTGTCAGCTTAAGTGCAGTCATAGAGCTTCGTAACCTTCATTTTCAGTGACCTAAGCTAATACATTTAATTTATTGCATTTTAATTTAATGTATGCCTACTGATGCTTTTCTCCTTACTTTTAAAGGATGGCGTGGCCTTACTGTTCTTTGTAGTGCACACGAATCTAATACAGATTAATGACTACTGACATTGGTACTCAAGCAAAATTAACAAAATTAAGGCAGAATAAGCAGTGCGCATTATTTACATCAAAACCTGAAACATTTAATTTCCATGGTGTGGGACACAGCAATAATGACTAATTAAAGTGCTGATCCTCATTATTCTGAAATGAGGTAAATACCAAGCCCGTAACTTGCTGAAAATTAGCTTGATCCCCCAGACTTCGGTCTGGTTTCTGTATCAGTTTTAGGTTTTATTTCATGTTTTTTTCCCAGTCTAATGTTAGTGTGTATACGTGTGTTTCAAACTAGTATGACTCCGTTTTGCACCCTAGCCATCTCATGTACCCATTCTGTACATGTATCCATTTCTGTACTGTGATCCATTTGAAGATGACTTCTAAAGAGCACTAAAATGATTGCAAGCTTGTGAGCAGGGCACCCTTTACCTAATATATTGGTTTGTCTTAGTCTTTCAGTTGGAGTTTAGTCCACGGTTTGTTCTTTTCCAAAACATAAACCTCTTGACCATCAGTGAAGTCTGGTCTCCAGCTCAGACAGAACAAGTCCATCTCCTACATGGTGGCCTCCAGTTCACTCAAAGGGGCTTTGCAATTGCCAGGTGTAAGAAATATACTTTTCACCACATATTGATTGTCCCTTAAATTGGCGTACAATTTGTCTCTGACATAAACAGGGTTGGGCAGCGGACATTTCAGGAAATATCCCGTAATCGCCAATGAGAAACTTTCTCAAAGGTAGTAATCTATGTGTAAGTACTAACTAATGTTATCTTAATATGCCCATGTTATCTCTGTATCTTGGTGTATCTTGGTTTCACTAATGGAACAATACAGCTGAACAACACAAAAAGAAAGGTTGGAATGCAGCACTCAGCAGTGAAATGGTGCACGAGCCAGGGTACCACCAAGTCCCTCAATGAATCCAAAATAAAGAAGTAAAGGCTCAGCACTCAAGTGATAAGGTGAGTTTATTTCACACAGGCAACGTTTCGACACACAGGTCTTTCTCAAGCTTTCTCAAGGCTTGAGAAAGACCTGTGTGTCGAAACGTTGCCTGTGTGAAATAAACTCACCTTATCACTTGAGTGCTGAGCCTTTACTTCTTTATTTTG
>VKOC01000004.1:23893796-23915165 GCA_009364415.1 Spea multiplicata
AATTTATATTATTAAAAAATTACATTTGTGTTTTACCTATATTTTTCTATGTTCTAAATAGGTTGAATTTATAAGATTTTTTTTTCCTGTTCTAAATAAGTAAATTACAGTATATTTAAGATGTTCCTTCCTATATTGTAGTGAGTATTTTTTCCCCTAAGCCTGGTTTAGTATAAGTCTGACTTTAAATGGTAGATTTTGTAGCGGCTGATATAGTTAGGTAATAACGTGCATGGGATAAGCATAAAGTTATCCTCAATCTAAGATTAGACCAATAACTGATCAGCAAAAATGGGCCGAATGGTTATCTGCTGTAAATTAATAGTAAACGTATAGTAAAAAAAATAACCCATGTGCAATATTGCGTCACAGCTTAAACTGTTGTCGGTCAGCATAAAGAAGCAGCAAATAAACATTAAAATGACAAAATAGACAATTGAGTTTATTTTTGGCAGTCCATAGCATTCCTTAGAACTCGGTATTTGTTTTTCCTATAGAGTACCCTGAAATGTGTGTTATATAATTTAGGTAAGGTAAGCTATGTTAATGCTGTAAATGTTATTTAGTCCTGTTTTTATGTAAGGATGACAGTGTGTTGCTGTACAGGTTTTACCAGAAGCATTTAATAAACGATTGCATAAAACCATCTGCGGAAGCCAGGATCGATGACGTTCATTAGTGTCTACAATTATTATGTTCTTAAGATCTGTTTTGAATGAGCCGGCGTATCTTTGCCTCCCCTATGGTACTAACCCAGTTTTCAGATTTCTTTAATTAGTAAGTAATCATCCAGTCAACGAGTCTGCAGAAGGTTAGACTAAGATGAGGAATTCTGTGTCGGCACCTCTGGCACTTTATTGTGGAAGCCGTAGGGGCTTGTGCCTCCTCCAGGGAATTGCACCATATGCTTGTAGTGTGTTCACTTTTCAGCTGTTGTAAAACTAACTCTTGTTAACACTGCCATCATTCTTGCAGACAAAATAGCTTTAAAGAAATATATATTTCAATCTGTTTTGTGAGTTGTATTTGTTTCTCATTTGTTAAATCTGTTATTATCCAATTAGAGACGTAACTGTTGTGGGCAACTCATTGGTCCTCAAAAGATCCCCTATCCACCGGCGTCCGAAGACCTTTGAGTCCTTGACCAAGCTGTCTGTACGGCATGGACAGAAATCCAAGAGACGAGTGTGTAACTTTGAAGAAGGTCAAGATGTCCTAGCAAGATGGTCAGATGGATTGTTTTATCTCGGAACTATCAAAAAGGTTCAGTTTCCTTTTTTTATAATTAGTACTCATTATTATTCTACAAATTAATAAATGTTTTAATATCCGCATTACGTTGCTGTATAGGAAAGTTACAAAGGCCTTGAATTGTATTACTATCTGTCTGCAATGGGTACTGATGTAGCCCTTGGAGTTTTTATACCTTGTGTATGAGTATCAAACTATGGTTAAACAAAACACGTGCCAGGTAGCTGTGGATTCCAAACATTTACTGCAAACTCTTAGTTCAATAGAAGAAAAAAGTGGACAAACTACAAGAATATTGGACCATAGGGGAGGGCAGCTACAGCAATGCAGGTCAGGATTTTTTTATTTTGTAGAATGCATATTGAGTTCTACTTTTTATGCATTCTTAAAGGGGATATTAAACAGTTTTAATTTTAAGATCATATTTTTTTCAGTGTTGCGTGAGAAAAAAGTCTTTTTTTTTCTGCCCTCGTAAACTGTTCAGTTAATGTAACAACTGAAAGAATACTATTATCTCTTGGCTCTGCCACATTGACTTTCAGACCCCATATGTCCATAGGGTTGATATTGGTGAGTTAAGAATTGCTAAGTGTCTCTGGTGAAGATGTAACATCCTCGTGGTACAGCAACACTCCATATTCTGGGAAAGAGCAGAGTTGTTTAGGTTTTTTAAGTTAAAATGCCCCATATTGCCTCTGATAAAGTGAACTGACTTATCCAGGAAAAAACCCAATAACGTTTCTACCTGTTTGTAAACCAAGATGCGTTGGCTGTATTTCTTCCCCTTATGTTTTGTTATATTTCTATAAAGACAATAGATCTCTAGCTTCATCTAAGTTTTTGCCATTTGATTATTTTTGCCTGTTGTATTAATAGATTCCTTTTCAAGCCCCACAAGGTGAATTTTAGTTGTGAAATTATTTTGGTGGTCTGTGGATGGTTTGACTAAATAAATACTACATCAAATTATCTTAACAACAGCTTTCTTCACTTATCACAAAAGCATTTGGTCATTGAATCTACATCTGTTACAGATAAATACGTTTAGACAAAACTGCTTTGTCTTGTTTGAAGACGGCTCGAAATCGTGGGTGCTCTGGAAGGACATTCAGACTGGTAACTATACTTTGAGAGTTTTAATTTTCATCAGTTAGCAAACAATGCCACTTTGAAGACCTTGCCCTGTGTGTGTATATATGTATATACACACACACACGTGTATTAAACACCCACCTTGTGTTTGTCATATGTTAACTTATTGGTAATTTTTTAATGATGAAGCATGTGTGAAGTAAAAATGCAAACCTCTTTATTTTTTTCCAGGAGCTGCTGAAAGCGAGGAAATGGTTTGCACAATATGCCAAGAAGAATATTCTGACGCACCAAATGAAATTGTTATTTGTGACAAATGTGGACAAGGTAAAATGTCTGACTTCACTGCTGTGGCTTAATATGTATTTATTTGCAGCAATTATTCATACCAATATTAAAACAGCTGCTGTTTGTTTAATATCCAAATGTTCATTTCCCATGAAATGGAAAGCCTTAGGCTATTTGTAATGGAGTTTGGGAATGAGTGCCATATCATACCTGATGTTAGTATGATAGCACAATCTCTGTTGATCATGACAAATCAGTCACTTCACAAGGGTTCTGCTTCAAGATATGCTATTTAACACATTACCTGTGCTGCTTTAAATATAATTATGTATGTAATGGTTAATTGAGTGGCAAACGTGGCATCTCTATGTAGTTCTTAGTTTCTTGGTTTTACTGTGTGACTTATTGCAATCGTTTTGTCACATTTGGTGGTTGTGTTATGCCAGTTTGTTTAAAACACGTTCTAATGTTAGGTTATCATCAGTTGTGCCACACTCCGAAGATCGACCCGGGCATTATAGACACAGATGAGAAATGGCTATGTCGGCAGTGTGTTTTTGCCACTACAACAAAGGTAGACGAGTTGTTATTATGGGTCTGTTTTTTTTCTCAGTTATTCAGCATCATTGGGTTGTGGTCTTTTCTGCAAGGTACATTTGTTCGACTTTTAATCACTTAATCACTTCAATGGTAATTATGTAACACATGAAAGGCTCACATGGCCGTTTCTTTACAGCTGTCCAGCAGATGTGTTGGACAACAGGTGTGTTGAAGATACAGTTGTTTCTAAACAAGTGATTGCAGATTGTGATGTATATTACAGTTAACCCTTGCCTGCCCTTAACAGTTTGATCACTATAACATGAAAACTACATAAGTACTGTACTTGTGGAAAAATTATATTTGGTACATAATGCATGTGTCTTTTTTTATTCCTGTGTAATGTAGATACTACATCAGATAAACTCATAATTTGATTAACTTAGTGAGACAGGCCCTGAAAATACTTCTTTGAGTGGGTTAATGTTTAATGCTATGTAATTTCTTGATTCAAGAGGGGAGGAGCTCTGAAAAAAGGTCCAAACGCCAAAGCCCTGCAAGTCATGAAGCAGAGTCTACCTTACAATGTAGAAGCCTTGGAATGGGATATAGGCCATAAGACCAATGCACAGCAATGCTACTGCTATTGTGGAGGACCCGGAGAGTAAGTGAAATGTAACTTCAGCTACTGCAAAACTGATGACTTACAGAATGAAACACTATTTATTTATTGAGGTAACCAACCTGACAGCTGAGCAGCATGATCATTGATACAGTGAGCTTTAAGTGGAGTGAATCTGATGCAAAGTACTCGGTATGGTGCAGTCAGCAGAGTAGTTGTGTATTCATGCTATAGCTTGTGAAAGTATGATGAACTTTAATAAATCATTGTAAGCTTACGAGTGGGGCCCTCCTTACCCAATGTAATGGTTTGTAATTGTTTCTTAATAAAATCGAAAATACGCTTACACAATAACCGTTCAGTAACACACGCTAATGTTAATATATATATATATTATTTCTGATTTTCTCTGTATGAAAATACAAACATGATTGTAAAAAAAAAAAAAAGTGCCAACGGTACAGAATATATTGTGTTAAATATATATTATGCACTGCAGATACTGTACAGTAGTGAATTGGCTTGTACAATGTATAGATGAAACTGATCAATTTGCACCAATTTGAAAGCAATTACTGTACTTGCCAATGTTTGGATTTTTTTCTATGTGATAGGCTGCATATTTACATTTGCTTTTCTTTTGATTTGTTTACTGTCTATTTCAGCTGGTATTTAAAGATGCTGCAGTGCTGCAAATGTAAGCAGTGGTTCCATGAAGCCTGTGTGCAATGCTTGCAAAAACCTATGCTTTTTGGTGACAGGTAAGCTATTGAAAGCTTTCAGCAGAATAACTAAAGAATGAGACTAGCAATTTGGCATTTCTGCTGAACATTAACCCTTGAGGACAATTGATGTGTCTGGCACGTCATGATTTTAAACGTGTTTAGAAAGATTAGAGATCTTTCTTCTCCCAAACATTGCTTTATCGAGGCATTCAGCAACACAGGAAACTGCAGCTGGGCCCCATCTGATTGCTCTATTTAAAAATGAATGAAAATCTGCTAAAGTGAAAAAAATTATGCAACAGTGATGACCACCATCAGGGTAACTATCCATCAAGCACAATATAAAAAGCCATATATATATAAATTCTAAATAAGTCAGCCTTTTTTCTTCATTTTTCACAGTATTTATATTATAGTAAGTTACATCATATGATCAAAATAAATGGTATCTAAAGAAAGCCCTTCTTGTACTGAACAAGAGCGTGTTATTATTGCGGGTCCACTAAATGAATTACAGTAACATGAACACAGCAGGAATGTAAAAGCCATTGTACACACAAAAAACAGCTATGCCCTTAAGGGGTTAAACTACCCAGTAATGCTGAACTAAGATACATTTCTCAAGCAAAGCACCCTTTAAAATAACTAATTTCATTTTAAATGTGGTGCTATCCGCTCTAATTGTTGAAGTTATTTATTTTGTGGTCTTTACCAATGCAATGTGACTGCATTATTTGGTAATGCAATGGAACATTGATTTGAAGAATATTCATGCTATAATTTCATACTGCATTCTTCTCAACAGATTTTATACATTTATTTGTTCAGTCTGCAATTCAGGACCAGAATACCTCAAACGTCTAGCTTTACGATGGTAAGTTCTGGTATGACGCTTAAGATGCTTTAATATTACATTTTAACTTTTTTATTTTTTATTTTAAGGGGTCTTAAGGGGGAAGTTCCACAGAATCTTTGCAAATTTGTTATTTTTGGCCAGCAGATACTTTGCCTGTTAGCGTCACAAACTGGTTAATGGACAGTAACAGAAATAAAATAGTTACTAGTTATGAGATGGTTTGAGACAAATGTTACATAAATATATCACTTATAACAGGACAATAAATAAAGCATATAGCAGTGTGATGGGAGTTCCTCGTTGTCTTCAAACTGTTAAAATTTACATATCCCTGGACCGCCCCCAACAAAAGATACCTGTCAGCTCAACTATAGTTTTTTTTTAATATTGTTTTTGCACCCACTGTCCTGTCTGCTGAAAATCGGAAGAAAACAAATAGTCTTGTTCCCTTTTCTTCCAGTTTTTTTTTGTTTGCTTGTTGATTTTGCAGTTTTTAATAGTTTATTGGTTATTCTGAATTGTTCTTTCCTTAATTTTTCTTATACAAAAGAGACCATGACAGGGAGAGAAATGACTCGCATACGGTTCGTTATTGAAAATAACAAAGGTGTGATGTTTTATAACTAAGTATCTCCAAAATGATTACACAGATTGACAGAAAACAAAAGCTATAAGTAGTTTAATAGTGCTCCTCGAGATCTATGAGAATAAAAGTGAAACAAATTTGGTGTTCTGTTTTGTTTTTTTGCTTTTAGGGTAGACATAGCACACCTTTGCCTATACAATCTAAGTGTAATTCATAAGAAGAAGTACTTTGATTCAGAGCTCGAACTAATTACATACATAAATGATAACTGGGATCTATTGCACCCTGGTGAGGTAAGTGTGACAATGAAATAACTTTTTTCTTCCCTTTTGATTATTCTCCTTAACATTATTTTTTTAAAAGCAGGATCTCATACAGTTACCTGCACTTGTCTCATCTGACATCCAGTTCAGCAACAATTGTGCAATAGACATGCATCTTTAATGAATAAACAATTTAAACATAAAGTATATATATCAGGTGACTACCCTAATACTTTAAATGCAATTATGTGCATGATCCTAGAAATATTTTTATTAATCAGTTTTCATTTTCAGCTTGCTGACACACCCAAAGCAGAGAGATATGAACGAATTCTGGAGGCGTTGAATGAAAATAAAACAATGTAAGTTTTGTGGGTTTTTTTTTTTATTGAAATATGAGGAATATCCTATTTCCATTTTAACATACTTGTAGGATGTTTGGTTTTTCAGCTGGTCTATAGGGTTTCCCGTGTTAGTCTGTTAACCAACAGTGGCCTTTTATTGAGTGATTGTTCTCTTATATTTTCAGGTTTATGTCTGGGAAAGAAATAAAGAAAAAGAAACATTTGTTTGGCCTTAGAATCCGTGTCCCCCCGGTTCCTCCAAATGCAGCAGTGAAAATGGAAAAAGAAGAAAGCACTTCTCACGAGTTTAAGATTAAGGGCAGGAAGTCTTCAAAACTTATACCTGTTACAAAGTAAGTAATTTTCTTATCTGTAGCATACTCCATCATTCTCATGGCTGATCAAGTGTTCACCTTCAGCTATTTTTAATGTCTTATAATTTCTAACTAGCGTGTTTTTCCAGCAGGTAGAACATTTGTTTTTCTTATATATATTAAGCAGCTATTTGGCCACCAATCACACCAGCAGCAGAGCCCTGTACAAAACAGGTATTAATCCCTAAAATGCCACAATCACGTAGTGGATATCCTGTCCTCCGATGACCTAATTTAAAATTGTAACAGTTTTCCGGCGTTTGCGTCGGCAGCTGTTACAGGAGATCAGGCAGCAGATCTGGTTTGACAGCCTGATCTCCCGTGTAATAGCACAGATGTGTCCTTGCCGCTACAAGAAGGTCAGGATGTACCGGTACGTCCATAGGGGTTTCTTGAGATGCGTTTTATGGACGTACCGGTACGTCTAGAGAGGACTAAAGGGGTTCTTAATGCAAGGAACTTTCAGAAACTGTTGACGAGTAGTGTCTTGTAATGCAATACAACTTTGTTTTACATTAATTGTTTGATCTTTACTTTTTATTTCTACAGAGAAGTAACAAATGGTGAAGTGAAAAAGAGGAAACCTGTAGGTCGGCCTCCAGGCTCTCACAGAAGAAAAATTTTGCAAATTGAAATGTGCAAGACGCAGGTTTTGGTAAGTGCAAGCACCACATCGATTATTTCCGGTTTATTAAGGGACCTTATTGCAAAGAGCTAGTAGTACTGCATGCATATTGGCATATTATCATAGTCTCACAATTTCTTTAATATCTCTGATATATCTCAGAATTACTCATCCTGTGAAAAAGCTGTATACTAGACTATATGTAGAAGTCAAACTACACACTAGCTGCGTGTGTGTATATATGTGTAATTTATTGGATACTCTAATATAATAAAATTATTGGCTTTTTGGAATACATTAAGATCAGCAAAATCATCATTATGCAGCACTGTGCAGTTAACTGGAGTTAATTAGTGCATGCAAAATGAAAGAGAGGCGCACCCTGCTCATACATGCTCACATCCTAGAAGATATTTTTGAGCTATACACAAGTAACATTATTATATAAAGTATACATTGTTGTAGTTTCTAAAAGTATGGCAATATTTATCTAAAAGAACACCACCTCCCTAAAGATCCCAAAATATGCATGGTGCATACTGATAGTCCCATGCACTTTGCCATTCCTATGTTTTTATGACTATTCACTGCATGGAAGGAAACTAGAAGGACTCTGCAAGAGAAGATGCTTTGTTAAACTGTGTTTTAGAGGCTCATATCTAAAACATCTGAGCACTTGGGCTGCAGGGGCTGTTTTGTACCCATAATTGATGAACTTGATTAAAACAATATTTAAATCCAAAAGCACCACTGTACTTCCTTTCATTCCACTAGCTGTACTCTTGTACATTTTAATTAACGTTTTGCTTATGTCTCTAGAACACAGAAACAGCCGCGGTATCAGAAAATTCGGTATTAGAATTACAAGATCAGTCTCGGTAAGATGCCGATCCCTCGCTTTTTTTAAATGCATTGTGTAAATTAAATTTTGTAATCTAATGTTAAATCTTTATTTTTGCCAAACAGAAAAACAGATGTTACCAATTTCTCACAGAATGTAGACTTGGAGTCCAGTGGTGCTGCCAGTTCAAAAGAAACTACCTCAACTTCTGTTTCTAGGTAACAACACATAGTAAGCTGCAGCCTTTTTAATGGCTTGTCGCTTATCGTGAAATTTTATTTTTCCCCTTCCCAAGCATGTTTATGGTGTTTGCATTTCATATTGCAGTAACCCCTGTATTTACTTCACACTAGTACACTGTAATGCATGTCCATGTCATAGTGCGACTCTAAGTACATAACAATGGAGCATGGTTTGTAACATTAGACGGTAAGGGACCATAGGCTAATTGGACATTAGGACAAAGGTGGAAAGTGAGCCCTGCAACCTAACAGTGTCATCTTTCTTTGTTTGGGTTTCGGTTATTGATCACCAATGCTGTTTTTTTTTATTTTCATTTTCTATTTTTCTTCTTTCTCTTAAATCAAGTCTTAGTGCCTTGTTTGAGTATTATTTTTTTCCCGCTCTAGCCCCCCATCAGACTTCAGAAGAGTCACACGCACAGGGAGGTCTTGGTCAGCTACTTTACCACTACCTAAGAAGCGGGGCCGCCATCCACGTAAAGCTCTGCAAGCTCACAATTCAGACATGGGAAAAATTGATGAAGGAAAAGAAGATTCTAATGTTTCTGGACTCAATTCAGATATTGTAAAAAACTTAACTGACCAGGATTTGCAGATGCATCATCTGAAAAATTCCATTACCAGCTATTTTGGTGCTGCAGGTAGAATAGCATGTGGTGAAAAATACCGTGTGCTTGCACGTCGAGTTACACCTGATGGAAAGGTGCAGTACCTTGTAGAATGGGACGGTGCAACTGCTTCTTGACCACTGAACAGTTTAATGGCCACCTCATCAAGGTTCCTTGAAGAAAATAAATTAAAAAAAAAAAACAAAAAAACAACATTAACCCATTTGTTTTCAGCCAAAGTGCCTGCCATGTCTTCAGATATGCATGTTGTAAGACTTCTGGCTGTATGTGGGTAGATTAATCTTGAGTAATGGCTCTGATACAAGTTTATGGATTACACGGCCACTTTTAGAAATACTGCCAATGTGATTATGGGGTGGGTCCAATTTGTTTGGGGTTTGTGTTCAATTCTGGTCTGTTTTAATGTATTTGCTAATAATTTTGACACTGGTTATCAGAGAGGAACCTTTGCTTCTAACCAAATATTCGCAACAGTGCACATATCTGAGAATGGTGTGCAGTTTACAGTATTTCATGATTAAGTGTTCTGTTTGATTTATTCTATATGTAATTTGGGTTTCATGTTCATGGAATGCTGTTTAAATCATTTTGTTCAAAAAGTCCAAGAACACTTATTTGGGGTCTCTTAAAGTGACAGTGCCATTGGATATGCAGGTTAAAGAAATGGTAACATCTAGCTGTCAGGGTGGGGAGGGGGTCTGATTACTTACAAAAGCATAATCATTTCTGGGTGTCTGGTTGACAAACGAAGATCTGGTATCTTCTACATCGTGAATACTTAAGGAACCGTAGGGAATTTATAGAAAGTTCTTTCTGTAATGTCAGATATACTATAGAGAACGCACCTTGTGCCTAATGCTTAAGCAGGCCTTGATCAAATCTATAAGAAAACATCCACCTGGCGCCTATAAATTCATATTGTTTGGAAACTACACACTATTAGACTTTGTTTACAAACCAGAGATGCAACAATTGTTTCTCATTTAAATCTCTACCTTTTGTAGTTTATATAGGAGTTTTTTATTTTCAAATGTTTAACTTAATAGACCCCTGAATTATTTTCTTACCGTTATCAAGAGCTTGTTTCCAAGACTTGTCGGGTCGGAGATATAAAATGATCTAGCTAGAGGTGTTTCTCATTAAGACTTTTTTTTAATATGTTGTAAAGCAGCATGAAAGATTTATGCACAATTGTTTGTAAAGAATCAATCCAGAAAGATATTATTTTATTTAATATGGCAGATTGACTCCATCCTGTGCCAAAGTATTTTTGGTGCAGAAATGCTGTTTACAGACTCGCCTGAAAGATCCCAGTATCTCGAAGCAAATAAGTAGCCGTCACACAAGGTGTGTATGCTCTGTTCTAAGGATGGTATAGCCTCGCATATCTTACTGTATCCTTGAGCCTGGTTGGCACTGTTGCTTTACAAAATGTATTTAAGAGATTAATTTTGTAAGTAGCTAGTCTTGTTTTTGTGAGTATTTTTATTTTTATAAAGTGATCTATGCAATATTTTACTATTTTAATATTTGATGGAACCGTTAAACTTACAAATGCAAAGAATATTTCAGTAATGGCTGCAATATTTACACAACAGCTTTCTTCCTCAGGCTTCTTGGTGCAGTTAATTGCCCAATAGCAGGACTACGGCCCAACTGGTCCACGGGCATAACAATTAGGCAAAAAATTAGTTTTCTTCTCCATGAAGAGTCGGTGCTATTTTTTTATTTTTATATGTATATGTAACAGAATTCTCACAGGAGTACAGAGTAATAAAGTACTTACGACGGTGGTATTCAAAGGTTTAGGGATCTGACATTACTCTCTCACTTTTCTTTTTCTTGTTACTGAGACGTTTGGAAGTATTTCTGAAACCGTGGCCTACCACGTGTTATAGCACCGCAGCTCCCTCTCGGCTAATGGGCCCTGTAGTCTCAATGCTGGCATCATAATGTCCCCTTCATCTACTGATCAAGT
Organism: Spea multiplicata; assembly: GCA_009364415.1. NCBI lineage: Eukaryota > Metazoa > Chordata > Amphibia > Anura > Pelobatidae > Spea > Spea multiplicata. The sequence goes on from VKOC01000004.1 coordinate 23,905,053, forward strand.
TTTCTATTGTATAAATTTCCACATATACATTTGTAAAAATTGTATACAGTACATTTTTAATGTCCATTTCATAAGATTTTTTTTAAAATTTTATTCTAAATTCCACTGATTGTGACATTTCATCCTATTTACGATGAAGTAAATTGCTGCCCTCTAACAGCTTTACTATCTCTGTATGTCATTAAAGTACTTTAGAATAGATCATCTTTAGTGTTTATTTTTGACCCAATGCCAAATGTTCTAGATACTCAAACCATGTTTGAGAATAATAGAATGTGTGCGCATAATGATTATCTGGTATCTGTGCTGGAGCATTTTTCTTTAATGGAATTTCTCATAAATATATCATTTTCTCACTTTTGGCACACTGTAAAAAAACCAAACACACTACTTAAGCATATAAAAAGTGATGGCTGAAGTTTTTATTTGATGCTAGAAAACACATGCCTTTTCATGGGTTTGTTGCAGAGAAGAGAAATCTCATATTTGCTTTTACAGTTGGGGTTTCTTTAAACACAAGGGTTGCTAAATATTGACGATAGTAACCACAAAAAAGGCAAATATTCAGACTCTAGGATCGCTAAAGCAAAATTGAAAAATACTGGGACTCGCCACTCTGGCAGCCATTCAATACACATGAGAAGAAAAAAAAGTGGTCCAACCTCGTGAAAAGATTTAATGGCTTGAGCTTCAGTGCGGTCTGAGCTTAATTGTGTGAATATCTTTCTCTGGGAGAGTAAATCATTAGTTCTTTATACCCCAGAATGCATAAGATTTAGGGGTACCAGCTGATTAAATTAGAGCAAGTTTTGTACAATGTTGCGTTAAACTCTCATCTAGCACAAGTCATATTTCGATACCTGCGATACGTAAGGAAACCTACACTAAATGAACTAGGACAATATTGTTGGCAGGGAAGAGAAATGCTATCACATAGACCTTGGGAATATCTTTAAGGGCCAATGTTCAGTTTTTGTATTTATAATGGGGGGTGCCTACCTTTTATAACAGCCCCCCCCATGTTGCATTTCAAAGTCCAGTCCACCTCTTTTAAAAACTGTCAGTTTCCTGAATCAATGTTTTATGAGATTTCCCAATTGTTTTATGAAAAAATGCATTCATGTTTTTACATTTAAAAAGTATATTAGACTTTTATTATACTACTGTTCCCTTTTACCTTACATATGTTGCTAGTACTCTGATGTAATAAACAAAGAAAGATTCCACAAATGTTATTTTCTGGAAGAATGTCATCTTAAACAAGTACTAAGTAGGGCAAATACCACTTCATATGAAATGTACTCTTGTGCAGCAGCCAAGTCCCCGGTAATTACAACATATGTTAATCATTCCAAAGAAGTAAAAGGTCCTAGACTTCACCGAAGCAGAAAAGATTCTTGGGTTAAAAAAAAACAAACTTACAATTTGTAACTGATTCATATTGATGAAAAGCCCAAATGTAACCAAAATCCTTTATTCAATTCACAGTTATTTTTTTTTCTTCTGAAAGTTGGGTTTTTGTCCCACAGATGATCATGGTCTGCTTTTCCTTTTGTCCTCAAAGAGACTCCGTAGCATGAATACTTGAATAACCGACACGACGACCATTACCACCAAGTTGAAGGTAGACCAAAAGTTTACTCGGTCATAGTTGCTCTCTTGGATGTTCCGATCGCGTGCCTCAAAGGCTTTGAGAAGTGTCTGAATCTGAAGACTTTTGCTCAACCTTCCTTTCACGCTGTTAATAGTTTCCTGCGAAGGAAAGAAAGATAAAACTTATGTGACACTACTACACGCATTTCAGGTTTTCAATACACTGTTTTAAGAGCTGGAAATCTAAGATCTAAGATTCCACAGAAAAGAATAAAGCTAGCAGCCAGCTACCAATTACAAGAATTAATTCTCTAAAAATAGTTTTTAAAGAAAACTATTTTTGAAAATTCATTTTTAATTTTTCAGAGTTCCCTTTGCATGCGCACGTGGCTTCTTTATGGGGAAAAAAAAAAACAAGTATTTAGATATATTGTTTTCAAACGTTGTGAATGAAAATTATGGGACTTACCAATATGTCCTCTAGCTTCATATCCAACATATCGGTGCCTATAATGTAATTCTTCCAGTCCTCTTGTTCATTTCCCTCATCACCCATGTGATCCAAGATCAATTCAAAGAATATCACCTTCTCATACATGTGACTGAAAGTATTGTCAAAGCAGAACTGGTAATCTCCATCCACCGTCTCCACCCTGTGCAAGAAGAGTTTATGTAGAAGAGGCTTCAAGTAAGGTCTATCTCCCACTCCACTGCTCACAAAACTATATTACTTACGTGTGGACACCATCTGATTGACGTTCCTCAGAGATGAGAACATCTCCAAATGGCGATAACAACGTGAAGTCAACATCAAGGCTTGAACCATCCAAAACCTGATAAAAAAAAAATATTAAGACTGCAGATTTCACATTGTATGCAGCAAAAGTGGAAAGCTCCCAATTCCTCCCCAACAAACTACGACATTGACTTACACAAAATACCAAACATTCCAAAAGGCAATTTTAACACATTGCGCTAGGTTTCCACTTGGTTTTTTTTTCTAAAAACGCCTATAAAAACGCCAATAGCGCCACCTGGCGTTTTTTTTTGTGAAAAACGCTGCAGCCAGATGTTAGCTGTTCTTCAATAGGAAATCGCAAAATGCCATTTCCACTTGGCGTTTTTCTGTTCGGCGTTTTTTCAGTCCTGTTTGGCGTTTTTCTGCTTTTTTGGGCTCTGTGGCAGTTTTTCAAAATCGCAGCATGTTGACACTCTGGCGTTTTTTGCAAGAAATCTTGGCTTTTTTTCTCCAATAGAAGTCTATGGGAGAGAAAAAACGCCATGAAAAAGCCATGTGGGTTTTATGCCTTGGCGTTTTTTATGGCGTTTTTTCCACAGTTACAATGCAGAGGATGGACCCAGTATCTGTGTGTCCTACGAGAAATAGGCTGGAAACAAACAGTTTCACACAAAACAAAGTTCATATTGAATTTTACACCATTTGGAACAAACAAACAAATAAACAAACAAAATACCCGACGCATCAACCGGATCCTGCGTGCCAAAAGCAACAGCAAACAATTTGCACCATCATTTGGGGCCAATCTTCCCAGAGGAGCAGACATTCGAAATAAAGCATGCCTTACAAACCACAGAAAAGAGACAAAAGGGTCTACCAAGTAAATGATATCAGGAGAGGGCAGATACTTGCCATTTATCCTAATCCCTTTTAGCTGGGTGAAACTTCTAACTTGTAAAGGCTGGAAAAACTGCCTAAGGTCAAAAAAAGCAATTTCCACAGAAAGGCTAAAACGCCAGAAAAAACGCCAAAACGCAGGTAAATGCAGTGGCAGTTTTCTTGGCAGTTTTCCTGGCGTTTTTCATCAAGAAAAAAACGCCGGACAAAAACCCAAGTGGAAACCTAGCCTAATACACATCACGTTCAAGCAAACTACAGCCAACATTACACTTTAATTAAAGGTAATTAAGAGTAATTCATCTTCAGATTCCAATTTCCCTTTAATGACAAAAATGTATTGAACAGTTGATATAGTACACCTTGTTATTTGGAGTTTTTCCATAATAATCATAAAGGAAGATTTCACCTTATATTATTTGTCTTATAATTTAATATATTTGTTATATTTGCTTATACAGGTAAAGATATATAATTTATTTTCAATGCTTTTAATATAAGTATAAGCACATATATGCCTGAGACGAAAACATTTATTTTTTTTCTGATAAAAGGCAAGCGTTGACTTAGTCCAAAGTATCGCAAAGGTGTGTAAAACCCAGCAGGGCAATACAGCTGACATTGGGCAGGAATTGGAAGATCAGTGATTTTTATGAGCGAAACTGAATATGGAGTTTATTCAAACATGGAACCACCTCAATTTAATTGAAATATGTGTTTTGGTTCAAATCCTTTACTCATTTGTTATGTTAACGTGGCATATATTAACATTTAAAGTAAAAAAGACTAGACAATTATCTTTAATGGAAGCAGACAGCCTGGAGCCCAATGTGAAATATCATAGTTACTGGCTATAAATGAGGAACTTCCTTCCTTCTAATCGGTCAGAAATCCAGTACTTAGATGCTTAATTTTGTAATATTCCTATATATCTTCATTGCACCTTTCCACAATCAACCAGTTCTTGCCTTTTCATATGTGGGACTGCAGACTTAAGGATGACTGTGAGTGTGTCTAACTTGTAACCTCTTCATTGTTTTCTGTGCCAAGGGCTTTTGTACCAATTTTGTTTGTTGCTGATCAGCCATTAAAAGATTACACCGGGCACTTTAAAACCTGCAGCCAGCAAGCAACAAAATCGCCACGTTACACTCTTATGCTCATGTATCGTGCAAGCAGACATACCCAGCCGGTACTGCACACTACAGCACCTGATCTGCACTGAATAGGCATATTGGGCATGCATGGAGCGGCCATCTGGGCATTTAGATGGTGTGCCAGATGTCCAATCTGGGCTTGATGTCAAGGGATATTGGCAGAGAAAGCAAACCTAAGATGCAAATAGCTAGAAAACAAAAACTGTCGTCTTTAACATAAGACAAATACATTTTCTGCCTTCCTGTCCTGTGATCAGAGGGCACCACCAGCGAAGACAGTCCAAATATTTCTTAACTTACACATCCATGCCAGCTCTTTCTCTGTCCATGGGATATACACTATACAATAAATTGCTGATGCACTTTTTAACAAGCATGAGCTCTGTCCTTTAATATGAGGGGGTAATGGTCTTCTCCTACTCTAGCAGATCTAGTGCCTCCAGAAGCCAATGAGGGAAGGGGCTTCTTTGGTGTGCTGGGAAGCATCCATGGTGTTACCTTTAAATTAGAAGTTTTGATATATACCGTGTGCTTAAAGTAGAATCTTTCAAGGTTTGATCCTATTTAAACCTTGTGATTATATTGGCAAATTGCTTAATTACACAAAACTATTTTATTTATAGAGTATTCTCTACTGTATAATAATCATCATCATAGTGAATTCTAGGCTACCGCGCTGGGAACAGAATTATAGATTTTGCTGACGGATAATAACGACGTGGACTATCTCTTCTTCCAGCCCAAGGAGATCACATCTACCAAAGTTAGTAGTATGAACACAAACATCCTCTGGAACCAATTTCTAGCCTACACTGTGATAAAATATTTAAAACATTGATGTTATAAATAAAAAAGCATCCAATATTATTCCTTGGATGATGTTAAATAACTGACAGGCCTTATTTAAACATCTCCAGCTACGTAGAAAGCACTTTAGTGGCGGCTGCCTCTTCAGCAATGTTTACCAGTAATATTTCAGTTATTATTTATTTATAAAGCACTAATATTTTCTAAAGTGCTGGACACTGAGGTTAGTGCAGGCCAGCGTGGCCTTCCAGCATTTGTCGACTATAACTCTAACAATGCTCAGTCACATAATATCTCTGATGTTTGCCACTGTTGCTGTGCTAGAGGCTGGTGGTTCTGAGACCGTGCAACTTGCTACCGTGTTTCCCCGATAGTAAGACACCCCCGATTGTAAGACGTATCGGGAGTTTCAGAGGGGTCAGCTAATATAAGCCGTACCCCGAAAGTAAGACATATGTCTTACTTTCGGGGAAACACGGGGGATTTGCCTCCAGATTCTCTGCAGCTCAGTAGCGTACCTAGCGGGGGGCGGTCCGCACCGGGTGCCGCTCATCACGGAGGTGCCAATTTGCCGGCACCCGGCACCCCTCCAGAGACGGACAGTAATGTCCGCCGCTGGAGGAGCCTGCTCCTCCAGCGGCGGACATTGCTGTCCGTCTCTGGAGGGGTGCCGGGTGCCGGCAAAGACCTCCGATACCGCTCCCATGCGATCGTGCGGATCGCAAGGGAGCGGTATCAGAGGTCTTTAACAGACCTCCGGCTCACTCAAGGGAGCCGGAGGTCTGTTAAAGACCTCCGATACTGCTCCCTTGCGATCCGCACGGCAACAGCTGCTGTGCGCCGGGGTCTGTTGTCAGATCCCGGCGCACAGCACTGAAGCCGCGCCCACCGCTGCCCTCTGAACCCGGAAGAAGAGAAGACAGATGAACAGAAGAAGAGGAAAAGAAGCTGAAAGAAGAAAGGAAAGGTAGGAAAGCATTAAGTGAGAGTGGATTGGTATGTGTGTGGATTAGTATATATGTGTGGATTAGTATATATGTGTGGTTTGGTGTATGTGTGGTTTGGTATATGTGTGGTTTGGTATATATGTGGTTTGGTATATGTGTGGTTTGGTATGTGTGTGTGGATTTTTTCCCAATATAAGACATACCCCGAAAGTAAGACATAGTGGGGCTTTTAGGGATAAAAAGAAAGTAAGACACTGTCTTACTTTCGGGGAAACACGGTATGCTTATATTTAAAGATTGGGCCCCATCTTTTTTCACAGTGAACCTTTACTTGGTTACACATGTTTAGGTAAATTCAAGTCGGTGGAACCAAAATATCAATTCCCCCTAGAATGTACAGCACTATAGCACAAAATGCATAATACATTCTCTTTTTCTTAATGTATTAATAAAATACACTAAAGGGTCAGACTATAGAGTCAGAGACTTAGATGTAATGTAAGGACATTTTACTGTACTGAGAGGGTGGTAGATAAGCGAAACAGTTGCCCACCAGAAGTGGTAGAGGTTAAAAAAATGTGTGGCTTAGGCATTGAAACTAAGACGACACCTAGGACTGGATAAGATGCCATCAATTCTATGTTTCTATGGCTGGTGGTGGTCTTTTTTTTTAAATGGCTTTAAACTATCTGATAGTGTAGAGTACTGCGTTGATTTAAGCCAACATTATTTGTGCATGAGAAATGTTATTGCCACACTAAAATACTATCAAAGTATATGAGAGCGTAATGAATAGGAAGTCTTTAATACAAGTTCAGGACAGCTCAGTCTGTTAAATCAAAGTACAAAAAAATCCGTTCCTTAGAAATAAGAATACATGTAGTCTGCTAAGCCATGTATATGTACATCAGGGCATACTTAAAATATTTTTCCAAACCCTGAATAACGCTATTGTGACGGGGACCCATGCCTAGGAACTGTGAACAGCAGCTTTCTCACAATACTTTTGGTTTGTGGTTAACAAATTATGATTTGAACTGACTAGAAAAAAACACCCTCTGATATTATGCTAACAGCTGTGTAACCAAAATTTGCTGCCAGAAGACCTACAGACAACAGTGTTAACACAGACTATACAAGCAACATTTGTGAATGGAGATGGAACAATGGAATAATGTATCGACCACAGTTGACAGATGTATACATGCTGCCACCTAGTGTTCATCATGAGAATGCCATCGCTGTACCGTGTATGATCCGACGAGACGTTGAATATTGTTATTATATATTTTGGACAGGGCTGTTCCTTGATGTGAGCAGCCCCTATCCTTCCAAACTGAATGCCGATTAGCGAGACAGAGTTGTGTGTTTCTTCACATCACCCAGTCCCAGCAAGTTTATCTCTCATTCATTGAGGACCAACAAGCAACCATCAAGCAATATGGGTCAAGCACTTCTTTTAGGATAAACATACTGTGATTGGCCTTGTATAATGCATGGTTACGTCATTTAATTCAAATGTTAAAACGTATGTGCTGTTTATAATAAACCTAATAATGAATTATGCAGCATTCGGCTAAGCACTGCCTTCACACATTAGCCTCTTCCACCTCTTGGCCCTCCATATCCTTCAGAATCAAATTCAAACCATCGACCTTCATAGCCCTAAGCAACTCTGCGCCCCCTTATATCTCTACCCTCCTATCCAAATACACCCCCAGCCATGCTCTTCGTTTCACTCATGACCTGTGTCTCTCCTCTACCGTCATTACCTCTTCCCACTCCTGCATTAAATATAGTTTCTCCCTCATACACGGCTTTCAGAAGCTCACTGAAAATCCACTTTTTCCAGCATACAATCTTTCTTCCTAACTCCCTCAACCAACATCCTAATCCAGCCATCTGAACGACCAACAACCTCTACAGATCACCCTGACTCGACCAACTCATCCTCATCCAAGCCATCCTCTCTTATTGTTTCACCTCCCTTCAACCACTGACTAGATTGTAAGCTCACAAGAGCACTCTTCTCCTTTAATACCAGTTTTCTATTGTTTGTGATTTAAATTTATTTTACTGACTGTTGTAGTGGCGCTACGGCATCTGCTGGCACTATATAAATGTAATGTAAAGATATGGTATCATAGATGTATTCCTTAAAACAATTTTTGTTTTGCTTTCAAGCTTATTTTGACAATTAGTCCAAAAAGGCAAACGTATGTAAAATCTAATTGTATGGATCAAAGCCTATTACATTACTTATTTGCTTGTATTATTTGCAGTATTATTTGCAGTATATATGTGAGAAATCCCAGCAACTTCTCATGTTGTCCTAAGATCTCAGGCCTCATTGTCAATAAAGTATTTAACACTTTTAGAACTAGAAAGTTAAAGCGTCCATAGCCACAAATGCTTACCATTTAAAACTAAAAGGTATTTTGCCACATTGTTAACCCTTCGGTAAGAGGCCTTTTCATGGTCAGCCCTACGATATATTTAACCTAGGCAAATGTCAGCTTAGCTCCTTGAGCTTCTTTCCTACATTAGCACGCTGATGCACGTGGGATGGGATGTTGGAGTCAAATTGTTTTGTCTAGAATGCTAGAAAACCCAAGGCCATCCCTGTTCCTTTTCGATTTTTAACTTTCTATTATAACCAGACAGTTTAACCCTTCACTGCAAGACATTATTACCCTTCTTGAACAGCTAAAATGCATAGCAATGACATATAATAAAACCTACCAAGTTTGCAAATTGCCACGGGCTGTATGCAGCAGTGACCCCATGCATTATACAGTATAAAACATGATTATTGTCATGCTCCACATGGCTAAATGGAATGGCATGAAAAATTCCTTTGCAATGCTTTTGTCAGCAAAACAGAAATATTTTCCTTACTTAAACAAACCATTCTATATGCTTTAATATCTTAGCCTTTGATACTTTAAATGGTCTCTGTGGCTTACAATCTGAGACACAGATTAAATAGTCCCCGTGCCGAATGTTGGGTGTTCTTTAGCCAGTCAAGGTAGTTTTGTTGCTTGGTTTAAATGGAAACCATGAGGCCATCTGACAGAGCTTTTTCAAAAAGCAGTATGAGAGTAGCTCAACTGAGTTGAGTTGGTCTCATATGTATGGATCAAAGCCTATTACATTACTTATTTGCTTGTATTGTTCATTTAATTGATGAATGGCAAAGTGGTGTGTTGAAAGTATTTAATTGCTCAGTGGTAGTTTGCCCAGCCTAAGTGGTATGCCTTAATTGACATCCAATGCAAGTGTGATGTAATTTCTGAATAATCATATTTAAAACTGGTTTTAGATTATATACCACTATATACCTGATTGATTGATTTTGTCTTAAAATGCCAGTTTTTTTTCCAACTCGCAAACTCTTGCAGTTTCACGAATTGGCCCAAACGCAGCATCACACTGCATGGTTTCAGGCAGACTCTTATAGGGCCATCGCTTGCAGAAATACCATGTAATCAGTTGTAGGTGAAAAATCAGAACGACTTGCAGAGAATATTGCGAGAGGGGAAATATCTGTCACTGACTTGTTCTCATGTATTTTAGATTCCAAGGTCCCTTTTGTTAAAGGGCAAATCATTTGTTACCTTACACTGGACAGTGTGAATGCTTAAAACAATTAGAGTACGTGATGTATTCATTTTATATAGATATATACGTGTATTGATGATGACATCATGACTATTTAATATACATACATCACGTTAATTTTTGTTCGCTCAGTGTATCACTATTTTGAGTGTGATTCCGTTGAATATGTTAATTTTTCGGTTTTATCCAGTATAACCAAAATGAATTAACAATGTATATATCTATATTAATGGTTTCTCACGAAAAACACATGTACAGTTTGCTAACCTCGCAAACCAGCCATTAATCTGTGCATGCCCTGTCGGATCATGCATCACCAGATTGATGGCAGAGTTCCCCCAGAGTAAAATTA
>VKOC01000004.1:23915265-23988034 GCA_009364415.1 Spea multiplicata
ACACAAGGGCCATGAACCCAGAAGGGGCAGGCAATCCACCAAATGTTTTTACCAGGCTGGACCAGGTAGACCAGCGCATGGACCAATTTGCGTTAGCTCTCCAGACCTTGTTGCTCCGTACTGCACATCTGGTTCTGCCAGCTCAGGTCCCCACGGCACAGGCTGCCTCTATACCTGCTGCTGCTTCCGCTCCGTCTGCCACTGGGGATTTTAATACTGCCAGAGGCTTGACAGGGTCCGCCCCGCTTCCAGAGCGTTATGGGGGCGACCCCAATTTGTGCAGAGGTTTCCTGAACCAGGTCAGTATCTATCTGGAGATGGTACCTCAGGCCTTTCCGTCTGACAGGAGTAAGGTGGGCCTCGTGATTTCTTTACTCTCAGACAGGGCCTTGGCATGGGCAAATCCCCTTTGGGAGACACAGAAACCTTTAGTACACAATTACCCTGAGTTTGTTGCGTCTCTAAAACGGGTATTTGATGTACCGGCACGCTCTGCCTCGGCTGCCAAACGATTAATGTCCATTCGGCAGGGTACAAGGACGGTTTCGGACTATGCTATTGAGTTTCGTACCCTGGCCGCTGAGGTTGGTTGGAATAATGAGGCTCTCGTGGCTGCTTTTTCTAATGGGCTCTCGGTTATACTTAAGGATGAGATTGCGGCCCGGGACCTTCCCAGTGATTTGGAGGAATTGGTCTCTTTTTGTATCCTTATTGACTCACGAATCCGTGAGAGACCATCCTTCCGGGAGTGCCTGCGGAGGCCTCCTATACGTTTAGCCCCAAGCTTTTCATCCCCACCCGTGCCTCCCTCTCCTCCCATGCCTCCTGGTCTCGACACTTCAGGCATTGTGGAACCCATGCAGCTTGGATTTACCAGTCTCTCGGTTGAGGAGAGGGCCTTTAGGAGGAGGGAGGGTCTCTGTCTTTACTGTGGTAAAGCAGGGCACCTGCTGCGAACTTGCCCCACACGTCCGGGAAAACGCCTGCACCTAAGGCTCCAGAGGGGACAGTCCTTAGGTGGCGTCTCGGCGTCCCCAGATACCCAGAGGGATAAACCTTTAGTCTCGGTGGGTCTGACTTGGGGCAAGATTTCTGTCATTTCAGAAGCACTCATTGACTCGGGGGCAGCGGGCCTTTTTATTGACAGCACCTTTGCTCAGAAGCACTCTATTCCGTTGCAGCTTCGGACTGCTCCGCTTGCCATTGAGGCGATTGATGGCAGACCGTTACAGCCCCCGCAGGTCACCCATGAAACCGCTCCTTTGTCTATGGCTGTCGGGGCTCTCCATCATGAAATTATTCAACTTCAGGTGATACACTCTCCTCATTATCCTGTGGTTTTAGGATATCCATGGTTGCGCAAACATAATCCAGTGTTTGATTGGGTAAGGGCCGAAGTCTTGGCATGGTCTCCTAATTGTTCCAAAACATGCCTAGGGAGAGTGGTGAAGGTGCTAACCACTTCTCCGGTCTCTTCCTTGCCTGAGGAGTATCAAGAGTTTCATGATGTATTCGATAAGGGCCGGGCTGGTGAGCTCCCACCTCACCGCCCGTACGATTGCGCCATTGAGCTGCAACCTGGTGCCATACCCCCTCGAGGTCGAGTCTACCCATTATCTGTCGCAGAGAATAAGGCCATGGAGGAGTATGTTGCGGATGCGCTGTCCCGGGGCTTCATCCGTAAATCCTCTTCCCCTGCTGGGGCCGGATTCTTTTTTGTGAAAAAGAAGAGCGGCGAACTGAGACCCTGTATAGATTACAGGGGGCTCAACCGTATCACGGTTAAAAATGCCTACCCGATTCCACTCATTACTGAGTTATTCGATCGCTTAAAAGGGTCCAAGGTATTTACAAAGCTCGACCTGCGAGGGGCGTATAACTTAGTAAGGATAAAGGAGGGCCACGAATGGAAAACCGCGTTTAACACCAGGAGCGGGCATTATGAATACCTAGTTATGCCCTTCGGTCTCTGCAATGCCCCCGCTGTTTTCCAGGAATTTATAAATGATGTCCTAAGGGACATGCTCCAACAATGTGTGGTGGTATACCTAGATGATATTTTGATCCATTCCACCTCCATAGAAAGCCACCACACTGATGTAGCCCGAGTCCTACAGAGGTTACGAGAGAATAATCTCTTTTGCAAATTAGAGAAGTGTGAGTTCCACCGCAAGCAGGTCACCTTTCTGGGGTACGTAATTTCTGAGGTCGGTTTTGCTATGGATCCTGAAAAACTCTCGTCTGTTCTCGAGTGGCCACGACCTGTAGGTCTCCGCTCCCTTCAACGGTTCCTCGGTTTCGCTAACTATTATAGGAAATTCATTCAGAATTTTTCCTCTATTGTTAAGCCTCTTACGGACATGACCAAAAAAGATGGCAATGCCTCTCTTTGGTCCCCAGGGGCCATCAAAGCTTTTGAGTCATTGAAGGCCGCTTTTGCCGCAGCTCCTGTTTTGGTACACCCGAAACCCGAACTTCCATTCGTACTTGAGGTCGATGCGTCTGAGACAGGGGTAGGCGCCCTCCTGTCTCAGCGTCCTACTCCCGAGAGCCAGTTGCACCCATGTGGGTACTTCTCTAAGAAGCTAGGTGCTGCGGAATGCAACTATGAGATTGGTGACCGTGAGTTGCTTGCGATAATACTGGCTCTCAAAGAATGGAGGCATTTGCTTGAGGGAACTTCCGTACCAATCCTAATTCTCACGGATCATAAAAATCTCACCTACCTATCCGAGGCTAAACGCTTAACTCCGAGGCAGGCCCGTTGGGCATTATTTTTATCTCGTTTTAATTATGTGGTCTCGTACCTGCCGGGGACCAAAAATGTCCGGGCCGATGCTCTCTCTAGACAGTTCTCGAAAGCTAAAGAGGAGTGTCCTCCAAGTCCGATTATTCCCCCGGACCGAGTACTGGCTACCATACGTACCAGCATAACATCTCCCCTCGGGGACAGAATACGGGCCGCTCAGGTAGATGCACCTGCTGAAACCCCCTCAGGGCGATGTTTTGTACCCGTCAACCTGCGTACCAAGTTACTTTCCACCTATCATAATCCTAAATCAGCAGGGCATCCCGGGAGGAACCAACTTCTCTGGTCGGTTTCCCGTCTCTTCTGGTGGCCAGGAATTAACAAAGATATTGTTGCCTTCGTAGCAGCCTGTCCAGTCTGCGCGCAGACTAAATCACCCCGTCACCTTCCAGTGGGCCTTCTCCAACCCATACCTACTGGTGAGAGGCCATGGTCTCACCTTGCCATGGATTTCATAGTCGACCTTCCGCTGTCTAATGGTAACACAGTTATCCTCATGGTTGTTGACCGGTTTTCTAAAATGATACACTGTATACCATTCAAAAAGCTCCCTTCCGCTAAGGAGTTGGCTACAGTTTTTATCAAGGAGATCTATCGGCTACATGGGGTTCCCAAAGTCATACTTTCTGACCGGGGTAGCCAGTTTGTCTCGAGATTTTGGAAGGCCTTCTGTGCGCAACTGGGTATCCAACTCTCCTTCTCCTCGGCCTACCACCCACAATCTAATGGGGCTGCGGAAAGGGCCAATCAGGGCTTGGAGCAATTCCTGCGGTGCTATATCTCGGACCACCAAAATAACTGGTCGGATCTGCTACCCTGGGCGGAATTTGCTCATAATAGTGCTGTCTCGGCCTCTACCCGGTTCTCCCCTTTCATGGTAAATTATGGGTATCAGCCCTCCATGATTCCTGATAATTTCACTTCCCAGGGGATTCCGGCACTGGAGGATCATCTCCAGCAGATCCGTTCCACATGGGTGCAGGTTCAGGAGGCACTTCAACGCTCACAACAGTGTCAGGAGCTCCAGGCTAATCGTAAACGCCTACCCGCGCCTTCCTATCAGGTCGGGGAGAGGGTCTGGTTATCCTCCAGAAATCTCCACCTCCGGGTACCCTCCCAGAAACTGGCTCCCCGGTATGTGGGGCCTTTCCGTATCCTTCGACGGGTAAACCCTGTGGCCTATGCCCTGGATCTTCCTTCTAACATGCACATCCACAATGTGTTCCATGTCTCACTGTTAAAACCTCTGGTCTGTAATCGTTTTACTACAGTCACTCCTCGCCCCCGTTCGGTGACTGTAGACAACCATGAGGAGTTTGAGCTCCGCTCCATAGTCGACTCTCGTTGGTTCCGTGGGAAGCTCCAGTATTTGGTCCATTGGAAGGGGTACGGTCCCGAGGAGAGATCTTGGGTTCCAGCCTCAGATGTCCATGCTCCCGCTCTCCTTCGTGCCTTTCACTCGCGTTTTCCCCTCAAACCCGGGCCTGCTCCGCGGGGAGGGGGTCGTTGAGGAGGAGGTACTGTTATGGTCTAGCTGCTTTTCTGTTGCATTGCTGGCTTGGCTGCTTGGCTGGGTTGCCATGGCTACACTCCTGTCACTCCTGTGACTCAGCCCATTGTCCAGCCCACAGCCAGCCCCTTTTGGCTATTTAAGCAGCTAAACCTTCACTTCCTCCTTGCCCTTGTGTTGTTTCTGGCTGCAAGTGCTATCGCTGTGTTCCTGAATTCCTGTGTATGACCTGGCTTTCTCTGACGTCCCTCCTGGCTCCTGATTCCTGGCTTGTTCCTGACTTCGCTGATCTCTGTATTCCTGACCCCGGCTTGTCTGAGTACCCGTCTTGGTTCCTGACCCCGGCTTGTCTTTTGGTATATGCTTTTGGATCACGATTTGGCTTTGTTCACTATTGTCATTACAATAAAGGTGATTGCATTTTACGTTTTGTGTCCGTCTGGTTCCTGGTCCCTAACAGCCCCAAAATGTGTCCTTTCCCCCCCCTCATGTGAGGTATCGCTGTAATCAGGAGATGTTGCTGAACACATATTGGGGTGGTTTATACTAGGACCTGTTAATTCATACCTGAAGTGAAATGTGTGTGGAAAAAAAATGACTACCACAAAGTTGTAGGCTGGTGATAGAATTAGTGCATGGAAAGAGTTAAAATACTAGCATTTGAAATACCCTGGGGTGTCTAGTTTTCAAAAATATATGATTTGATGGGGTAAATTGCATTGGCCGGCTGCAAAGATACCCGAAATGGCACATGGGGGAAAAATTACCAGATTTGAAAAAAATGGTTTTGAAAT
Organism: Spea multiplicata; assembly: GCA_009364415.1. NCBI lineage: Eukaryota > Metazoa > Chordata > Amphibia > Anura > Pelobatidae > Spea > Spea multiplicata. The sequence continues at coordinate 23,920,379 of VKOC01000004.1, forward strand.
AGCAAAACACTACCTGTACTTATTCCCCCATAACGTGCAGAAAAAAAACATAAAAACATTGTATATTTCTAAACTCAGGGCAAATAGTAGAATCTACTTGTTGTTGAGAAAATGGGTAGGCTGGAGCAGTGTATAATGTGGTGGTGGAATGGGTGGTTCAGGGTTTAACAGGGAACTTGCCCATACCCAAGTCATGCTTATTGCTCATAGATCTGGTAAGTTAAGTTGGTGCAGAAGATTGTATAGTGAGCCGGCCCATAATAATGTTTAAAAGCTTCACGGATTTGTGCTGGTGCTAAAAGTGTATTATTGTTGACTATAATCTTATTCTTCTTCTCTCTGTTCTCAATTTCAGTTTACTTGTAGATGCAAAGTAAACAACTGTTGCAGAATCTTGTAATACCTTTTGGTTGTACCAACAGTATTTAGTAATGATAACCTTTTGTCAGTCTTCCCTTAATCAAATCAAAAGCATGTCTGACTAGTAAAATAAAACACGCAGGTTAAGTCTCACAGGTATATGTCCTGATCAGGACATACATTATTTAATTCTAGAAATTGCTGTACCTCTCTACAAAGATCAGTCTTAAAAGGATTCTGATGTTAAATTGAATAAATGTACTACCAGGTCTGGTAGAATATTGAGCATTATCCATGATGACCATGTACATATGAGTGTGATCAGACCATAAGGTATTACTAATATGATTTTAAAAAGACAGTTTTTCAAAAAAGAGGCCATGGTAAAGAAAGCATAAAACCTGGAATAGAACAGTAGATTTGTTACCTCGTCCGTCGAGTGTTCGGCAGGAACGCCGAGACGCAGTCCGCGTGGTCGGCTCCCTGCTCACGCCGTCACGGTGAGCTGCCGCCGGGTCCGTCCTCCTTCGAGGCACGCGTCCCCGGCGAGTTCTAGTGATCGTGACAGGGCGCGTGGCTCTGCTTCGGGTAAGCCGTTCGCGCAATTCAAATTCTTGAATTGGCAGGTCACTCTTAAAGTGACAGATATAACTTTTCCTCCTCCCCCTAATTAGGAGGGTAGGATGATCAGCATTGTTGGAGGGATATTTAAACCCTCATTTGGCACTACTACCTTGCCTGTGTTAGTGCCTTTTTGCCTCTCACTAGCGTTTGTATCCTGATTTTGCCTTCTGGTTTTGACTCCTGCTTGTACCTGACCTCCGTTGTTTCGCTGCCTGCCCTGACCTTTGCTTGTGACCCCGACTACTCTTTTGCCTGACCCCTCGGATACCGTTATTATTTTTTATTTTATTTTTGTTCCTGAGTTCCACCTTTACATTATTCTTGGTGGTGTTCGTGCCTGGTGGTAGTACGTCCTCTCTCCTCCAGAGGGCGCTGATTCTGCAGCACGGATCCAAACCCTGTAACCTGGTCGTGACAGATTTTTGGAAAAAAAGAAGAAATCTGTAGCAGTGGGATGTTGGGTCCTCCAAACTATTTTTGAGAATACATTTCCCAAAAGATAAGGCCAGAGACGTGAGCTTATATTATATCTACAATTCATATTGCCTAGATAATGAGCATTCCAATGGAAAGCCTAACTCGATCAAAGAGTTCAGAAACTTTACCTGGGATTGATTAGGAGCATGCATACATACAAGGTGTATGTAACCCACATTCATTTTACAAATCAAAATTATGAACCTACTATTGGTATCTGCTTAGTGGTGTATATATTGAAATATTAAAGCTCTAGAAATAATATTAGCAATCCCCTTTTAAGCCTGAAGCGTAGACTAGAGGATGCTTTCGGTATCTCCAGTAAGAGGCTCCTTTAAAGTTCCAATGAGTTTCCTGGACAAAACAAATATCCATTTTCTCATGTATACATAAAGGCTCTTTTCTGAGGCGAATTTAAACTCTGAAAGTTGATTGTGGCTATTTGCAAATGAAATAAAGTACCAAAAAATCAAAAATATGACAGTTTCATACATATAAAAAAAGCATGAGATGGGTTCAAATGTGTTAAAAAAATAAAATAAAAAACACTACAACATTCCGAATATAATTTTATTAAATATATGTAGCATTAAGTACATTTTTGTAAACTAAAACTTGTTACTAACACAATTGACTTATGAGTTTTTTAAAAGATTCATATGATAAATTCCATAGTAAGGCTAGGTTTCCACTTGGTTTTTTTTGCTAAAAACGCCAATTCAGCCACACAGCGTTTTTTTAGTGAAAAACGCTGCAGCCAGATGTTAGCTGTTCTTCAATAGGAAATTGCACAATGCCATTTCCACTTGGCGTTTTTCTGTTTGGCGTTTTTCAGTCCTCTTTGGCATTTTTCTGCTTTTTTGGGCTCTGTGGCAGTTTTCCAAAATCGCAGCATGTTGACACTCTGGCGTTTTTTACAAGGAAATCTTGGCGTTTTCCAATAGAAGTCTTGATGGGAGAGAAAAAACGCCATGAAAAAGCCATGTGGGTTTTTTGCCTTGGCGTTTTTTTCCACAGTTACAATGCAGAGGATGGACCCAGTATCTGTGTATCCTACAAGAAATAGGCTGGAAACAAACAGTTTCACACAAAACAAAGTTCATATTGAATTTTACACCATTTGGAACAAACATGCCATTACAAACAAACATACCCGACGCATCAACTGGATCCTGCATGCCAAAAGCAACAGCAAACAATTTGCACCATCATTTGGGGCCAATCTTCCTAGAGGAGCAGACATTCGGAATAAAGCATGCTTTACAAACCACAGAAAAGAGACAAAAGGGTCCGCTGGGGCGTTTAAGTAGAACTCTACCAAGCAAATGACATCAGGAGGGGCAGATACTTGCCATTTATCGTAATCCCTTTTAGCTGGGTGAAAATTCTAACGTGTAAAGCCTGGAAAAACTGGTCAAAAAGGTCAAAAAAGCAATTTCCACAGAAAGGCTAAATCGCCACAAAAAACTCCAGAAAAAACGCCAAAACGCAGGAGAATGCAGTGGCAGTTTTCGTGGCGGTTTTCCTGGCTTTTTTCATCAAGAAAAAAACGCAGGACAAAAACCCAAGTGGAAACCTAGCCTGATGGTAGTGTGATGATTTGTGGCTACTTTGCTGCTTCACGAAGTGGGCAACTTGGCACCATTGATGGAACCATGAATTGTGCTCTCTACCAAAAAATCCAGGAGAATGTGCGGCCATCAGTTTGTGACCTAAAGTTCAAGCACAGTTGGATAATGCAGCTGGACAATGATCTGAAGCACACAAGCAAGTCCACCTCTGTATGGTTCAAAAGGAGTGGCCTAGTAAAAGTCCCGACTTGAATATGATGGAGGCATTTTGCCAGTTCATGAACGAATCCCTCAAATATGGCCGAATTAGAACAATTCTGCCAAGAACAGTGGGCCAAAATTGTTCCACAGCGTTGTAAATAAGTCATTGTCAATATATCACAAACATTTAATTGAAGGGCGGCACAGCCAGTTATTAGTGTAAGAACTTACCTACGACATTGTCTGCAGTTTCCAAACATTCTTCTGGTTTGTCAAATAAAACACTCTTAAACTGTTATTGGTAGATCATCAAAATAAACTTGTTTATTAAAATGGTACATCAGCATTGTTTTATATACATTTTATATATTTTATAGTCATTTCAATTAAATACAGCTTTAGAACACAAGTGTCAGCAATAAGAGGCAAAACCACAGGAGGAATTCTTATCTCGCTCAAGGCATATGTACAAACAGCGAAATAAGACACATTTATGCCAGTATGGGCATGTCTAAAAATAATTTTGCTCTGAATCCAAAAAAGTGGAAGGTTTCCAATGCACCGCTATATCCTTTTCATATCCATAGCACAGGGTTGCTCTTCCGCCTACATACAGCTGTTTCAGTCTTCTTGGATCTCATTTGTGCCGGATAGAAACAGTTCACTCCCATGCAAGCAAATCTGAGAAAGGCATCTGGCCACAGTTTATACATGCTTATGGTAAAACAAAAACTCTCCACTGTACATACAATCAGTGGCTTATTCTCATCTTTGCCGACTAGCCATGGGGTGGCAATTGCAAGGGGAAGGCAGCCCCCTGCATTACCGTTGGCCCTGTTGGGTGAACAGATGGCATATCTCAGCACGGTATACGGCAGCCACAGAGGTAAGTGGTAGAAGGGGGCTAGGTAAGATACGTCTCTGCATACAATATAGTTATAGTATAATTAATTGCCTCATATGCATTTGCCATTTGCAACTTAAAACAACGCATTGTGTATCCTGGGGAAATTTTGGAATGGGAGTCTACCTCCCAATAGTTTAGGATGATCAGGTATTTAGCTCTGGATCCCCAATATCAGTAACTCATTTAAAAAAATATATATGGCACGGGATCATAAACCAAGTGAAAGACATCTATTCGCAGTTCCATAAACTGGTTGAAAAAAACTCTTTCCCAAATACATCTGACATTTTTAAATTCAGTTATACTTTACCATTGTATGATTTCTTTAGCTGAACAACAGACTATAACAATTATGGTAAAAGACATATTTGCAAGCCTAGAAATACTTTCCGGTCATTAATATTTATTATGCCCTCCCTTATACAAACCATAGTTAAGTAGTTATAAGGCTCTCACTCGGTTCTAAAAGATTATCTTTGTTATAGATTCCCAAGAATCTGGACATATTCACAGCTTAGTATTCTCTCTACTAAAAAGTCTTAAAAACCTAAATTCAATGTATGTTTGCACATTAATCAGCAAATGTGTTTTTTAAAGAAATAAAAAAATGCTTATTTAAATGTGTTACTTTTACTAATTTCTACAAATCTAGGACACAACTTAAATATTTTCATTAAACTGCTTATTCTGGAGTGGAAAAGGTGTCATAGAAGTGTGATTTACACTCTCAACCGATGAAGGGTTCTTTGGCTGCAACAGCAATATTTACCAGCTGATCGCTGGGTTAGTCTGATGATATAATACAGAGGAAATTCACAATTCTTCAGCTTTTGTTAAGGATACCTACAACCAAGAGGGACATGGAGAATATCACCGTCCCATATGGTGGCGCTTCTCTGAAAATTTTTCATTGATTAAACATCTTTGCTTTTACCCTCAGAGTCCTGCGGATAAGTTATAAAAATAGAATGAAGCGTGACCTAAAAGTGTTAAAACACCATAATTAAACTACAATGTAACCCTTCATGTTAGTTTTTTATATTCTAAACAATAGTGTGCAAATTCTTCCATGCTAAGTACCAGTAAACTCGAAAGTGTCCTAAAATGCCTTTAAAACAGCAGCTTCTATTCAACCACTCTACGTCCCTAGTGGTCGTTTGGCCATTGGATTTAGCTACAACTATATTTTTGGCCGGTTCACAGCATTATAAAATCCTGAAAAGTAGCACATATGGAGTTATGAGAACAAATACATTTTTGTCTGGTTGACATTTTCCTAGAGTTCCAACACAATTTCTAAATTCTCACAAGAACTAAAATTGCATAGGACAGACAGGACTGGTAAAAGTAAACGCTTCTGTCAGCTGATAAAGGTCTGCCCTTACGAATCATTAGTATGTGATATTTTTTTCCATAAAAGAGCTTTCAAATTGTTTAATATTAATGAGTGTTCCATTTCCATGTGCTTGGCTGAAGACTTTAGGGCCATGCAAGAATAAATCTGCTTTTCCAGCTCCTCTCGGATTTCTGAAGGAGTTCCACGCAGCAGATAGTCTTTCACTAAGAGACATACTTTTGCCAGATTTGGCTGGGTTATGTCTCCAGTGCATTTCTTTCTGCTTTGGTTGCACGTAGCAATGCAGTCGGTACCGTAAACACAATCTGTGTCAGACTCACAAGGTCGATCTTTGATCAAATCCTTCAGACTCATTTCAGGTATTATCTTCCTCATGTCCACCATTTTCAAGTCATATTTCTTGTTATAACCAAAATTGTTGGCACTTACATCACACATGAGAAAGTTACCATAAGGTCCATGGAAAATGTCTTCTACAAACTCCAAAAGACCTATAACTATCTTGGCCTTTCTGGGCCAGGATGGTGTGAACCACTGGTCCATACGTTTTCTAAGGCCTATGGGAAGAAATACTTCAATGAGCCAAGGGAGGCTTATTCCATATAGCGATGTGTATGGCACCCGCTCAGTTATATATAAATCCCCACAAAACCCGAGCAACTTTGGGGTATGTTCCTTATCTTGCAGGATGATCATCAGCAAGAATTCATTAAGTTGTAAAAGCGCCCATGCAGACTTGGCCTCTGGGAGAGACACATGCCCATCCTTATTCCCATCAGCAGCTGCCAGTATAAGATTTACTAGTTCTCTGAGATTACCTTGATCACCCAATTTGGCCTAAAAAAAGACAGTAAAAAAGGAAAGAAGATAAATCATCAAATGTGACCAGTATTTATAGTTTTTTTAAAAAAAAAATCAATACAAAAGTTAAAAATGTATTACAAGTGGAGGAAGTAACGGTAAAAATTTAAATAAAATTTCAGTTTCCAGAATGTTTTTGCTAAATAAATATCACAGAAAATCTGTCCCAAATTGATTCCATTACTAATAATATATTTCTGTGTAGCATGTCAAGGAAAGGGAACAGAATCCCAATGTCAGGCATAACCGCCATTATCGACAGCTCAGGCTGAGATCAGGCTGATCACTAAACAGCCCCTCAGACATAAGACGCCAATAAATCATAATGTACAAGCAATAAAAGGGCTTACCTTGAACAGACTGTGTACCATTTCTTTAAACTTCTGCACGGTTGTACCTCTTGTTGGTTTGTCAAACAGTATAATTTCTTTTCTCGGCTCTAGTTCGGCTCCAAAATCGAGATGTAAAGCATCTTCCATCTGACACTTTATCACACCTTCCAAGTTTCCCCAAATTCCCAAGTACATCTAAAAGAGTACAGCCACATTTTAGTAATCATTTTATGTTCACCGATTCACATTGACCAAAGCCGGTAAAAGTGGCATGAGAAAATGTCTACTACACACCATGGACGTAACAATTGGGCAATTTCCAAAAGAGCAAATTCAAACAAACTGTTACCTGGTTGTTGGGTTTTGTTGATAAACATTTTCCAAAATATAGGGATTCCTTTGAACAAAGTCCTTCACAGGCAGATCCATCAATAACGCCTTTCCTATATTTATCACACTAGGAAAAAAGCATGAGATACATTGTTAGCTGTTTAGGTGCCACTTCATGAATCTGTTATGTATTTACTTATGCAAGAATAAAGCTCCACGTAGAGCATCAACAAGGGTGACTTCTACTTTCCGACCTATTCACTATATAGGGACAACATAGCGCTTCTGCAGGAAAGTTTGCTGGGCATACCCCTTCACAAAGCATATACCTCACCCAAATACAGCAGAAATAAGTACTAAAGGGATAAGCTCTATACTTTCTACTTTCAAATTTTACATTTATGATATAATTTATTGGCGATGAATAACTATACAGGACCAACCAAAAAGCAGCAGCAGAACCTTATTGAGAATGTTGCTTCAAGATATATAGTCAAGAAGTCAGAACCACAACTCTCCTGCGAAGACTCCTACTAACCTTCCCTTTAGTAAATAAACCCCTTTGAATGTGGCTGAATGTTGCCTGAACCGGTGTTTGAATAAACATAAAAAAACAATATCGGCCACTTTATTATTTTTAGCAGCCGTTTGTTTCCTTCTTATGTTTTTCAAGATAACAACAACAACAACAAACCACACAAAAAATACAATTATTGCTTTCTCAAAACGTGTTACATATGCTTCATCATAATATCTAAACATGAATTCTATGCAATATTAGGCTTAACACGCATTATAAGTTATTGCCAAACTATAGTACGTTTGCCGTTACGTTATCCGCTCCATGAACCCGGCATTGTAGAAAAAAGAGGAACAATAGAAAAAAAAAAATACACAAAAATTGAGCTATAGTTTTTAACTGGAACATGTGCTGCGTGTGAATTCCCTCGCGTAGTATGTAGCAGTAAAAAATAAAGTGGTACATGGATTATAAAAGATGCTCTGCTGAAACAAGGATGTTTTCACCAAGTCCCGTGTCTGTATGTCTTATATACGGCCAGTTACTTTATCGGTTACAATTACACTGCAAAATCTACTGGACAGGAACATACTGTCTCTTAGTGTAAAATGCATACACTGGCAGAGCTACACCATAATAATGGAGAACAGCAATAATTACAATTAATCTAGCAATTACAATAATAGCAATTCAAACAATTTGTGTTAATGTATAATAGAGACAGGAAAATGGTTGGGAAAAAAAGTTAATGCTATCACTTCTATAATCAGTTGGCAGTCTGCGAATCAGGTTTAGGAATCCTCCGGCATTAAACTGCAACGGGCGGCAGTCCCCATCATCAGGTCAAAGAAAGGTTGTGCTCATCGAAAGCCGCAAGGGCACAGATATAGAGGCGGCTCATCCATCCTATGCCACTCCTGTTATGGTGGGGTAGAGCCTCCATCATGTCCACTCAGCAGAAGTTACCTCGCTAGCGCCTCCAGCTTGACCTTGAGCCCACAAAGTAAGGTCAGAGTAATGGTATTTCCAATACATCAAAGGACCTTAAGCGAAATGCTGACATGGCTCTCCAGTGAAGCCGTTTCAGGCAGAGTATCCCATATGGATTGTAACAAAGAAGATATACCTAAAAATAGGTCCCAAGGATGACCCGATGATTACAATGAGAAAACTAGCTCAATCTGCTGTTTTTTTATATTTAACTTTCATGTGACTGAACACATACTGTAAGACCTAATAATACAATAACATGCGATATGAGGAAACCATGGCTGAGACAGAACACACTAAACGATTAGGCCTCTGTGATCATGGACTCATAATAATGTAATGCGATGCATAGAATACGCAGAGGAAGGTTCTTTAACGTTGCAGATCGTGCTATTTATGTGACACAGAATAACAGTTCAACTGAATGCCGCTCGAGAAGCCAATGAGCTTTATAACCAAGCCCCGGGGACACATTCAGACACTAATTTGTTACGGTCTACAAGTCAAAGCAAGGCCTATAAAGTCTTATGTCTCGATCTCGGAGAACGAATGCCTCACAGCATCTTTACATCAGAGAGAAAGGTGAAATTAAACAGGAGAGAATAGTTATAAATAAACGTCTGTATGAAAACTGCTACTTTTACATTATTAACGGGTTTATTACATGCATAAAAGCACTTTATATACTTTGGCAATCTCCCAGTATTTAGCAGTTTTACAGAATGTGGGGCACATGTATAACCCTTTGCCGTCTGTGGCCCAAGCACCATGTGTGATCTGGGCCTCTCTGTCCATGTCCAAGCTTATAGCATTCATTGCCTCTGATCCCTTCACTTCCCGTTACTCCTTGCGCTGATCTCTAAGCCGGCTACATCGCTATTTAGTTTTAAGAAAAATGTTAAAGAAGTAAAAATATCGTTTACACATGTTGATGAACGCTACACAACAATTTCAATATAGCTGGCATAATTCTCTGGTTGGAAAACATTCCAGGAATCATTCATACAAGACAAATGGGAGGACCGTGTGGTTACAAGACATTACTACAAACCCTCTGCTTGGAGAAAAAGAAATAGGTATGCCACGCGATAAATTGGACAGCAGGACTCAGTGACAGGTTTTAAAAGTCATATTAACACATAACTTACTATGGTGGTTTTGCAATCATGTCCCCTGCAGAGCTCTGTATAGGAACTGTAGCGGACGTACACAACCCAGCTGCCAATAAATACAGCCAGCCATGAAAAGAAGAGATATTTAATCCGCATATAGGACAAACGAGCCTACAGGAAAAGAGAAAACAATCATACTTAAGAGCAGAATTATATTGACGTTTTACTGGCTAAATTTATGATACAGCTCCTGTAATGCCGCGTTATACGTATTATGCATTTACTATGCCTGGAGATTATTCAAGCCCTTTGTAAATAAAATATAAGAGTGAGGATAAATAAAAACTGCCTCACCATAATAAAACACACACCATACGTTTTCCAACTTATAGTTTCTTTGGTTATTATTTTTATCCGTTTTTCTTTTTTTTTTTTAATGTAATTTTCTACCAATGATAAACACAACCACGGTTTCTCTGACTGGTGGACTGAGTGAACGTGTGTCACATTTTTTGTGTACTATGCCGTATTTGATTTTGCAAAATGCTTTTTGTAGAACTGGTAAAAACACATTACATATGAGAAAGCTTATACCATGCAATAGGATTTTAACCCTCACAGAGCCTTTGGTACAGTTATAAATTAAAAAAAAAACCCTGTCCAGCAACCTCAGTTTTACTTAGTGTACATATTGAACCTGTATGCATTTTATAATTGATAGCCCCATCCCATGAAATTTATCACAGTATGCTTATATAAGATCTGATTTTTTATATTATACATGTATATACACACTATATGGATAAAAGTATTGGATTGGGACACCCAACCATTACACCAACAGGGACTTTTAAGACATCATATTCTAAATTACAGGTTGAAACAAAGGCCTAAATCCATCAAGTTCAACCCTTCTACCTAACCTTCCTATTCTTGATCCAAAAGAAGGCAAAAAACTCTAATTAAGCTACTAAGAATTCTGCCACCAGGGGGAAAAAATCCTTCTTGACTCCAAGAGGCAATCAGATTTCTCCTGGGATCAAGAAGCTCTAAACTATTAATGTTATTTTATTTATAGCCCTGTATGTCATGCCTTTCTAAAAAAAAAATCCACACCCCTTTTAAAAGGCATCTAATGTATTTGATAACACCACCTCCCTTAATATGCAGTTGGTCCCCCTTTGCAGCCCTCACAGCTTCCACTCTTCTGTGAAGGCTTTCTGTAAGATTTTGGAGGGTTTCTGTGGGAATTTTTGCCCATTCATCCGGTAGAGTATTTGTGAGTTCAGGCACTGATGTTGGGGCGAGAAGGTCGCAATCTCCGTCCAGTTCATCCCAAAGGTGCTTGATGGAGTTGAGATCAGGGCTCTGTGAGGGCCGGTCAAGTTCTTCCGCACCAAACTCATCCAACCAATTTTATGGACCTTGCTTTGTGCTCTGGGGCACAGTCATGCTGGAATAGAAAAGGGCCTTCCCCAAACATCTCCCAAAGTTGGAAGCGTAGCATTGTCCAAAATGTGTTGGTACGCTGAAGCATTAAGATTTCCCTTCACTTCAAGTAAGTGGCTCAACCCCTGAAAAACAGCCTCATACCAGTATCCCTGCTCCACCACTTTACAGTTGCCACAATACAGGCAGGTAACATTCTCCTGGCATCGTCCGTCTGACTCCCAAACAGAGAAGCGTGAGTCTTCACTCCACAGAACATGTTTCCATTGCTCCAGAGTCCAGTGTTGGTGTTCTTTGCACCACTCAAGCCAGCACTTGGCATTGTACTTGGTGATATGAGGCTTGCATGCAGGTGCTTGGGCATGGAAACCCATTCCATGGAGCTCCCGCTGCACAGTTTAATGCCAGTGGATGTTTGGAATTCTTCAGCTATGGAATAATCAGAGCTTTGGTGACTTTTAGGCACCATGCGCCTCAGCATTTGATGACCCCGCTCTGTGACTTTATGTGGTCTTCTGCTTTGTGGCCGAGTTTCTGCTGTCCCTAAATGCTTTTACAGTTACAGTTGGTCGTGGAATATCTAGCAGGGCTGAAATGTCATGAACTGCCTTATTGCACAGGTGGCATCCTATCACAGTACTACGCGTGAATTCACTGAGCTCTTCTCAACGACCCATTTTTCACAAATGTTTGTGAATGTAGACTGCGCGGCTAGGTGCTTCATTTTATACACCTGTGGCAATAGGTCTGACTGAAATGCCCAAATTCAATAACAATATATAGTGTGTCTATATAGCAAAATTAAAAATATTCCCCAATAATTTGAAGCACTCATGGGTCTTGTACCAATAATAAAAATATATTTTATTTACATAAAAAAAATAGATTGTGATGTGAATAAAATATTTTACTGATACAAGACATGTGAATGCTTCAAATTATTGGTGGTTATATCTACATACACAACACATATATATATATATATATATATAATATACACACACATACATAAATCCAATTAAATTGTCAAATATCCGTTCTACTGGTTGCTAAGTTAAATGTTTTAAATATCCCCTGCAGAGTGGAATATTTTATATTTTAGCAACCCAAGACTATTTTTTTTAAATAGGAAGTGGTAAGTATACATTACACACTCCATGAATCTTCCACCATATGTCACCCAACACCAAGGAAAACCGGTGAACAGACTACTAATTCTTCTTCAACTCCCATTCACTACAACATGTTACTTTATTACACACAAAAATAATGATTAGTCAAGGGCAAACTCCTCTTTGGGTACCTGGACACCATAGTAAAAATGGATATTACAAGCAGTGGATCAAAATAATGGCCGTTAATCGTGATTGAACATTTAATTCATCCAGGATTTGGGGAAATGTTATAAAGTGCTTGGTGAATAAAATGTAATTCTGTCTCCGAGGGAGTACTTCATCAGCCATTTCCTCAGATGGAAGCGCTTTAGTCTGGACGGAGATGCTTAGAAAGACATATTGTTATGTGAATTTCTTATATTAAAAGCTTAGCATCACGTAACACTGCAGTGTTTGGAAAACATTTTTCAAGGAAAAATGCACTTATAAGTTGTGTCAAATTCAGTGATTTCTCTTACCATTAAAGATGATGGTCTTTATGGTCACGGCTCAGATTAGCGATTTGGTTGCGATAGCAGCTCCTCTACTGCTGATAGCACAGAGACATCGGGCCTGGGGATACAAAATACATATCTATTAAAGAGTACATTTATTTCAATGCAGTATCTACATTAAAATAAGAATTTTGTTAACAAACCTTAAAAATCTCAGCTGCAGCTGTTAAAATTGACAACTGGATTGAGGAGGTTAATTTATACTTTTAAAATGTAATTATGTTCTAGATAAAGTGTTCTGAATCATATCAATAGAATAGGGAGGAAAAATCCAAAATTATTTTTGTTAAATTCATAAAATGAGGGCAACAGAAACAGCTTTTATTACAAATTATTTTATTGCCATGGTTTTGAAACTCTGTCTGGCTTTCTTTCTGGAACAGACAAAAACTAGTGCCAAAAGAAGACAGGGGTAACAGGAAAAGAAATATAAATATGTCCCACAGTGACATATTGAGGAGTTAGTGGAAATTCACAAACTTGCGATACAGGCATTATCTTTGCTGCGGCACTGAATTAAAGGAGACGTCACCCATTATGGCAAGCGAAAGATTTGTTTTACAATATAAATATAGCCAGCTTCAGAGCTGCAGCAGGACGCATCTCCTGTGGCCAGTGTTTTCTCTCCACTGACCGGCAGCTGTAAGCAGTCAATCAGTGGCAGGAAAACTAAAACCATGTGCATGGGGAGGTCTTCTTAAACCAACCACCTAAAACTTGCCCTAGAGCTGACTGGAAGTAATCGTAATGGGGTAGAGATGGGGCATCCCCTGATTACCAAATTGGAAAAAGGGGCAAATGCATATGGGGGGCTCTGCGGAACTCTACTTTTCTGCGAGAAGGGATTGGCCACCAAGCAGTTCTAGGAATAAGGCTTCTAATGCTGCATGTAGATATAGTATGTTAAAGTCAGCTGGGTACACGAAAGAGCACCTCTTAAGCTAAAAGGAACTATAATATCTTGTTCTTGATGTTGCCTGCCGTCTTCTCTGTACTTTGTTCGATTCTATCCATTACTCTCAATTATAAGCCAATAAATGCATTATAAAGTCCAGTACTGGTTTACCAAAAATTCCACTCTGTATCTTTTACAATATAAATATAGCCAGCGACAATGTTTGGACTGCTAGGTACAGGCTTCTTTTATATGCGAAGTCATCATTTTATTTCAGGCTGCTCTATCCAACTCACAAGCATATTTCCTACTGCAGAAATCACACAGGCCTTATCCCCCCGAAATTACAATTCATTTATTAAAGGTCAATGGGAAAATGGTTTAGCTACGGCCTACAATGTTCTAACCATGAAGATGACAACCCCTTAGTTATTTTTTTTTTTTTAAAGTTTGGATATAAAAAAAAATCATTTTTTTAACCTTCACATTTCAAATCTCGAGCCAATAACCTGTATCATTTCAATTTTAATAAGCCCATTGAATATTTTAGTGTCTTATTAACAGTAGTGCTAGAATTTAGAACAGCTTGGCTCGGATTTTTTGCTTTGTCATAAGAATGTTACTCCCTGGAGCATAATCATCTCCGCAGTGAAAATTCAATTTCTTCGGCAGACATCTAAAAATTTACAGATTACCATGTTCGCACTTTTTAACTTTTAAATAAATGGCTCTGGTGAGCCTATTTTTGGTTCATTGTCGTTATATTAATTGAATGTCATTGTAATGTTGTGTTGCATATTTTGTCAATATAAAATCCATACATCATACCACGAAAGCCTACTAAGCTTTGAGAGCATCAGATAATACTCTTCCAAGGACAATCTTATTTACGCACACAAGTGGATTAGTCAATATCACTCATCACCTTGGCCTCAAGCAAGGATTATCCTAAAAACCCAGCAATGCTGGATAAGAGAACATTGTTGGAGTGAGTTAGCGTTTCTCTCCTTCAGTAATAAGTGTGGAATAATCTTTAATTACACCAGAGGGATGAAAACTTCCCAGCTAATCCCTGCCTACCTGACCCTGACCTCGTCCCTATCCCATCAATACAGGAACATGCTGAGGACCTCTTCCCGTAAGTGGTAACAATGCAAATAATCCACTCGCAGATGCCCATAGAGGTGTGTAATAGATGTATGAAATGGGTACTTCACTAATGTATTGCCAACCAATCAGACAGATTCTGAGAAGTTAGATATGTTGATAGACGATAAGCCAGGTTTGTATGTCTGGTATGGGCTGGGAGTAGGCAATAAGTTGTATGCCCTTGTCACCGACAGTCTCCATGATAACATATAAATGTTTAGCCCATTGTTGAGAACCTAGTGAGTGAACCTGGAGGAAATTTTATTACCACTGCCTGTCCCAGACGACCCATAAAGACCTCTTTTCATTTACCAACAGTAAATTAAATACTTTTATGAATACTCTTAAAAAAAGAATCCGCCTAAAACTAAAAGACACAGGCTTATTAAAATAAAAGTTATAAAAAGATACAGCCAGACTACAATTAAAGATTCATTATATTCCAATGATTGATGTGTTTCTTTACAGTAGTGATAATACGAATCAGATTCACAGATTTAAATCTTCTGCTTGCAGCTGGAGAACATTCAAGCAATTAAATTCCTGAGATGCTCCAACATGAGCTTACTTTCTAATTATGCTGGAGTATCAGTCCAAATGTGTAAATGTATCACTCGCATAGTTTTTGACCTAGAACAATGTCGACCTGTAACATTTTGTAAGGTACAGGTTGCAATTTTAATATCCAAATAATGACAGTGTGCTCCACAAGGCTGGTAAATTGCAACATGTGCTACAGATTTAATCACTAAAGTTTGGCTTGCAAGTAGTTTAGAATTTCCATCATCACTAAATACATTCTACTAGGAGAGAACATTGGATTATATTATGTTAATTTGCTTGGCTCATGAGAGGTTCCACCGTAAGGAGACAAAATGTTTGTGGGGATCCACACACTTTCTTTGAACATAGTTCTAGACAATTCATGGTGAGCACTACAGGACACAAAGGAATCTGGAATTCCAGATATTCCTGCTATAATGGAAGGGTCTGATTGAGTTACAAGGGCTCCGGAAGAGACATGCAGAGGTCCTGGCCTGTTTGCACTCCTGAAGGCTTGGAGCTGGACATTTTTTTGTTGAAGGGGCTCTACAAAATGGTTGATATGCCTCCTTAAGAAGGAAACTATTCAGTGAAAATTAATTTTATCCTTAAAATTATTAGCATTTTTTGACTACACTTCTTATGCCGGGGGCTCTGAAGATACAAAGGATCATTTTAAATAGTTCTAATAGCACCGTCAAACACAACTGATACAGAGCATCTTTACAATGCTATCAGCAGCCCCCCCAGGCGCACAACCTGATCACCCTATTGAGCAACCAGGCTCCCTGTAACACCACTAATAAATTGCCCAGTTAAAAAGAAGATGATCTCCCCAACCAGCACGTTAACACCATGGAGGCCTCTGCTGAGTTGGCACAGTTCTCCATAGCTTCCTTCCGCACAGCTTCCTTTAAAAGCGGACGGCCAGGATAGGACATCATATTTCCAATGCCTGCTAGAAAAAACAGCGCCACGGAGGGGTTAGGCATAGGGCAGCGCTGGACGTGAATACGCCACTCATTCTCAGTCCGGATAGAAACTTTCTGTCCCTCACTCCTACCACGAGGACCCCCTTTTCTAAGAGTTCAATCTGGATATGAGTACATTATGGCATACCTCCCAAGTGTCCCAGCTTTTAGACACTTTTGGGGGCGATGGAAATCATGGGCCCGTCGGAAGAGATGAGAACTTTTCCCCGCCATTTTTAAATTCCTTCAGTGTATAAACTACAATCTCTGCAGATGTAGAGAGCCTCTAACTAACTATTTGTATTTCATTTAAACAGCTCAATCTATAATGTTACAACTGCATTACTTTTCTACCTTTTCAGTAGGACTCATTAGCACACTAAGCCATGTAAAACATGTGTTTACGAAACAAGAGGGTAAAATTACCTAAATTTTTTTTCAAGCATAAACACTAAACCATCTGTTTTCAGTTACAATATTTTATGTTATTAGAGTGTTATGCTGGTTGACTACAGTTACTACCCAAAGCCGACAAACATGACAAAAAACAGTACATTGCTAACATTATGGAGGCAACATTTTAAAAAAGGGCCACCTTATGTTTTGACCAGACATTTAATTCTGTTTATCTGACAGAGGTCTACAAAGGAAAAGTATATACGTTTTGTCAAATAGCCAAATCGACTTAACCTTCTGTAATTCATTAGCCACCTAGTAATGTTAACTTTCCAAATTCCTCGGTATTAACTCCTTCCTCTGGATTGTCCAATCTTGAGAGAACAGTCATGCTCCATTATGTTTGTCACCGATCAGCAAGTCATAGGATGTTTGCTTCACACTCCCTTTCTTGCAGTGATCTGAGCAGCCAGTGTTTTCAAGAGAAAGCCTGCTCCATGATGTTACTCGCCCCCAAACTGACTTATGAGGTCATAGGTCAATTCACTGAACCCAGTCAGATGTTCTGGTTATCTGTACATGCTTCACTTTACACGTTCTCCCAGTGGATTTGCCCCTGGCAGTTGAGCTCTTGTCCATGCTACTGGAATCAATGTCTCTTTACATTTTAGTGTTCTGAGGCCTGCAAAGTGGAGAGGACTATTCACAAAACTATGAGATTAGCATATACTAAACTGGCATTTAACTCGTTGCAGACTGGAAAACTCACCAAAGAGGCAATGCTTAAATTCCCAATTCAAGAGCAACTCCAAGCTTCCATGAGCTACTGCAAGCTGAGTGGCTTATGAAAATGCTCTGTGGGGATATGTATAAAAACTGATTCTGGGATAAAGTTTAAAAGGAGGTCTTATGGCAATAGCATCCAATAAAGTGGTCATCGGGAATATTTTATTGTTCGTTAGGACAGTAAGAACACTTTTAAAACTTTGCATCGCAATGCAGCTCAATAAAATGTGTTCCAATAGGACACTATGGAGTCAGGAGAAAGTTTGCCCTGCTGGATAGTCATCCCAATCCTCCATTTTTGCCCCCCCTTCATTCAATATAAAGAGAAAAGGAAAGATTTTTTGTAATGTAAATGACATGATGGAGTCTAGTTTCCATATTTTACCAAAGCTGCTACTGTGCATTATAGTTGCTGGTATTGTGATTAACGTAGCGGATACCAGCAGCTGGTTCGACTTCTGGTATTATCTGCAGCACATGGCATGAATCAGCCCTGGAATTTTGCTGCCATCAGCTATATAAGCAGCTTCACTAATACAGTTATGGAAAACTTAGCTGGTCCTTCATACAATTAAACAAATCAGCTAAGAGACCCTTACAGTCCAGGGCATCTCCAAACCCCCCCCCCCCCCAGGATGCACAAAGAGAAAGGTTGGAATGCAGCACGAGCCAGGGTACCACCAAGTCCCTCAATAAATCCAAAATAAAGAAGCACCCCCCAGGATGGTCACCACTTGGTCTGGCTCTTTTTTACGTTGGCAGATCACTCAAAAACATCAGAACATTCATTAGTAGTTTATGTTACAAGTAGGTGTTGTAGTTGCATCCCATAACAGGGAAGCATCGTGACAGGTAGAGGACACAAAAGATACTGATAATCCCTAAAAAAAAACAAAAAAAAAAACCTGATAATCCTCTGGGCAGATCAACTAAACACCCATTGTTCATTCTATTATAACAAATGACTCCAGGGTAATAGATTTTTTTTTTTTTTGCAGACATGCAAATTGAATGATTCACTTAGATATAAGAAACAAAGTGATTTCTTTATGGATCTAAATGCTTTCCAAATCTATCAACTAAACTGCAGTCCATGCATCAGACATATCTGCTTCCACAAGATAGATTTATAAGCATAATGGAAGTAGATAAGCGGTCTAAAATTCCTGCGGGAAGGTTACATTCATCTGGAGCACAGAGTGAAGATTTAACATTCGCCAAAGAAGATCTGACTATAACGCGATTTACTATCCAGAAAGAACTCCCTACGGGATGTGAGTGAACCAATTGTTTTATACTTACGGCTGGTCAGACACATTTCCATAGCGATTTTAACAGTACCAATTAAAATAAAAGGTGTTCATTATTACTTTTATTATTTTGCCTTGGGTGCAGATGATAAATTACTAATTGTATTTTTTTCCCCCGTGTTTTCTTTCTTCCTTACTATTTTCTTGTATATATACTCATTGTTGGCGAGGGCTGGGCCAGGATGCCACACAGGAAAACAGTGTAGGTGTGAGCAGTCGCAGGGAATACACACCCTTACAAAACCACAACCCTTAGTGGCAAACAAATCAAACAAGCAGTGCGACTAGACACGCCAACAGTTTACAGAGACACGGTACAGAAGATTAAACCAGTAGTGTAATCTGATAATCCATTAAGGGGCAGGCAGCACAGATCTGTAATCTATTAAACAGGCAAGAAATCAATACCCCAAAAAACAGAGCAAGATTAACAGGAAAAGTATCACTCAGCATGGGATACAGGTCAGAGACAGGTTTAAATAGCCCACTTAACACACACCTTCCAACAATCCCAGTTTTGGGGGACTGTCGCACTTTCGCAGGAAGTAGGGAACACGGGCAGGATGCGGAGACCCTCTGACTGGAGATGACCACCCTAGGGAAAGTGCAGCACAGACCTTCATTCCAGGCCCTACTCTGTCACTTTGCTAAGAACCTGCTTGTAGTCGTGAGGTTCAAAGTCCTATGACAGGCAAGTTACATGCAGGCCTGGGATGTGTGCTGGGGCATAGCCCTGACAAAGCATCGCTCATTTGATGGAAGTTAATTTGTTCTTTTTTTTCGAGATAGAGTAAGTAGAATGGGAAAGAACATCAGGACAGCAAATCCGTTAACATGCACGTCTTGCACTTTTCGCTACAGATCTCAGTTTCAGATAAAAATCACGATTCAACGATTACAGCGACAGCAAAACAAAGTCTACCAGCTAAAGGTAGTTTTAATAAATTCATGTAGTTATGCTTAAAACTATGAAGGAGACAGTTTCTATTAAGTGTGAAGAAGATAAAGAATGTTTACAAGAACAGCAGGTTTTTATAGTTCTGCTCATGCTTATCTCTGGGCTGTGCATGTTTTGGGTAGAGAATGATAGTACAAAACTGTAAATGCCTGTCACAGTGAGAGAGACTGTTAGAGATAGTAGAAGTAGAAGAGTACAGATGGCTTAGATGTATAAAAAAATTCTACCGAACGAGATCTGAAGTAGAAAAGTGACTTTGGACAAGCAATTAAATCAACAGAGTATGCAGGCATCACACTGGGTGCCGGAAAAGTGAACTAATATTTAAAAGAGAGCGTCAGTCATTGCGCGCTTGAATGCATGTGATAGCTGGGTGGCCCCTTTTAACCGCCATAGTGACTTCCTTGCAAATGGATTCGGCAAATTCCCATTAAAACCCCCCCCCCCCCAAAGCTATATGCCGTATAGGAGATGTGTTCAGCAGGATATACGTACCACCAGTCAACTCCAGCGCTGGCCCAGTAATTCCTGCAGGAGGAAGGTCTGTTCAAATCCATGTAACTGCGCGAAAACTGCTTGATTTCAATGGGAGCACTTTACAGCCACTGATTGGGTGCTTCAAGCAGCCAATCGGTGGAAAGAACTGTCCGATCACAGAGGAGGAGGACATCTGCAGCTTCTACCTCATTTTAAAGAATGCATATTAAGTACTCACAAAGTACCTTATGATGCATTCTTCTTTGGTGGAGCCGTCAGAGACAGTAAACGAAGCCTTTAAGAGCGGGAAATTAATACATTTGTTGCAATTTATCAAATATCCATGCAATCAGGCACCAGTAGACTCCGGAGATTTGTCCAGCATCAGTCACACTTTTGGATATAGAAATAAACCAGCATTTACTCTTTCATAAAAGAAACCCCACAGCAAGTAATTTTATCATGACTTAAAAATTTCAAGAAATGCCAAATTTTTCCAAATAGCCGCAGTCTATAGCACTATTAGGCAGTTTTAGCTTTTCTGATGGTTATATACTAGAATTCCCAGGACAGACTGTTAGGAAACAGAAAAATTCTACTGCTCCTACCTGCTCTATTATTTTAGATATCCAGTCAAAAAATAGTCTTATGAAACGTACTCACAAAAATGGCAACCCTTCCTCCTTTTCTGCCATCTCCAATCCTGTATACGGAGTCGCAGATACAACATAATTCCTGCTTTCATCATCATCAAGCAGGGCATAGGGGCATGTCGGGTAGGAGTGAGAGAAGCCCAGGGCAGAGAATGAACAGTTCTCATGCTCCATGGGTGAGGTGTTGGTAAGGGGTAGAGTCTTCTGTTTTATCTTATAAGGTGTGTTTTTGGTTAAGAGTAATGGGGGGGCAGGGTACCCTAGTACCATATGAAGCATTAATGTGGTTCAGGTTGATGAGTGCACATTGGGAAAACCCATAGCCCCCAAGTTGTCAGAAAGCCCCCTGTCAGATGGGCTACTTACAGGAGCCGCCAACGTGTTCCGAAAGCGGCCACATCACAAATCTCCGGTGTTTAGTGAGTTGTCCACATTTTGCATGCGAGGGGCCTGTTTATATTCTCATCCACACACATAGTTTTTTACATTGCGTTACTTAACTCTCTTGATCCCAAAGGAATAGTAATTCCTTAATGAATCACCTTAAATTGGCTATACCTAGGTGCATGTTGTACAGAACGTTCTTAGCCTTAGTTGTTAAAGTACAAGATTTTAATCCTAGAAGTATAAACAGCAAGTTTTAAAAACTGCCATTTTTACTGATAACAGATGCGCTTTTTCATTCAAATGCCCATTTTTTCAGTCATTATCTGGATAGACAGGGCAGATCTTAATTAAAAATAAAAAACTGCAATATCCAAACACTTTTTAATGTGCATTATCCAGACTATGCCCTTGGCCATGCAGACAGCAGGAGGCAAATTATCATAATTATTCTTAAATCGCTTTAGTTTTTGTCACCCCCCCCCAACATGTTTGTTCAAGACGTGCTTTAATAATCACATCAGGTTTGCCTATTTTATTACTACCACTAAATGTTGTCAAAATGTTCTTTTGCGTTTCATTAAGTAGACGACCCAATTAATGTTCATGTCGGCCCGCGATGAAGACTTGCAGCTACAGAACAGCTTCATATGATCCTCAGGAATATATAATACAGAATGCTGATTAATGATTACCATAAAATCGCAGCTTCCGGGGAATCTGATCGCTTAACACTTAATCTACTGGTCAGGAAGGCAGAAAAGGAATGTAACTACGCAATATGGTGCATAATCAAACAGCAGAGCTCGTGTCGTAAGGACAACTGTTCTCTAGCGTTTAATTAGCATCAGCCTCTTCCTCTGCATTATTTATTGATTCATCTATGTAACGCTGCCAATTTACATTGCGGAATTATGTAGGCAGAAATAATCCCTCTTCAAAGATAATTAAAAAGGAGAAAAAGATTTTTTTTCCCCACGTAATCCATTTCTGCGAAAATGTGCATTCGGTTTAAGTTTTAAAAGAAGGGGAAATAATCAAATCTATAAAAAATGAATTTCACTTATTTAGTATGCGGTGAGCGTGCATAGTAACAACCTATAATATTTTCTGCGATTGTTATTAGCATCTGATGAATGCGGGATTGAATTTTAAGGGTTAATCTGAGGACAGTGGCTGGGAATCTGAAACAGGGGTAGCGAAACCCATGAGAGGGGTAGAGGGAAACCATGTTTGTTGGTAAAGCCAGGTCTGGTCCTATGGAAAGCAGGCAAATGCCCAGTGATCTGGTGGCCAGTGTCGCCCACACTTATTTTTACTGCCGCTGCAAATCGGGTGTTGCGGTGTTTGGCCGCCAGCCTTAAAGTGCCAGGGTGGCTTTTTTTCCCCAAGCCTGGTGCTGGGTGAAACTATTTCATACAGGGCACTCTTGGAACGCAACATCCAAGATGCTAGGGTGACGGAGTAATTAGGTATTTTGAGCTGAAAAATGTAGGCATTGTAAACGTAAAATTCATAATGTAAACTGGAGAGGACCGAGTCTAATCAGGTAATAGTAACTGCTGGATTTCACTCGTATAGGATTACAATGTCTTATTAACATTATATATGTATAGCAAATTATATTATTTATTATATATGATATATTATATATGATATACAATGCAGTTTGTGTTTTGCTTTAAATTTAAATGCAAAAAATGCCTCAGAGAGGATCTTAAAGAAATTATTTATGCAATCATATGGGTTATCTGTTTGGCTATCAGGTAGTAACCTCATGAGTAGAATTACAATTATAATACCAAAGGGTAGCCATTCTTTAAAAACATATGGAGCATAAAGGGTAACTCCCATCTCTTTCTTTATTCGTAATGGCAGATTAAACATTTTGTCTTTTTTAGATCTTTGTTTAAACGGTTATAGTTTTTGCATAATATAATGTTTTCATACAGCTGCAAATCAGCCATTTGTATGCGTACTAGCTGCGTTATTTTGACCCAGACACTCCGACTACTTGTTATACTGCATTGTGGTAAGCAGTATAATGGCACAGTCTTAATCATTTCTATTGACGAAAGGGTTTTATTAGACTTTATTAGCATTGCCATAAAGCATCAGCTCAGTGTGGTGCTTGAGCAGGGAAACTCACCCAAAATACCGCATGCCTGACAATTCCAGCCTCCAGATCTGCAAGATGTTTATAGGAGATTTTTTTCCATGGGACGTTTCACTTGTAATTTCAAATTTTAGCTTTTTTTTGCTAAAAAAAAAAGCATCTCTTGTGTAGTATTTACCTTCTTAAGCTATGTTTGGATCTTAAATTGAGGGCTATGTGGATTTTGCTCATTTTGTATCAGTTCCTATCAGTTGTCCCATTCAATCTGAAGAAGAGGCCTCCGAGGCCCCAACAGCTGTAACTTTACATCTTTTTGTTTGGCCCAATAAAATGTATGAGTTGGGTCTAAAGACGCCATTTTCACTACTCCATAGAACACCCCTATATACATTTCACAGGAAATTGAATGTCACAACAATTCTTTCGTAATGTCCATGGAAGTGTGGGGGGCACAAAGTTATGTTTTCTGCTGTAAAAGTGGACTAATTTTTCATTGGTAGAGATTAGTGAGACCCTCATTGTCCTCGTCTCTTGTGATTTTTATACATTACCAGTGGATTTCCCCATTGCAGATGTGTTCAGGACTAAACCCATTGTTCTGCCTGTTGCTTTGGCATGGCTGCAGACTGGCCATCTGGCACGCCGGGCAAATGCTACATGAGCAGTTCTGTAGAATGTGTCTCACAAACTCTCTGCAGGGCTAACTGAGGATGAATTGGACTATTTTTTTTAATTGCGTAAATATAAAAAACAAATGAAACAATTGTTCCTTTATAACATTCCAGTAGTGTCATACTTTATCTCAAACACCTTCAAAATCGGAAGCCAAACACAGACAGCTTCTGGACATCAAAGCAGAAAAGATTACAACAATAAAATCTGATCAAATATGTACCAAATCTCCCTGAAGCCACACACTATTACTCGCATCCTGAAAAAGCATGCAACTAGAACTCAGGATTATAGTTTCCTGGGTTGGTGGTGGAAGCAGTGATTTACAATATACTTGAGGAGGTACTGGAGATAGAATCATCCTAGGGCCGTATTACAAATGTAAACAATACAATAAACACACACACTATATATATATATATATATATATATATATATATTATATATATATATATATTACACACACATACATACACACTGTCTGCGTGTGTGTATTAAAAATATGTTAATCGCAATGTAAACCTTTTTTAAGGTACAGCATAAGCCCTTTACTTTAGGATACGATTTTTAGGATCAGAATTACAGAAATTTGAACTCCAACTGTTTTTGAACTCCCATCATCCTCAAGCAGCCTCCCTTGGCAGCCAAAGGTTCCCAGCTCCGGGAGCAGCCAAGAAACCCAGGAGGTGAAGTTGCAGGAGGCCGTGTAAACAGGAACAAGACTGTATTAATCTGCTTGTAAGAGTTACAGTTTATGTTGTGGGTGCAGTAATGGAAAGCGCATCATTATTTGCTCTATGAATATTTAAAGTACACAAAGCTTTCTGAACGCATTTTACTTAAAGCACTTAAGATGATAACATTTATTGTCAGAATAACAAAGCGTGTGAAACCTACCTGATTTTTACACAAATTCATTAAGGGATAAGATACTGTTAATATAATTGAGCTTCAGTATTTTAAGTAATACTAATAATACTTGCTTGCATGGTATAGTCTAGAATACTATATATATATATATATATAATGTGAATGGGTTAAGCCAGTAGACATGTCAAAAAAAATCAGAGTATTGCAGAGTATGCGGTGATAGTCCCATAAAAAAGGTATTTTTGACATCATATATTTATTTTTTATAATTATTATTGCATTTTTTGCCAAGGCGCAGTAAACTTTCATTCTGATTTGGCTATGAATTTACACTATAAAAATATACAATATTTAAATATCAAAAAACATTGTGCTACAGACAGGCAGAGAACACTTCCCATCCAGAAGTAAACCAAAGGGTTTCTTTTTTTTTTTTTTTTTTTTTAAGACACTACCTAGTAACAAGAACTCATTATACACAAAGTGATCACAGGAAAAGATTGGAAAAAGTTGGCTGCTTGCCCAAAAGTAATGACCTTGCGCAACAATTGTTTAGGACTTCTAAATTGGTTGATATTTTCTTTGCGTTTTCCCATTAAACAAACATTTTTAGGAAAACGGAAATGTGGCCTGATGTTCCAGAGTGCTGAGTGTCGCGGGACACCTTACACATATCTGACCAGGACTAGAAGCGGGTTTCTTTCCTCACACTTACTGTAAATACATTTAACAAAGGCAGTTGAAGATTGACAACAACATAAACACAAGTTAAGACATATTGGTTCAAAAGGTGAAGGCCGACTTGCTCTCGTGAGCTTCAAACACTAGCAACTTCGGAAGTAAGAATCTTATTTTACACTTATTGGAAACCAAGCAATTACTGCAGTCCGTGTAATCTTCTCTTACAGCCTCTGAGCTCTCGGCATCAAATACGCTGCTGTATTTCTGGCTCGCGCATACAGGGGAAGAAAGACAGCTGCTGCAAGCAATACCGCAGAGGATCCGCAGGTTAGCAAATTAATCAAAGTAGCAAGGTATGCAGCATTTGGTTAAAACCTTAACTTCATTTTTCCCATCATGTTCTAAACAGAATTATAAACACCCGTAATTATTATTACTATTTATTGTTTTATATAGCGCCATCAGATTCCATAGCGCTGTACAACGGGTAGACAGGACACAACAAGCAGTATGTAACATAACAATATGACGTACAGAAATGTTCCCACCTTCCCCTTGCTCAGAACCCATCATTGTACCGCAATCACCTTCTGCGTCAGAGGTTCCAAAAACCAAACTCACGTTCCTTATGCATGTTGCCTGGGGGCTTGGTTTATTACAGAACGAAGCTGCATCCTGGCCAAGTCACTGGCTCTGAGGCGTAGAATGTTGTGAAGAAGTTACAGTATAAATGGGACGTATACACATCTACAGTTTGCTGTGCTGGGACAGATATGTATCTTTCTGTCTGTATGCGACTATTAACTGGGAAACCAACTACGACTTTGAAAACGATAACGGAACTAGAATTATTACCCAGTCATTGCCAGAAATAATGGAAAGGGCATGGTCGGGTGTGATGATGAATTTAGAGGTATTCAGGGCAATTTATCATTCACAAAATATCATATTAACATATAAAAATAAAAGGTACTTAAGATGAAAAAGTAATTTTATGTGAATAAAGTAGTGCAGAATTAATTCTGAATAAAAGGTGGCATTTTTTATTGGCATTATAGCTACTGGCCACTTGTTTCCGGTAGGAGGCAAAGTGTCCATGCCCAGGAACCTGGTTTCTGCATGTCACTCGCATTTATAACACACTTGGCCGGGCCAAAATCTGTTTCTGACTATCCTGCTAAACACCCGTCAAAAAACCCAGAATACAAACACAAATAAGTTACTGCGCTGCTTTTGCACGAATGCGGATGAGTAAACGGACATTATTAAACAATAAACCAGATGTCTGTGTGAGTCACAGAAACTACGTACAAAACTATGGTACAAAAGGGGCTCAACAAAGAACACAATAATTTTCCATGGATGATGCTCCTTAAAACGCCTCCAAATGCATAAATCTTCTTTAGTGCCTTCTAGTGAGCTAAAATACACCCGGGAATGCTTCTCCAGGACAAGAAGAATGCTTTAGCAGAATAAATGTTAAATAGAATGTAACATATATAAACAATATAACAAACTAAACACAAGCCCATCGTTCCTTTGTCCATTTACACTTTGTAGCTAAGCGAGTTTTATATTAAAGGGACACTCCGTTGCCCCGGGCAGACATCTCATCAAATAATATTAAAGTATTTGTTCCCCTGGAAGTATATTATGTGGCAGGCGATGTGTTAGGCCGAACACATTTCTCGCCCAACAAGTAGTGGGACAGGGGAATGGGCAAAACCATGAGAGATCCAGCAGAAACGCCCCATTGCAATGGGGGACACAGTGAAAATGAACATTACAGTGCAGGGTTAATGTCAGCACTGATGGCAGCAGAAAATCACAATTAAGATGCAACAAATTCAATGACACTTACGTTTACTTAAGCAAAGGAACACCAGAAGAATTGTCCCTGCGTCAATATCAAAGAGAAGCCAAGTGCGACCAACAGGGTCTCTTCTGTTCTTAAGTGATTAGCTCCATTACGCGTCAAATTAGTAGAAAGTCAACTCACTAAGAATAAGTAGAAGAACTTATACCGTGAGTAATTTCTGCATTTTCTGACTGGAAACAGAAACCCAAGGTAAAAACAACCAACATTTCCCCATTCTTCCAGTAAACCTACCAAAAATGAAAAATGTTCATAAACCTCCGAGCCACAGCATAGGAATTCCCCCAAACAGCACCGATTTCAGTACATATGTGAAACAAATTAAAATGATCTGTCTTTGGGTTTGCAGAGAAATTTGTAATGAAACACTGAATTCATCTTGTAATAATGCAATTTATGCAAAAATCACTTGACACCGTTATTCCATACTTAATGCTTCAGTAGGTCGGTTTGTCGTCGTGTAAATTGTGCTGCCATTCATTTTATTTTAAGCAATTATCACCTGAGTGTTAATGGTCTTTAGAATTCCCAGAGAAGCAATTTAAAGTGCAAATTGCCCCATATTAACAAAAAAGATGTGGCTATTTAAATCTACATTACACGAGGATGATGGCTGCGCCATCTATAAATGTGATGTAAACAGACAAATAAATTAAGGAATCGTATGCTCAATTAGGAGGTAGTAAGTTTGCACAGTTATAAGAATGCTAAATATTGTCCAGATTTATATATGTATTGAAAAAGAGAGAGCGGGCTTAGAAAATACCTAGTAAGGCTGAAACTTTGCTCACATGCACTCCACACGGAAAAACACGCAGGTTGCTTCTGTGTTCATGAAACACACACATGGTCTAGGAAGACCACCGGTTCAGTTGAATGGTGCGCCCCCTGACGTAAAGATTAACAGCATTGGTAACACTGTCAATCTGAGTAAATCCTGGAAAATTTATAACTGGGTTTGGCAACTACAAGAAAAAGTTGCTAGTCCACTCGGTGTTGTGAATACAGAAGAGCATTTCTTTTTCTCCTGTGGTCACCATCTTCAGTCTGTACAAACAGGTCAGGTTTTCAGGATATCTTCCCAAATGAATGGGGTTTCTTTTGTATGTGGGGATCTATCAAAAAGTCTTGACATACTGATTGAACTATCAGGATTAAGATGAGGAGATGCGGAAACAGGGGAGGAAAAACACAACCAAGCATTTAAATTATTGTAAACGTATAAGATCTTGCAATTAAACTTTTAAGCCAGAGTACTCCTTGGATCTGGATAGATATACATTTTAAACTATCATAGGTAGGATTTATTGCAAGAATACAATGAAAATGCATATTAACAGGTATATGAATCTGAATACTGCAATACTCTACTGTGGGATGACTTTAAGATGTTTTTCCTGTTATTTTTTTTCTCTGATGTTGACATGTATGACAACCAGGTATTTAGCATCTTTACTCAGTATTGGTGTCTATGTTAAGATTATACCATTCATATAATCATATTAAATTACCTGCTCTTTGTCACTAGAAAATCTCATTTATTCTTCGGTGACAATAAATTAAAAATATAAATCAAAAGAACATGTGATGTCAAACAGGGATAGTTTTCAGCATAGCAATGTAATCATTACTGCCAAAAATATTGGAACAGGCAATAAAACCAAGAATTTCACCGCATTGTTTCACTCTGACGGTATTATCAGATACTCAGAAATGGAAGAACTCACAGTACAGCTTTGATTTACTAATTTAACCCATGAATGGTCAGGGAATGTTCCAATTTTTTGTCTTTGAACTTGGATTGTACGCAAAACTTCTTTACAATGTATTCTTGTATTAATGTCCTCATGGATGCCCCCTACAGGGAAAAAAGGCTAATACATGGAAGGTAATACTAGTTACAAGGCTGAGGCCTGTTCTAGGTGACTATGTATCCAAAAGCATTTAAAGAGACAGTTTACACCCCTTCTCTTAACACTCATTGGCTGCTTCAGAAAGCCAATCAGCGGCAGGAAAAGTGTTCCCATTGAAATCAATGGGAACTCCCCATTCACAGTTGTCACAGAGCTTGATCTTGAGTTGACGGACAATAAGGATATCATTACGCAAAATAGCTGGGGATGGGAGACGGGGGGGCAAATGCATGCATGTATTCAAATATATGTCCATGTGGTTCTCCTTTAAAGTATAACTGACACTCCCATTAGCTTTAGCACAGGTACATTAAAATATGTTTAGCTACTTGACAATAAAAGAAAAAGTCATATTTTTTAATTTAATACATTTTTTTAATTAATTAATTTAATTTTTTATTTGGTTTTCAGTCACACTGTGTATTTGTTTTGTGAGTTTATTTTGTTGCCAACTGGCGGAGAAGAAATGTGGCAAATGGTGGCAAAACCAACACATTTAGACCATGTGTTTTCTTCATGCCCTTACAAAGACTGCATACACCAGCCGGAATCCAGAATGTGTGTGAAGAGGATAACAAGAAAATCAAAGGATGTTTTTCTTATTGGGGGGGGGGGGGGTAACAATGCATTTCCTGACAGCAGGAAGCCGAGATGGCTGCTCCCACGTGCAAAGTTAGTTTCTGATAATCTTTCATCGCTTGTTTCAATCTGTAAACAATATCGCTGATCTGTAAACGTAGCAGATGCGCCTTAAGTCTCTTGCCTGTCATCTTCATTCAGTTGTATTTCTGGTAAAACTACTCACTGGCACCAACATGTATATATGTTATTAAAGTGACACCCTAATCATTACTTGCACTTCATATCCATACGATAGTTGAGAAGTCCCTTTAAATTTCTCGGAGGTCTCTCTTGCAAATGCATGGGGGGATTCTAGACAATCATCCATTTGCATTCACCCCCCCACCCATGCTAGATCCTGATTTACTTGCAACCAGGAGTTTATTCACACGGAGGGTGCATTTGTGCAGAAAGCGGCCCCACTGATTTCAATAGGAGCATTTTCCTGCCACAGTTTTAATGTTTAATGTTTTAAGCAGCCAATCAGCGGTGAGAATAGTCAGACCACAGAGGATGAAAGCCGGCTGCTACTGGAGGTAAGCAATTTTTTTTAGGCTGTTTTTCAATGCACTACTCTAGAAACATTAACCGGAAAGCACTGGAATTTGATAAAATAATTTTCAAATAAGAATAGAGCTCATGAAATGGTTCTTGACATGCTCACATTCTATAAACATGCCATGCAAAGATGTTATTTTTAAATAAAATATCTAAAAACAAATTTCATAAAAAATTCTAATTTCATCGCATATCAGTCACAATCCTTCCCGTGCATGTAAGTCTCCACCGGCTGTTTCCCTTACTTTAATCTCATTAGGTAGTATATTCCTTTTTCATAATCCAAACTCTAGAATTAAATAACAATGTTTTTATATAGAAGTATAAAATTAGATATTCCGTTTTCTTATCAGTGTACGCAGTTTCTGGGCGGTGTAGACGCGCAGCCAACGGGCAGTGCAGACCTCTGCAAATTAATTGGCAAAAGCACGATACTTCCTAGTATTTGGTGACATTGTTTGGAGTTATTTCACGTCTATGAATTATTATAGATGATCCTGACATTATAGAATATAGTGTGTGTGTATATTTATATGCTAGAGTATAACACTAAAGGATTACATTAGTGCGTCCTTTTTTCTTTTACATTGTTTTGACCATTACAGGGTTAAATTCTTATATATTTTTTTTTAAACAAAACTCTTTCAATATATTTTCCTTGCCGATAACTGAATATTCTTTGGAGAATAAAACAATTCATTCCAAAGTTGCTCTAGGCATAATGGTGGTAATAAGTGAAATTTGCGATAGAGAAAAATGTACGCTAGGAAATGATCTGAAAATGGAGCTGGGAGAAATAATAAATCTGGCACCTACTATTATGCACGATAACATGTTACTATACAAGACCTTTCTAATGGGGGGAAAAAACGTAGGCTCTGCCAAATGAAAAGCTACAGAGTCTCCTGTATATTTGAAGCTACATCTTAAATGACGAAGGCAAGAGAAATCTATGTAGAATTTGGGAGACAAAGAGGAAATTTTAAATGCCAGTTTTGGTTATTTGTGAAAGAAGGACGGGTATAGCTACAAAAATCAATGAAGCTCACAGAGGAATGCAGGTGCCGGCAGTAAAGGAGCCATGGAAACTTCTTAGCTTGTCAACAAAGTTTTAGTTGGACACAACGGGGTTTACTTACTCGGGGAAAGCAACAAAAGAGTTTGCCGAAGAGTTGTGTTTTTGCTCCGTCACTTCGCTATACGTTAAGAAGATCCGGCCCCACTGAGGAGCTTATGCTGCAGAAAGGGATTGGCTGGCTTTGTATAATGTATACCTTAATCAGATATTTCTTCAAGGTCTTCTCACTCATTGAATTATGCATTTTACATGGACAGCTCAACTTCTGGCTGGAGAAACTTGCCAGCACTGGCCCTTCATAGTGAACAAACATTCCCTTCAAAGACCAGACCATTGAGCGTTTTTGTCAACTTAAACAAGGTACCTGGAAAAAAGGGGCTGGCCGGTTACCGACATAGCGGCATCAGATACCTTGATGATCTTTGTGGTGACAAAGATTTTTTTATGTACTTTGCATGTTTAAACTAAGCATTTGAGCCAGATCTTACACAGAACATAAGTTCTCAATTACAATAAAATGTTTCCACTACATACCACTTCTCCGATACCAGCATGAGTAAGAATACCTTTCCAGAAAGTACGCTCAACTCTATTTTGTAAAAGTTCATTAAGCAACAACTGAAGACCTAAACATAAAACCACATTTCAAAGATTAGCTCTCGCCCGAGTTCAACTGGCTAAGCAATACCAAACATAACAATTAACAAATTCATCAAACTTAAGATACATCAAGATGGGTTACTAATGGCAACCCCCCCCCACCTCCCCTTGTACCATCTCACTTTGCATAAGAGGTTGACTTTGCAAACACAACACACTCTTCTTCACCGTTAAACAGTTAAAAAAGAGAATCATCGAATAATATAAAACATACATGCAAATGGTAAACAGAACTAAAATTCTTGCAAAACACTGGTTCTTTTTTTATATGTAAAAAGTGTTTTTTTGTTAATCACTGGAGAGTCATAAAGAATCCTATTCATTAGGATGAATTACTGGTGAAAATTGATTTATACCCAGTTATTATAAATGCAAAGGAATGCTGTCAACAATCTCGGAGCTTACCCAACCAGTCCAGAACTACAGGGTTTGTCTGCGCAGAATACACGATCTATCTATTTATTTCATTTTACAAGCAAACAAGACTAGAAATTTGTTCGGCAGGATAGTTTCAGGTTAATTTTAACATGTATGACATTATATATATATATTAGAATGATCAGAAAAGACAGTTCAATGTGCATTGTTTGGAGGAAAGAAGAGAGTGATGAGATGTGATAGAAACATTTAAATATTTAAAGGCATTTAACAAAGTACAAGTATTTCATAGGAGTTGAAGAGGAGATCATAGCCTAAAAGTTGAGGGCCAGGAGGTTATTATACCGAGAGGGTGGTAGATAAATAGAACAGCCTCTCATCAGAAGTCTTAACAGCAGGAACATTGGGCAGACTAGACGGGCGAATGGGTGTTAGCTACCAGCGGATGCTACGCTTCTATGTTCTATACGGTCTGAGTTTACAATAACAGCCATGAAAAGAAGTGCAGAATTTGATGGAAACATCTGCCCAGGTGTATCAGAATTCTCTCCACAGATGGTCAGTGATCCTGAAAGCCAAATCACTTCAGGAATGCAAAGCAGAAGAAGAACTAACGCTCTAAAATATCTGGAGTTGGTTAGCTCTCTTTAATTAACATGTAAACGCAATCCCAAATCCCCAAACTCCAAGGCACTTTATGGACAGAAGTTGGTTCTTGAATCAGAGTCCCTCTATGTCGGCTGATGCAGAATGAAAGGAGGAGAGGGATTCCCTGACACATGCATCCAATGTTAATGGCTGACGATGCACGCACGGTGCTGTCTCACATCGCCCCGCATTTCACGAGTCCCCCCCCAGTGACAGACCCTGTGATGGAGAGACAGTCTGCAACAAGGTGCCTTCCAATAACGCAATGCTAATGTGCAATAAATGACGGCGGCGGCGTTACCTCAGCGTGACAGCCGGGCATGCCCGCGGAGGAGGCGGGAGCTTTAATTACAGCGGAGAATAGTCTTAAATCTATAGGATTACCTGGGCTGTAGCTGGCATGGTCACTGAGGAGCTGCAGCTGCCGATACCGTCCTACACGCTAGCTCCAGGCGCTCTGAAAAAGCGCTCCCTCTCTCGGCTGGAGCTGCAGGAAAATCTCGCGAGATGGCGCTGCTCAGCCGGCTTCTCGCGGTGTTTGCGGCCAGGGCTACGTTCTCCTCATAGTTACAATGTAACGGCCTGTGGCGCAGTTTTGCAGGCATTACTGGCTACGGTGTGACCGCGCGCCCAGGCAGTGTAAGGAGACGAGGTGTTCATTACCGGTAATACCAATGGAGTATATTCCAACATCCGTTCAGTGACGTTGGGATGCCGGTATTAAGCCTCCTAGCTGTTCCCATAACTCTTAGGCTTTGGTTGGCTGAGCGTGATAGGAGCAGACAGTTCCGCATTTTAGTAAATGAACCTGTGAACGGTCTCTAGAAGATTAATACCGTTCTGGAGACGGTGGTTCCATGTAGATCAGTAATGCGTGTTTTAATGCGGCATTCATTGGAGGCCGAACCGGTTTTCTGGAGGAGATCACACAGACCGCGGATACTGTGTAGCTGGGCCTTTTATTTTGTTTCTGTGATTTGCCAGGCCGGACGGAGAATTAAAAGCAGACTAGGGAATAATTGGATGCCAGCCCCGTATTTCTTGGCGCCTTTTTGGGGCACGCTGCACATGCTGGGTTCTGCCCCCAATCTTTTTCGTTCAGAATAGGGACAAACCCTGCATTTTTAATTACATATTGGAAAAACACTTTAGCCTTAAATAAGATACACATGATGCACAGTCATCAAAGGCAGCTTGATGACTGTGGCTGATGGTATCATAATGGACTAAGATCAATAGAGAGAGCACCGATATAGTTTGCATATGTACGAAATTAACCATTTTCAAATTCATTTCAATAAGCAGTTATTTAAAACAGAGAAATTACGTTCGCAGTAGGTAATAAGCGTTTCAAAGAATCTTGTAGCTCTCCTATAAAGAAATACCGTTAAAAAAAAACAAGAAAGGCTTGACTGGCTGTGTGTGTGAGTGTATGGTTGTAGTGTGTGCATGTATGTGTAAGTGCGTGGTGCTAAAGAGGCTATGTGTATGTATAAGTGTATAGAGTTAGAGTGGCTGTGTATGTTTGTATGGGCAATTATATGTGTAGTAAGAGTATGTGTATACATGTATGTGTAAAGTATTAGTGGGGATGTGTATATGTATGCATGTTTATGGTGTTAGACTGGCTGTATGTATATGTTAGTGTATAGCTGCCCCTAATCATCATACCCCCTAATTCATTCCACTACCCACCCACAATCATTATCCCCCAACCACCATATTCATGTTCCTCCCCACCGTACCACAATCATCCCCCTCTATCCTCATGCTCCCTAACATAACTTCTTATCATTTCTATACCCATTCGTTATTTCCCCGTCATCTTGACTTTTACTCAGCATGCCACCCTTAATATTCATACAATATTCAACAATAACTTTCTGTAATTCATACAATTTAACACAGGGTCCTAACTAGAAAACACAGGGCCCCATTGCGAAAGTTTCTGTTGGCCCCCAACTTCACAAGCAACATGTCTCCCCTTGTCTGTGCCATCTTTTCCATCAAACAGCTTGCCCGTGCCATCTTTGCACCCAAAGAGCATGTATGTGTCATCTTTGCCTCCAAACCACTTATCTGTGCCATCATTGTCCACAAGCAGCTTGTCGGTGCCCCATGCATCTTGTCTGTCCCTTCGTTGTCCTCAAATGTTATGGGTTATGTCCACACCCACTCATGTTTACTCGATTGTTGTTCTGTTCCACATCCACCTAATTTCCCCATGTTATGTGATGTTCTTTAGGTCTATTTCAAAGGATAAGCACTAGTGTTCTTTGCAACTAGGAGAACCTCGTATGTAAAGGGTCATTTTACCCTCATATCTAGTTAGCTGCCGGTTAACAAAAAAAAGACTATTTAGTTATTAACTATGAGCCTAGAAAACAAAAACACAGTTTCCAGAAGTCACACAGAATTTTTGTTGAGTATGTATGCAATGGAAACAATTTTCTGTGGTGCTTTGAAAAAACATACTTTTTACGGTTTCTATAGGTCGTCAATTAAACAAAACAGAATCTTATTTAAATGAATCAGTAAGTCAGATCCCACAGTAGATGTCATTATGAAAAAAAAGTAATTGTGGATAATTTTAAACCACTTGACAGCAAAAGCTTTAGAAAAATGCAGCTTATGGTTTCTGAGCAGCAACAATGAGCTCTGCCAGACAAAGGTATTTAAACTAATATCTGTAATTAGGCTTTCCTCCTATGTCTTCCATGAAAGCAATTAAATAAAATGAGTCTGCATTATTATGATGTGTTTGTTAAATAGCGAGAGTGTTTACCTTACACTAGACTTAAAGAAGTGCCATGCGTATCACATAGTCATGGGTAAACCAGCATGTAGATGTGTTAACCTTCAGAGTGCCAAAGGGAACAGCACAGTATTGCACCTCTATGGTATTTAAAGGAAAAATGTTTCATTTAAAGTAATATTACAGTCGAAACATTTTTTTTAAAAAAAACAATATTTTTTGTTGATCCAGCCCTCGATTATCAAGGTTGTTTAAAATTCAAGTGCTACCTTATTTTTATTAATTTCTGTTAATTTATTAACTTCTTTTTATTAATGAATTCAGGTGACGTATGTAACAGTATTACCATAACTAAGGTGTCGATTTCATTAAAATATAATAATAAATTGAAACCGTAACAGACAAGGAATAAGATGTCATAGATATTATATCCAGTACAAAGTGGCAAAATCATGAATTATTATATTAAGCATTACTGCAATATATTGTAACAGATTTATGTTACTATTTCCCGATTCCTGTCTAAAAGAACAGTTGAAATTGTCTGTTGTGGCTACATAAAAGCAGCTATATGGTGTGTAAAACATACAGGAGGCTGCTAAATGGCACCATCAGAGGCAAAAGGCCTATTATAATAATAAGATGCTTCCGTTAAACTGCCTGGCAACCTTCTGGCTCTTAAAACAGTACTGACACCTAAACAGCAGATAGATTGATTAATACACATAGTTTGTGTTGTTTACTTTTGAATCATTTGCTTTTCACATAATACGGTATTTTACTGCAGTAACCGGTAAGGTGGCAAAATAATATTAATTAATGGTACGTATATGTGTCTTTTTTTTATGAACGTTAATAAATGAACACTAAATACAAATTGATATTATTTATTCTATATTTATATGTAGATATAATTATTACTGCATTGTTGATAAATATTCAAAATAATGGTTATCCCTTGGAGGACTGTTTTCATTTACCTGGGTTTGAGGATTGAAGCAAAAGCTATAACTAGTTTGAAGAGTGAAGTCAAAGGGAAAACCAGCAATCTGCCCTAAAATCATAATAAAGCTAAGTTAGATAATATACATCTGAATAAAGAGACATTTATAAGCTGAAATATACCAAGCCAATACAGAACTATTTGCTAAGTCATCTTAACGGCATATAAAGTACAAGCGTTTCCAGGGGATTTGGACTCCTCAGAGCACGAATGTGGTTTTAGAGCTCCATTCAGCCTTTATTGGACGGTGTTTCTGAGAAGCGAGGCTTCGTTGAGAGACAGCAGCCGCAAACATCACGTGGGGTTTGCTGGTAGCTTAAGGTACCAGTGCTGTCCGTTAACCCACTGACCCATGTTAAAACTATAAACTGCTGCGGTTAAAGGCTGATATCTAGGCTCAGATAATGAAAAACTGTTAAATGCTAGAAGCAACTTCAATCACAAGCTAACTGGCATCCTGTGTGAAAAAGGAAAGCTGGCTTCATTCCACAAAGAACAAAAAAGCTACATTATGGAGAGCATCTCAGTAGTCACTGGCACTCTAACGTAATGAGCAGCATAATAAATAGTGCGGTGTGTGTGTTGAATGAATAATGCCACCTACCAAATAGCAGAATAGAGTGGTAGGAAGCATAACTCCCAAGTGTCCCTCTTTAGTGTCCTCTTTTAACTTTTTATATTTTAATCTTTTCTATGTGTTCAGAATGTTTGCTGGGTATGAGCAATCTACAACCCTGAAAGTAAGAGAGACATAATTTGACAGCAGATAGGAACCATTTGGCCCATCTAGCATGGCCAGGTTTCCTGTTGTAAGAAAAACCTCATACATTTTTTGGTCCTTGGTCTTGTCCTATATTCAGGATATCCTTCTGCTTATCTTGTGCATGTTTAGATTCCCTCACTCATCTCACTCATTATCTGTTCATTATGATGTGCATATAAATGGCAGGAAATAGGTCTATAAATTGAATGTTAGATAATTTGCATGTATTTACCTGAGAGAGAGTGAATAAGAATGTGAGAGAACCATATCTAACTGATACTTTGCAATAACGGCTGTTTCCCCTTTCAGCACTTAAATTAGGCCCCCATGATATTTCCACGCTCGGTTTTGATTTCTGTCTGTGGCAGAGACCGGCTTGGCATAATAAATCGCACATCAGCCGACGCCAGACCACAAGGAAATACGTCCATAAGATAAGAATCTTTATTGTAGTCCTTGGACAGGATAAAATTTAGCACATGATCGGATACAGGACACAAGTTCCACATTAAACATGTTACATGAAACTTGCTCAACCGGTTACTCAATAGATTTCTGAATGAGCTCCCTTTTCTGTATATATTTGTTATCAAGTATAGTTGATCCAGTAAGGTTCCTAAGGGGAACACAATCTCAGTCAAATCAGTGATGTGGCTGGTAAGAATTGCAACTATTTTATCAAACCCTAACTACATCCATTAACTGAGGCCTTTTTTGTGTTAATGCTTTTGACATACAGTGGATATAAAAAGTCTCCACACCCCCGTTAAAATACCAGGTTCTTATGATTTTGAAGAATGAGACAAAAATAAATCATTTCAGAACTTTTACCGCCTTAAATGTGACCTATAACATGAAAAATTCAAATGCAAAACAAGCTGAAATCTTTGAGGGAAAAAAAACCTGGCATTTTAAAAGGGGTATAGAGACTTTTTATATCCACTGTGTATCTAAAATATCCTTTTTTGAGTCTGGTATTAAAATCACTCTTAAGACTTATGAATTTATCAGGTAAAAATATAGGACTTGCCATGTCTTTGAGCGGATGTTAATCACTTTATTTTTAATCCTTTTTTGCCTCTGACAAAAGAATTAATCTCTGTAATTGTAATTTTGTGTATGTTTTCCTGAAATCACATAATTTATGTGCAAGATTCCTGCGTTCCATCTTAAACAGTGAAAGATATGTTTTACCGTAAGGGCCGTAAACTCTGAAATATGCCAACTGCGAATGCGGTTACTGAAAGTAATTTAAGAATAAATTGCACTTAAATGTAACTATAAACTCTGGTTTTATTGTGGGACTGAGTACTTGTTCCTAAGGTCAGGTCATTTTTACTTCTACCTTTCTACACTCCCTTGAAACGTCTGGGTCTCTGATTCTGTCTGACGGTCTGCTGGGACCTGCCTTTTCCCATTCCCCGCTACAGATTCCTACCTCTACCTGCCAGGTATGTTCAGGTAGCGCTGTGTCAGTAATAAGGAAGTAAGTATGATCATGTTCTTCAAATAACTATATTGTACACACTTCCTACAGATGCAGAAAACTTCCAATGCCTCACATACGTTGTGACATAAATACAACATACCTGTTAAAGGGGTAGATCTTTAGAAATGTTATATTCACGTTTTTGCCGCCAGCTTGAAAACTATAAGATAAGATAGATAATGTAATTGGGAAAACAAATGTAGTATTGCTGCTGCTGCTACACATACTGTAAGTCATCACAGTTTCATGGTTTTCTCATTAGGAACACGAGAGGGCACTCATAGTTTTACAAGTTGATTGATAGCTTTTTCTTGCACATTATAGCTTTCTAGCAGTAAATGTATTTTGTGGTTTGTTGTTTCTGTAATGAAATTGATAACCATTCTATTTTGTTCTTACCCCAGTAATACATTTACAAACTGATCCTTTGATTTTATAATTACATATGAATTAAGACTCATTGTTATACTTGAGACAGCAGCTCTATCAGTAAAATATTATAAAACTTAATTTACCTACATGCCTTGAATTATTTATTTGGCTGGCTTTCCACCTTTCTTATCTTAAGCACCTGGAACCTCATTGAAATTTTCTTGGAGAAAATTCGAGAACCTGTCCAACAGTTATTGCTTTTTAGATTGTATGTCCAATAAAATATATCAAATAGTATTTAAATGTTGGATGAGTTGAGGGTAAGATTCTAAGTGGTTATGATAAGGTCAGCAAGGGCCAAATTTGTAATGAAAATTCTGAGGTTTCTTGCTAGTTTTTGTTTGTTTCATTGGGGTTCCCTCCTCGATTTTGGAGATTTTTATGAATACACAAATTAGGCACGTTTTTTTTAAATTACAGTTCATACAAATCCCAATTTGGATGTAGGAAGGAGGTAAGAAGGCTGCTGTTTGG
Source organism: Spea multiplicata (assembly GCA_009364415.1). Taxonomy (NCBI): domain Eukaryota; kingdom Metazoa; phylum Chordata; class Amphibia; order Anura; family Pelobatidae; genus Spea; species Spea multiplicata. The sequence continues at coordinate 23,960,648 of VKOC01000004.1, forward strand.
GGCAGGAGTCGCTTAGCTGCCTCTTCTGCTCTACAGAAAAGTACACAGTTTGCCATTCAAAGTTTTTTCTTTTTTTTTAACATTATATTTTTGGAGTCTCCCCTTTACTTTTTATTTTAAAATGTGTGAGAACTTGAAAGTTCACTTGGAATTTGCATTGTGTTATTGTGTCTCAAGAAATGAATTTTACTTATTAATTAAAACAATATAACACCATTGCCAACTATGATTTTTAAAAAAATCAAATTAGCATATTAATAATATTAATAAATCACCAGGTACTATGGTGGATACAGTACATACCTCAAGTAATACAATCTTATTCAATGTCCAGATATACTAAATCATTACATTTCTAATTTCCATTAATTGTAACGATACCAAAATAGGCTCATTTTCTGTAAGATTTAAATAATCAGGAACTAAATAGATCTATGAAAAGAATCTTAATGCCCATTCACAATTGAGTGTTAAAAATTGATTGTGTTTGAGTAATATAATTTCAAAACCATTCTTACCAATAATGATTAAAGTTGTTGAAACAATTTAAATTTTATATAAAAAAAAACAAGGTTAATCTCTCATTGTCACAAAAGAAAAAATAGTTTGCACTGGCCTTGTTTTTTTAAGCCCTTAGGTCAGTGGCTCTGCTGTGAAAAAAAGAGAAAAGTAAGAAAAAGTGCCAAAATGTTAGAAGAGCCACAGTGGTCACCAGATCCCCTTCTTATTTTCTTTGGAGTCAAACTCTCTGAAGGGATATTCATTTTTTATTATTATTTATTGTTTTATATAGTGCCATCAAATTATGTTGAGCTGTACTTCATGTAGACAGGACATAACAAGTAGTATGTAACATAATGATTTGACTTACAGAAACAACAGGTGAAGAGGGCTCTGCTCAAACCAGCTTACAATCTAGAGGGAGTTAGGGTGTATTAGGCAATATGAAAAGGTGCCATTGTAAGGGATGGAGCAGCCACACTAGCACACAGTATAAGTATAGCAGGAGAGGTGAGCTAAAGGAATATGGGGGGTGTATTAATGTGCAATGTTGTAAACGTCCTTAAAGAAGTGGATCTTGATGGATTTTTTGAAGGTCTGAAGGCATGGGCAGAAACCGATAGTCCGGGGAATGGCATTCCAGAGGATAGGGGCAGCCCTTGAGAAATGTTATAAGCGTGCATGAGAGCTAGAAATCAGAGGAGAGGATAGAAGGAGATCATCGGATGAGCAGAGAGACCGGTGTGGAGTGTACCGTATTTAGAGATGAGTGAGGAGATGTAGGGAAGGGAGGCGCTGTGAAGGCCTTTGAAAGTAAGAGTCAGAATTTTGAAATGCGTCAGAAAAGCATAGGCAGCCAGTAAATAGACTGACAGGGGGGAGAAGTGTAAAGAGAGAACAGAAGGGTTCCTAACTTCCTAGAACTAAGCCTTGGTGAACCCCTACTGAGAGGACTGAGAGAGGGGATGTGTTACTGAGACAGAAATGCTAAAGGTACGATCAGCGAGGTAGGAAGTGAACTAGGAGAGAGCAGCGTCATGGAGATCATGAGCATGAAGAGTTTGAAGGAGAAGAGCGTGGTCCACAGTGTCGAAAGCAGCAGAACGGTCCAGTAGGATTAGCATGGAGAAGTGGCCCTTGGACTTAGCAATGAGTAGGTAATTTGAAACTTTGGTACGGGCTGCCTCAGCGGAGTGTTGATGGCGAAAACCAGATTGAAGAGGGTCAAATAAGGAATTGGAATCAAGACATTTACTTAAATAGGTATAAACAATTCCTTCAAGAAGCATGGAGGTAAAAGGAAGTAGAGAGCTGGGACGATAATTGGACACATCAGTCGGATCCAGGATACTTGGCCCCTTCCGTCCCTGGCCAAAATGCCTGCAGGAGGGCTGGATCTTCTTGGTCCCTCACTTTATGACAGAACAGCACTGAAATATGTCTAGGGGGAGCACCCTCAGGGGCTACCTCACTCCCTCCTCACGAGGAAAACTGGGTAGGGGATCCGTTTCCACCGTGGCATTTCAGTTGAGACAAAATTTGGTTTACTGTGTGTTTGCTTCTGCCCTGCTATACAAATTAAAAAAAAATCAATCCAAATATGGAAACAAAAACATGAGCTAACCGTGCTTAAAAACTATATACAAAAAGTGGCGCCTTGACGGTAGATCTTAACGCACCTCTCCAGATATAGGACCGGAACATTTGATCCACAAACTTCTAGTCTAGAACCTCTCCTGTCATTGGCTGAATAACACGTGAATACTGTTGATTGTCTTACACTAGCCCAGTGACTGTTGCTCCCCGTGACAATCCAGCTGCAGAGTGACCAGACAGGGTAACTGCACTGAAAAGGGGTTTTAAAAATAACTCCTATTTCATTTACTCTGGCTAAGAAAAGAGTATATCATCTGTATATTATAACTTTGCTAGCAAGGTTACTTATCAGGCTTGCAACGCAGTACACTTGGGAAGTAAGCTTAGCTTCCTAGGCAATTTACTGTCCCCTTCCTAAATAAAATATCATAACTATGTTTTTCTAATTTTGACCTTTTTAAACATGGCCGCTAGCCACACACCGTCACGTGATCAAGGTCCTTTGGCGCCCTCTCTGGTGGTTTCGAGGGGTTGCAGAGAGGCGTTTGTATTGTTTCCCACAGTGCCATGCGCGCTCCGCGGGAAACCAAAATGGCGAAGGTCTGCGACCGAACCGGCCCGTTTGGGTATAATATGTAAGCCAAAGCTGTGTCCTGGTGTTCGTTCACCGCTCTCCGCGGAGGGAGCCGGCTGCCACGGAGTTAATTAGTTTGCGCCGCTGTGTTTTCGCTGTGAGAAGCGCTCCGCACCACAGAAGTGACCGAATGAGGTGAGCGGGCCATGGACTTTAGAGCAAAACCTGGACCCTGGCTTCGTGTACGGAGTTCATACCCCCCTCCCCTCCCAAGACTTGCCCCGTGCTTTCCGGCTTCACTTATAATGTATACGCTGGCTCTTTCCAAACAAAGCGAATATTAATGAGTCTGAACACAAAAGGGTCAGTGCCGCTGCTTTGTGAGCCTCTCCGTTTAGAGTGTCAGCTCTGCGGTTATGTGCCCCAGCTCTGATTTTGGAAGGTGCCCGTTATGGCTTCTCTATTTCTCCAATTACGCGCCGTTACATATTCCCAAATTCCCCAAACTGCAAGCTCAGTGGGCTAGAGAATAGGGTCGCTGTTAGGCTTGGGAAAGCTAATGCCATGAAATATTGCCAGGGAGTGATGCGAGTTGTCCAGCACTTGGAATCTAACGCTTTGGATGTGGCTTTCACATGTGGCCGTGTTTGTTTTAATGTATCATTTGTGTGCAATAGATCGGTTTGGTGTTCCTCTGTGAGGCGCGTGTGGGTTGTGGCAGCTGAAGAGTTAATCGGGTCATGCAGGGTGATTCTTCCTGTTGCGTAAAGTGAAGGGCGACACCGCTTTGTGTCCTGCTGGGAAGCCAGGTTGGAAGGGGCTTTGTTGTCTTTGTACCATCCAGTTCTCCCTGTAGCCGAGTCAACATCCAGCACAGTGTCCTCCAGATCTCTGGCTTTGCTGATCTGTTTGTAAATGGTTTATCTTTTTTAGGAATCCATGCTTCTCATGCTGCTTATTCATTATTTCAATGTATTCCATAAAAGCTTATTTTTTAATTTAATTTATATTATTAAAAAATTACATTTGTGTTTTACCTATATTTTTCTATGTTCTAAATAGGTTGAATTTATAAGATTTTTTTTTCCTGTTCTAAATAAGTAAATTACAGTATATTTAAGATGTTCCTTCCTATATTGTAGTGAGTATTTTTTCCCCTAAGCCTGGTTTAGTATAAGTCTGACTTTAAATGGTAGATTTTGTAGCGGCTGATATAGTTAGGTAATAACGTGCATGGGATAAGCATAAAGTTATCCTCAATCTAAGATTAGACCAATAACTGATCAGCAAAAATGGGCCGAATGGTTATCTGCTGTAAATTAATAGTAAACGTATAGTAAAAAAAATAACCCATGTGCAATATTGCGTCACAGCTTAAACTGTTGTCGGTCAGCATAAAGAAGCAGCAAATAAACATTAAAATGACAAAATAGACAATTGAGTTTATTTTTGGCAGTCCATAGCATTCCTTAGAACTCGGTATTTGTTTTTCCTATAGAGTACCCTGAAATGTGTGTTATATAATTTAGGTAAGGTAAGCTATGTTAATGCTGTAAATGTTATTTAGTCCTGTTTTTATGTAAGGATGACAGTGTGTTGCTGTACAGGTTTTACCAGAAGCATTTAATAAACGATTGCATAAAACCATCTGCGGAAGCCAGGATCGATGACGTTCATTAGTGTCTACAATTATTATGTTCTTAAGATCTGTTTTGAATGAGCCGGCGTATCTTTGCCTCCCCTATGGTACTAACCCAGTTTTCAGATTTCTTTAATTAGTAAGTAATCATCCAGTCAACGAGTCTGCAGAAGGTTAGACTAAGATGAGGAATTCTGTGTCGGCACCTCTGGCACTTTATTGTGGAAGCCGTAGGGGCTTGTGCCTCCTCCAGGGAATTGCACCATATGCTTGTAGTGTGTTCACTTTTCAGCTGTTGTAAAACTAACTCTTGTTAACACTGCCATCATTCTTGCAGACAAAATAGCTTTAAAGAAATATATATTTCAATCTGTTTTGTGAGTTGTATTTGTTTCTCATTTGTTAAATCTGTTATTATCCAATTAGAGACGTAACTGTTGTGGGCAACTCATTGGTCCTCAAAAGATCCCCTATCCACCGGCGTCCGAAGACCTTTGAGTCCTTGACCAAGCTGTCTGTACGGCATGGACAGAAATCCAAGAGACGAGTGTGTAACTTTGAAGAAGGTCAAGATGTCCTAGCAAGATGGTCAGATGGATTGTTTTATCTCGGAACTATCAAAAAGGTTCAGTTTCCTTTTTTTATAATTAGTACTCATTATTATTCTACAAATTAATAAATGTTTTAATATCCGCATTACGTTGCTGTATAGGAAAGTTACAAAGGCCTTGAATTGTATTACTATCTGTCTGCAATGGGTACTGATGTAGCCCTTGGAGTTTTTATACCTTGTGTATGAGTATCAAACTATGGTTAAACAAAACACGTGCCAGGTAGCTGTGGATTCCAAACATTTACTGCAAACTCTTAGTTCAATAGAAGAAAAAAGTGGACAAACTACAAGAATATTGGACCATAGGGGAGGGCAGCTACAGCAATGCAGGTCAGGATTTTTTTATTTTGTAGAATGCATATTGAGTTCTACTTTTTATGCATTCTTAAAGGGGATATTAAACAGTTTTAATTTTAAGATCATATTTTTTTCAGTGTTGCGTGAGAAAAAAGTCTTTTTTTTTCTGCCCTCGTAAACTGTTCAGTTAATTCAGAGGGGGAAAAGAAGCACGCTTCCTGTTTTTACTAGCATGCGGGGAAGCTGCAATGTGCTTCCTGGAGCATGTGTAACAACTGAAAGAATACTATTATCTCTTGGCTCTGCCACATTGACTTTCAGACCCCATATGTCCATAGGGTTGATATTGGTGAGTTAAGAATTGCTAAGTGTCTCTGGTGAAGATGTAACATCCTCGTGGTACAGCAACACTCCATATTCTGGGAAAGAGCAGAGTTGTTTAGGTTTTTTAAGTTAAAATGCCCCATATTGCCTCTGATAAAGTGAACTGACTTATCCAGGAAAAAACCCAATAACGTTTCTACCTGTTTGTAAACCAAGATGCGTTGGCTGTATTTCTTCCCCTTATGTTTTGTTATATTTCTATAAAGACAATAGATCTCTAGCTTCATCTAAGTTTTTGCCATTTGATTATTTTTGCCTGTTGTATTAATAGATTCCTTTTCAAGCCCCACAAGGTGAATTTTAGTTGTGAAATTATTTTGGTGGTCTGTGGATGGTTTGACTAAATAAATACTACATCAAATTATCTTAACAAAAGCTTTCTTCACTTATCACAAAAGCATTTGGTCATTGAATCTACATCTGTTACAGATAAATACGTTTAGACAAAACTGCTTTGTCTTGTTTGAAGACGGCTCGAAATCGTGGGTGCTCTGGAAGGACATTCAGACTGGTAACTATACTTTGAGAGTTTTAATTTTCATCAGTTAGCAAACAATGCCACTTTGAAGACCTTGCCCTGTGTGTGTATATATGTATATACACACACACACGTGTATTAAACACCCACCTTGTGTTTGTCATATGTTAACTTATTGGTAATTTTTTAATGATGAAGCATGTGTGAAGTAAAAATGCAAACCTCTTTATTTTTTTCCAGGAGCTGCTGAAAGCGAGGAAATGGTTTGCACAATATGCCAAGAAGAATATTCTGACGCACCAAATGAAATTGTTATTTGTGACAAATGTGGACAAGGTAAAATGTCTGACTTCACTGCTGTGGCTTAATATGTATTTATTTGCAGCAATTATTCATACCAATATTAAAACAGCTGCTGTTTGTTTAATATCCAAATGTTCATTTCCCATGAAATGGAAAGCCTTAGGCTATTTGTAATGGAGTTTGGGAATGAGTGCCATATCATACCTGATGTTAGTATGATAGCACAATCTCTGTTGATCATGACAAATCAGTCACTTCACAAGGGTTCTGCTTCAAGATATGCTATTTAACACATTACCTGTGCTGCTTTAAATATAATTATGTATGTAATGGTTAATTGAGTGGCAAACGTGGCATCTCTATGTAGTTCTTAGTTTCTTGGTTTTACTGTGTGACTTATTGCAATCGTTTTGTCACATTTGGTGGTTGTGTTATGCCAGTTTGTTTAAAACACGTTCTAATGTTAGGTTATCATCAGTTGTGCCACACTCCGAAGATCGACCCGGGCATTATAGACACAGATGAGAAATGGCTATGTCGGCAGTGTGTTTTTGCCACTACAACAAAGGTAGACGAGTTGTTATTATGGGTCTGTTTTTTTTCTCAGTTATTCAGCATCATTGGGTTGTGGTCTTTTCTGCAAGGTACATTTGTTTGACTTTTAATCACTTAATCACTTCAATGGTAATTATGTAACACATGAAAGGCTCACATGGCCGTTTCTTTACAGCTGTCCAGCAGATGTGTTGGACAACAGGTGTGTTGAAGATACAGTTGTTTCTAAACAAGTGATTGCAGATTGTGATGTATATTACAGTTAACCCTTGCCTGCCCTTAACAGTTTGATCACTATAACATGAAAACTACATAAGTACTGTACTTGTGGAAAAATTATATTTGGTACATAATGCATGTGTCTTTTTTTATTCCTGTGTAATGTAGATACTACATCAGATAAACTCATAATTTGATTAACTTAGTGAGACAGGCCCTGAAAATACTTCTTTGAGTGGGTTAATGTTTAATGCTATGTAATTTCTTGATTCAAGAGGGGAGGAGCTCTGAAAAAAGGTCCAAACGCCAAAGCCCTGCAAGTCATGAAGCAGAGTCTACCTTACAATGTAGAAGCCTTGGAATGGGATATAGGCCATAAGACCAATGCACAGCAATGCTACTGCTATTGTGGAGGACCCGGAGAGTAAGTGAAATGTAACTTCAGCTACTGCAAAACTGATGACTTACAGAATGAAACACTATTTATTTATTGAGGTAACCAACCTGACAGCTGAGCAGCATGATCATTGATACAGTGAGCTTTAAGTGGAGTGAATCTGATGCAAAGTACTCGGTATGGTGCAGTCAGCAGAGTAGTTGTGTATTCATGCTATAGCTTGTGAAAGTATGATGAACTTTAATAAATCATTGTAAGCTTACGAGTGGGGCCCTCCTTACCCAATGTAATGGTTTGTAATTGTTTCTTAATAAAATCGAAAATACGCTTACACAATAACCGTACAGTAACACACGCTAATGTTAATATATATATATATTATTTCTGATTTTCTCTGTATGAAAATACAAACATGATTGTAAAAAAAAAAAAAGTGCCAACGGTACAGAATATATTGTGTTAAATATATATTATGCACTGCAGATACTGTACAGTAGTGAATTGGCTTGTACAATGTATAGATGAAACTGATCAATTTGCACCAATTTGAAAGCAATTACTGTACTTGCCAATGTTTGGATTTTTTTCTATGTGATAGGCTGCATATTTACATTTGCTTTTCTTTTGATTTGTTTACTGTCTATTTCAGCTGGTATTTAAAGATGCTGCAGTGCTGCAAATGTAAGCAGTGGTTCCATGAAGCCTGTGTGCAATGCTTGCAAAAACCTATGCTTTTTGGTGACAGGTAAGCTATTGAAAGCTTTCAGCAGAATAACTAAAGAATGAGACTAGCAATTTGGCATTTCTGCTGAACATTAACCCTTGAGGACAATTGATGTGTCTGGCACGTCATGATTTTAAACGTGTTTAGAAAGATTAGAGATCTTTCTTCTCCCAAACATTGCTTTATCGAGGCATTCAGCAACACAGGAAACTGCAGCTGGGCCCCATCTGATTGCTCTATTTAAAAATGAATGAAAATCTGCTAAAGTGAAAAAAATTATGCAACAGTGATGACCACCATCAGGGTAACTATCCATCAAGCACAATATAAAAAGCCATATATATATAAATTCTAAATAAGTCAGCCTTTTTTCTTCATTTTTCACAGTATTTATATTATAGTAAGTTACATCATATGATCAAAATAAATGGTATCTAAAGAAAGCCCTTCTTGTACTGAACAAGAGCGTGTTATTATTGCGGGTACACTAAATGAATTACAGTAACATGAACACAGCAGGAATGTAAAAGCCATTGTACACACAAAAAACAGCTATGCCCTTAAGGGGTTAAACTACCCAGTAATGCTGAACTAAGATACATTTCTCAAGCAAAGCACCCTTTAAAATAACTAATTTCATTTTAAATGTGGTGCTATCCGCTCTAATTGTTGAAGTTATTTATTTTGTGGTCTTTACCAATGCAATGTGACTGCATTATTTGGTAATGCAATGGAACATTGATTTGAAGAATATTCATGCTATAATTTCATACTGCATTCTTCTCAACAGATTTTATACATTTATTTGTTCAGTCTGCAATTCAGGACCAGAATACCTCAAACGTCTAGCTTTACGATGGTAAGTTCTGGTATGACGCTTAAGATGCTTTAATATTACATTTTAACTTTTTTATTTTTTATTTTAAGGGGTCTTAAGGGGGAAGTTCCACAGAATCTTTGCAAATTTGTTATTTTTGGCCAGCAGATACTTTGCCTGTTAGCGTCACAAACTGGTTAATGGACAGTAACAGAAATAAAATAGTTACTAGTTATGAGATGGTTTGAGACAAATGTTACATAAATATATCACTTATAACAGGACAATAAATAAAGCATATAGCAGTGTGATGGGAGTTCCTCGTTGTCTTCAAACTGTTAAAATTTACATATCCCTGGACCGCCCCCCAACAAAAGATACCTGTCAGCTCAACTAGTTTTTTTTTAATATTGTTTTTGCACCCACTGTCCTGTCTGCTGAAAATCGGAAGAAAACAAATAGTCTTGTTCCCTTTTCTTCCAGTTTTTTTTGTTTGCTTGTTGATTTTGCAGTTTTTAATAGTTTATTGGTTATTCTGAATTGTTCTTTCCTTAATTTTTCTTATACAAAAGAGACCATGACAGGGAGAGAAATGACTCGCATACGGTTCGTTATTGAAAATAACAAAGGTGTGATGTTTTATAACTAAGTATCTCCAAAATGATTACACAGATTGACAGAAAACAAAAGCTATAAGTAGTTTAATAGTGCTCCTCGAGATCTATGAGAATAAAAGTGAAACAAATTTGGTGTTCTGTTTTGTTTTTTTGCTTTTAGGGTAGACATAGCACACCTTTGCCTATACAATCTAAGTGTAATTCATAAGAAGAAGTACTTTGATTCAGAGCTCGAACTAATTACATACATAAATGATAACTGGGATCTATTGCACCCTGGTGAGGTAAGTGTGACAATGAAATAACTTTTTTCTTCCCTTTTGATTATTCTCCTTAACATTATTTTTTTAAAAGCAGGATCTCATACAGTTACCTGCACTTGTCTCATCTGACATCCAGTTCAGCAACAATTGTGCAATAGACATGCATCTTTAATGAATAAACAATTTAAACATAAAGTATATATATCAGGTGACTACCCTAATACTTTAAATGCAATTATGTGCATGATCCTAGAAATATTTTTATTAATCAGTTTTCATTTTCAGCTTGCTGACACACCCAAAGCAGAGAGATATGAACGAATTCTGGAGGCGTTGAATGAAAATAAAACAATGTAAGTTTTGTGGGTTTTTTTTTTTATTGAAATATGAGGAATATCCTATTTCCATTTTAACATACTTGTAGGATGTTTGGTTTTTCAGCTGGTCTATAGGGTTTCCCGTGTTAGTCTGTTAACCAACAGTGGCCTTTTATTGAGTGATTGTTCTCTTATATTTTCAGGTTTATGTCTGGGAAAGAAATAAAGAAAAAGAAACATTTGTTTGGCCTTAGAATCCGTGTCCCCCCGGTTCCTCCAAATGCAGCAGTGAAAATGGAAAAAGAAGAAAGCACTTCTCACGAGTTTAAGATTAAGGGCAGGAAGTCTTCAAAACTTATACCTGTTACAAAGTAAGTAATTTTCTTATCTGTAGCATACTCCATCATTCTCATGGCTGATCAAGTGTTCACCTTCAGCTATTTTTAATGTCTTATAATTTCTAACTAGCGTGTTTTTCCAGCAGGTAGAACATTTGTTTTTCTTATATATATTAAGCAGCTATTTGGCCACCAATCACACCAGCAGCAGAGCCCTGTACAAAACAGGTATTAATCCCTAAAATGCCACAATCACGTAGTGGATATCCTGTCCTCCGATGACCTAATTTAAAATTGTAACAGTTTTCCGGCGTTTGCGTCGGCAGCTGTTACAGGAGATCAGGCAGCAGATCTGGTTTGACAGTCTGATCTCCCCTGTAGTAGCACAGATGTGTCCTTGCTGCTACAAGAAGGTCAGGATGTACCGGTACGTCCATAGGGGTTTCTTGAGATGCGTTTTATGGACGTACCGGTACGTCTAGAGAGGACTAAAGGGGTTCTTAACGCAAGGAACTTTCAGAAACTGTTGACAAGTAGTGTCTTGTAATGCAATACAACTTTGTTTTACATTAATTGTTTGATCTTTACTGATTATTTCTTTTTATTTCTACAGAGAAGTAACAAATGGTGAAGTGAAAAAGAGGAAACCTGTAGGTCGGCCTCCAGGCTCTCACAGAAGAAAAATTTTGCAAATTGAAATGTGCAAGACGCAGGTTTTGGTAAGTGCAAGCACCACATCGATTATTTCCGGTTTATTAAGGGACCTTATTGCAAAGAGCTAGTAGTACTGCATGCATATTGGCATATTATCATAGTCTCACAATTTCTTTAATATCTCTGATATATCTCAGAATTACTCATCCTGTGAAAAAGCTGTATACTAGACTATATGTAGAAGTCAAACTACACACTAGCTGCGTGTGTGTATATATGTGTAATTTATTGGATACTCTAATATAATAAAATTATTGGCTTTTTGGAATACATTAAGATCAGCAAAATCATCATTATGCAGCACTGTGCAGTTAACTGGAGTTAATTAGTGCATGCAAAATGAAAGAGAGGCGCACCCTGCTCATACATGCTCACATCCTAGAAGATATTTTTGAGCTATACACAAGTAACATTATTATATAAAGTATACATTGTTGTAGTTTCTAAAAGTATGGCAATATTTATCTAAAAGAACACCACCTCCCTAAAGATCCCAAAATATGCATGGTGCATACTGATAGTCCCATGCACTTTGCCATTCCTATGTTTTTATGACTATTCACTGCATGGAAGGAAACTAGAAGGACTCTGCAAGAGAGGATGCTTTGTTAAACTGTGTTTTAGAGGCTCATATCTAAAACATCTGAGCACTTGGGCTGCAGGGGCTGTTTTGTACCCATAATTGATGAACTTGATTAAAACAATATTTAAATCCAAAAGCACCACTGTACTTCCTTTCATTCCACTAGCTGTACTCTTGTACATTTTAATTAACGTTTTGCTTATGTCTCTAGAACACAGAAACAGCCGCGGTATCAGAAAATTCGGTATTAGAATTACAAGATCAGTCTCGGTAAGATGCCGATCCCTCGCTTTTTTTAAATGCATTGTGTAAATTAAATTTTGTAATCTAATGTTAAATCTTTATTTTTGCCAAACAGAAAAACAGATGTTACCAATTTCTCACAGAATGTAGACTTGGAGTCCAGTGGTGCTGCCAGTTCAAAAGAAACTACCTCAACTTCTGTTTCTAGGTAACAACACATAGTAAGCTGCAGCCTTTTTAATGGCTTGTCGCTTATCGTGAAATTTTATTTTTCCCCTTCCCAAGCATGTTTATGGTGTTTGCATTTCATATTGCAGTAACCCCTGTATTTACTTCACACTAGTACACTGTAATGCATGTCCATGTCATAGTGCGACTCTAAGTACATAACAATGGAGCATGGTTTGTAACATTAGACGGTAAGGGACCATAGGCTAATTGGACATTAGGACAAAGGTGGAAAGTGAGCCCTGCAACCTAACAGTGTCATCTTTCTTTGTTTGGGTTTCGGTTATTGATCACCAATGCTGTTTTTTTTTATTTTCATTTTCTATTTTTCTTCTTTCTTTCTCTTAAATTTAGTCTTAGTGCCTTGTTTGAGTATTATTTTTTTTCCGCTCTAGCCCCCCATCAGACTTCAGAAGAGTCACACGCACAGGGAGGTCTTGGTCAGCTACTTTACCACTACCTAAGAAGCGGGGCCGCCATCCACGTAAAGCTCTGCAAGCTCACAATTCAGACATGGGAAAAATTGATGAAGGAAAAGAAGATTCTAATGTTTCTGGACTCAATTCAGATATTGTAAAAAACTTAACTGACCAGGATTTGCAGATGCATCATCTGAAAAATTCCATTACCAGCTATTTTGGTGCTGCAGGTAGAATAGCATGTGGTGAAAAATACCGTGTGCTTGCACGTCGAGTTACACCTGATGGAAAGGTGCAGTACCTTGTAGAATGGGACGGTGCAACTGCTTCTTGACCACTGAACAGTTTAATGGCCACCTCATCAAGGTTCCTTGAAGAAAATAAATTAAAAAAAAAAAACAAAAAAACAACATTAACCCATTTGTTTTCAGCCAAAGTGCCTGCCATGTCTTCAGATATGCATGTTGTAAGACTTCTGGCTGTATGTGGGTAGATTAATCTTGAGTAATGGCTCTGATACAAGTTTATGGATTACACGGCCACTTTTAGAAATACTGCCAATGTGATTATGGGGTGGGTCCAATTTGTTTGGGGTTTGTGTTCAATTCTGGTCTGTTTTAATGTATTTGCTAATAATTTTGACACTGGTTATCAGAGAGGAACCTTTGCTTCTAACCAAATATTCGCAACAGTGCACATATCTGAGAATGGTGTGCAGTTTACAGTATTTCATGATTAAGTGTTCTGTTTGATTTATTCTATATGTAATTTGGGTTTCATGTTCATGGAATGCTGTTTAAATCATTTTGTTCAAAAAGTCCAAGAACACTTATTTGGGGTCTCTTAAAGTGACAGTGCCATTGGATATGCAGGTTAAAGAAATGGTAACATCTAGCTGTCAGGGTGGGGAGGGGGTCTGATTACTTACAAAAGCATAATCATTTCTGGGTGTCTGGTTGACAAACGAAGATCTGGTATCTTCTACATCGTGAATACTTAAGGAACCGTAGGGAATTTATAGAAAGTTCTTTCTGTAATGTCAGATATACTATAGAGAACGCACCTTGTGCCTAATGCTTAAGCAGGCCTTGATCAAATCTATAAGAAAACATCCACCTGGCGCCTATAAATTCATATTGTTTGGAAACTACACACTATTAGACTTTGTTTACAAACCAGAGATGCAACAATTGTTTCTCATTTAAATCTCTACCTTTTGTAGTTTATATAGGAGTTTTTTATTTTCAAATGTTTAACTTAATAGACCCCTGAATTATTTTCTTACCGTTATCAAGAGCTTGTTTCCAAGACTTGTCGGGTCGGAGATATAAAATGATCTAGCTAGAGGTGTTTCTCATTAAGACTTTTTTTTAATATGTTGTAAAGCAGCATGAAAGATTTATGCACAATTGTTTGTAAAGAATCAATCCAGAAAGATATTATTTTATTTAATATGGCAGATTGACTCCATCCTGTGCCAAAGTATTTTTGGTGCAGAAATGCTGTTTACAGACTCGCCTGAAAGATCCCAGTATCTCGAAGCAAATAAGTAGCCGTCACACAAGGTGTGTATGCTCTGTTCTAAGGATGGTATAGCCTCGCATATCTTACTGTATCCTTGAGCCTGGTTGGCACTGTTGCTTTACAAAATGTATTTAAGAGATTAATTTTGTAAGTAGCTAGTCTTGTTTTTGTGAGTATTTTTATTTTTATAAAGTGATCTATGCAATATTTTACTATTTTAATATTTGATGGAACCGTTAAACTTACAAATGCAAAGAATATTTCAGTAATGGCTGCAATATTTACACAACAGCTTTCTTCCTCAGGCTTCTTGGTGCAGTTAATTGCCCAATAGCAGGACTACGGCCCAACTGGTCCACGGGCATAACAATTAGGCAAAAAATTAGTTTTCTTCTCCATGAAGAGTCGGTGCTATTTTTTTATTTTTATATGTATATGTAACAGAATTCTCACAGGAGTACAGAGTAATAAAGTACTTACGACGGTGGTATTCAAAGGGTTAGGGATCTGACATTACTCTCTCACTTTTCTTTTTCTTGTTACTGAGACGTTTGGAAGTATTTCTGCAACCGTGGCCTACCACGTGTGATTGCACCGCAGCTCCCTCTCGGCTAATGGGCCCTGTAGTCTCAATGCTGGCATCATAATGTCCCCTTCATCTACTGATCAAGTTTTCTATTGTATAAATTTCCACATATACATTTGTAAAAATTGTATACAGTACATTTTTAATGTCCATTTCATAAGATTTTTTTTAAAATTTTATTCTAAATTCCACTGATTGTGACATTTCATCCTATTTACGATGAAGTAAATTGCTGCCCTCTAACAGCTTTACTATCTCTGTATGTCATTAAAGTACTTTAGAATAGATCATCTTTAGTGTTTATTTTTGACCCAATGCCAAATGTTCTAGATACTCAAACCATGTTTGAGAATAATAGAATGTGTGCGCATAATGATTATCTGGTATCTGTGCTGGAGCATTTTTCTTTAATGGAATTTCTCATAAATATATCATTTTCTCACTTTTGGCACACTGTAAAAAAACCAAACACACTACTTAAGCATATAAAAAGTGATGGCTGAAGTTTTTATTTGATGCTAGAAAACACATGCCTTTTCATGGGTTTGTTGCAGAGAAGAGAAATCTCATATTTGCTTTTACAGTTGGGGTTTCTTTAAACACAAGGGTTGCTAAATATTGACGATAGTAACCACAAAAAAGGCAAATATTCAGACTCTAGGATCGCTAAAGCAAAATTGAAAAATACACACGTGCCAGCTATTTGTATGTAGGTGTATGCGAGACATGGACTGAAGAGTAACATGGCCACAGCTGGTTAGTAGCAAATCATACTTATAGCACAGCTTGCCGCTGAAATCCATTAACAAATACATAACGCTTATGTAATTGTTTCCATTGTTTGATCAATATTACCCTCCCTTCAAATAAATGGCATGATTGCTTGGTGGGCCAAATGCCTTCCATTGCATCTCTATGGACTTGATCTATTAATGGAATCGCAGTAATTCTTTGAGTTGCCTTGCAGTCCCGAACTCTGAGATAAAAGTGAATAAAGCCAAAAAGCTGGGACGCACCACTATGGCAGCCATTCAATACACATGAGAAGAAAAACCAGTGGTCCAACCTGGTGAAAAGATTTAACGGATTGAGCTTCAGTGCGGTCTTAGCTTAATTGTGTGAATATCTTTCTCTGGGAGAGTAAATCATTAGTTCTTTATACCCCAGAATGCATAAGATTTAGGGGTACCAGCTGATTAAATTAGAGCAAGTTTTGTACAATGTTGCATTAAACTCTCATCTACCACTAGTCATATTTCAATACCTGCGATACGTAGGGAAACCTACACTAAATGAACTAGGACAATATTGTTGGCAGGGAAGAGAAATGCTATCACATAGACCTTGGGAATACCTTTAAGGGCCAATGTTCAGTTTTTGTATTTATAATGGGGGGGGTACCTACCTTTTATAACAGCCCCCCCCATGTTGCATTTCAAAGTCCAGTCCACCTCTTAAAAACTGTCAGTTTCCTGATTTCCCAATTGTTTTATGAAAAAATGCATTCATGTTTTTACATTTAAAAAGTATATTAGACTTTTATTATACCACTGTTCCATTTTACCTTACATATGTTGCTAGTAATAAACAAAGAAAGATTCCACAAATGTTATTTTCTGGAAGAATGTCATCTTAAACAAGTACTAAGTAGGGCAAATACCACTTCATATGAAATGTACTCTTGTGCAGCAGCCAACTCCCCGGTAATTACAACATATGTTAATCATTCCAAAGAAGTAAAAGGTCCTAGACTTCACCGAAGCAGAAAAGATTCTTGGGTTAAAAAAAAACAAACTTACAATTTGTAACTGATTCATATTGATGAAAAGCCCAAATGTAACCAAAATCCTTTATTCAATTCACAGTTATTTTTTTTTCTTCTGAAAGTTGGGTTTTTGTCCCACAGATGATCATGGTCTGCTTTTCCTTTTGTCCTCAAAGAGACTCCGTAGCATGAATACTTGAATAACCGACACGACGACCATTACCACCAAGTTGAAGGTAGACCAAAAGTTTACTCGGTCATAGTTGCTCTCTTGGATGTTCCGATCGCGTGCCTCAAAGGCTTTGAGAAGTGTCTGAATCTGAAGACTTTTGCTCAACCTTCCTTTCACGCTGTTAATAGTTTCCTGCGAAGGAAAGAAAGATAAAACTTATGTGACACTACTACACGCATTTCAGGTTTTCAATACACTGTTTTAAGAGCTGGAAATCTAAGATCTAAGATTCCACAGAAAAGAATAAAGCTAGCAGCCAGCTACCAATTACAAGAATTAATTCTCTAAAAATAGTTTTTAAAGAAAACTATTTTTGAAAATTCATTTTTAATTTTTCAGAGTTCCCTTTGCATGCGCACGTGGCTTCTTTATGGGGAAAAAAAAAAACAAGTATTTAGATATATTGTTTTCAAACGTTGTGAATGAAAATTATGGGACTTACCAATATGTCCTCTAGCTTCATATCCAACATATCGGTGCCTATAATGTAATTCTTCCAGTCCTCTTGTTCATTTCCCTCATCACCCATGTGATCCAAGATCAATTCAAAGAATATCACCTTCTCATACATGTGACTGAAAGTATTGTCAAAGCAGAACTGGTAATCTCCATCCACCGTCTCCACCCTGTGCAAGAAGAGTTTATGTAGAAGAGGCTTCAAGTAAGGTCTATCTCCCACTCCACTGCTCACAAAACTATATTACTTACGTGTGGACACCATCTGATTGACGTTCCTCAGAGATGAGAACATCTCCAAATGGCGATAACAACGTGAAGTCAACATCAAGGCTTGAACCATCCAAAACCTGATAAAAAAAAAATATTAAGACTGCAGATTTCACATTGTATGCAGCAAAAGTGGAAAGTTCCCAATTCCTCCCCAACAAACTACGACATTGACTTACACAAAATACCAAACATTCCAAAAGGCAATTTTAACACATTGCGCTAGGTTTCCACTTGGTTTTTTTTGCTAAAAACGCCCATAAAAACGCCAATAGCGCCACCTGGCGTTTTTTTTGTGAAAAACGCTGCAGCCAGATGTTAGCTGTTCTTCAATAGGAAATCGCAAAATGCCATTTCCACTTGGCGTTTTTCTGTTCGGCGTTTTTTCAGTCCTGTTTGGCGTTTTTCTGCTTTTTTGGGCTCTGTGGCAGTTTTTCAAAATCGCAGCATGTTGACACTCTGGCGTTTTTTGCAAGAAATCTTGGCCTTTTTTCTCCAATAGAAGTCTATGGGAGAGAAAAAAACGCCATGAAAAAGCCATGTGGGTTTATTGCCTTGGCGTTTTTTATGGCGTTTTTTCCACAGTTACAATGCAGAGGATGGACCCAGTATCTGTGTGTCCTACGAGAAATAGGCTGGAAACAAACAGTTTCACACAAAACAAAGTTCATATTGAATTTTACACCATTTGGAACAAACAAACAAATAAACAAACAAAATACCCGACGCATCAACCGGATCCTGCGCGCCAAAAGCAACAGCAAACAATCTGCACCATCATTTGGGGCCAATCTTCCTAGAGGAGCAGACATTCGGAATAAAGCATGCCTTACAAACCACAGAAAAGAGAAAAAAGGGTCCGCCGGGGCGTTTAAGTAGAACTCTACCAAGTAAATGACATCAGGAGAGGGCAAATACTTGCCATTTATCCTAATCCCTTTTAGCTGGGTGAAACATCTAACTTGTAAAGGCTGGAAAAACTGCCTAAGGTCAAAAAAAGCAATTTCCACAGAAAGGCTAAAACGCCAGAAAAAACTGCAGAAAAAACGCCAAAACGCAGGTAAATGCAGTGGCAGTTTTCTTGGCAGTTTTCCTGGCGTTTTTCATCAAGAATAAAACGCCGGACAAAAACCCAAGTGGAAACCTAGCCTTATAGTAACCCTATGATACCTCGTAGCGCACACATGAGATAGAACAAGAGGTACGGGAATATTAGCTTTTGAGGTCAGCTCTGAAAAGTGTCCAGCCAGGGACGTAGCCAGAAACCACTGGACCCTGGTGTGAAAAAATTGCCCCGGGCCCCCCCACTTCAACAGCTAGTCCAACATACAACATATTCAAACACACTTACAGTCATACTCACTTACACATACAATACACATGTATGGTCACACTAGCACACATGCATGCTCTCTCACACACACACACACACACAAAGTACATTACATATATATAATATGGATGGATAACACATATGTACCCTCAGTGTGCTAGCAGCCTCGGTTTCACCGCAGGGTCACGTGACGTCATGTGAACCCAATAAACTACCATAACTCCCAACATTTCAAAATGTGAAAGAGGACACTTTTTTTTTTTTTTCAACCAAACCAATTTTTTTTAATAAAAAAAAAATTTAATAATCTAATACAACATCAAAGGCAGATCAGCCTTAACACTGGTACTAATCCATGCTACGTACGCTGAAAATATTTCTCAGCAACATGCATTATCATAAATCAGAGCCCTAGCCAGGTAATATCACACAGTAACATGCATTATCTATATCAGAGCCCCAGCCAGGTAATATCGCACAGTAACATGCATTATCATAAATCAGAGCCCTAGCCAGGTAATATCACACAGTAACATGCATTATCTATATCAGAGCCCCAGCCAGGTAATATCGCACAGTAACATGCATTATCATATATCATTGTCTTGATCCTTACAGGAATTGTGCGTCTCCTCGGCACTCGCTCCCTCTGTATATACTGTAACCCCGCGTGTTGGCCTTTGGCAGCCTCCATTTTGCGCTTGTTATCAGCACCACCTGGATTTAACCCTTTTACCTTTTTGTTCCACTAGGGGGCGCTTGTGTATTTGGTCGGTTTCTCCAATTTGAAAATTAAAACAGAAAAAAGTTTATGATAGTGTGGTATGTCAAATAGACTTTTGGCATAAAGAAGGTGTATATGCACTCACACTTTAAATGAGATGATCAAGCCTTATATGTAAATCCTCCACGTGTGGAGTATATGTAAAAAGAAACAGAGAAAATAAAAAACACAATGGTGTAGTATCTTAACAGTGTTCTGACACGCCAGAACAGATGTACACTTACAGTTAGTAACTGATGTGTCTGGCTTCTAGCGGTTTAGTTTCCCCAACACGGGATCAGGAAGCATTGAGGAAACTAAACCGCTAGAAGCCAGACACATCAGTTACTAACTGTAAGTGTACATCTGTTCTGGCGTGTCAGAACACTGTTAAGATACTACACCATTGTGTTTTTTATTTTCTCTGTTTCTTTTTACATATACTCCACACGTGGACCGTGGAGGATTTATATATAAGGCTTGATCATCTCATTTAAAGTGTGAGTGCATATACACCTTCTTTATGCCAAAAGTCCATTTGACATACCACACTATCATAAACTTTTTTCTGTTTTAATTTTCAAATTGGAGAAACCGACCAAAATACACAAGCGCCCCCTAGCGGAACAAAATTATCTTTCTAACACCAGGAGAGTGTTATTACGGGTTTAGCAGCTGTGTATCCGGTTCAAAAAAGAGAAAGGGAAGTATTATTTCTATTATTTCTTCTTGTACACATTTTTTGACACTGGTTCTTCACAAACTTTGGTTTTCACATTTAACCCTTTTACCCCCAGACAAAGGTGTGTCTCTTTTCCCCACATATGTCCCACGTGTGACTCGTGACACAGCACACGGCGGGTCGATGGGGTTTACGGCAGAAGGAAGGGTACTCACTGGGAGCGATCCGCCAGTCGTATGGAGCCGCTCGCACGCTCTGATCTCTTACGTAGCCGTTATTCACCAAGTTCTGCACAAGGGTGTGCAAGTAGCCTGTTGGACCCCAATGAAAAATTCATTACTTCATCGAGTACAGAAGGTTTAAGGGGACGCTGGGTCTGCACCCCAGATTCTTGTAGACGTGTTTGGTGGGATACAGTGCGGCGGTAACTAAATACCCCCAGGGAGGAATCAGATCAGCACCCTTTAGTATCCAGTGAAATGGTCCGATCAGTTCCATTGGTTGCTATGGTGACAGCACCTTTTTTGAAAAGTGTTGCTGTACATAAACCACAACGGCTCCATGACTTTCATTTCTTTAAAAAGAGCAGTGAACAGGACCTTGTGACATCACCCCATTGTGCAGCGCTGTGGAATAGGAGCGCACTATATCCAAGCATAAATAATAATAATAATTACCCAGATGCCCCTGTCAGCCCCAAAAAGATTGAGAATTAAATGAAGCTCCTACCAGCTAACTTGCCCTGATCCAGGTACTCGACCGAGTATGTCTGTCCGAAGCCAGGGACGCGGATGTCCACCCCGGGTGCATTGGAAGCCGTCCGCGTCGTCTTGTTGTAAACAACTCTAATCGCATCAAAAAGGTAAGATAGAAAGAAAGCGCAGAGGCCCTGTTATATGTATAACACAATTTCCCTCCCTGCTTCTAGATCCTAATCTATTGATCACTTTGATGGCTCTCTCCTTCTGTCATCGACCAGCCCCAGCGTGAACCTCCTGGCAGTTTCTCCTTCCCTGATGCCCTCCATTCTTTGACCTCTGCCCTCCATTCTTTGACCTCTGCCCTCCATTCTTTCACCTCTGCCCCCCATTCTTTCACCTCTGCCCCCATTAATTCCTTTCCCTAAACATCCCCCCCCCCGGCCTTCGACTCGACTGTCTAACATGCTTTCTGACACAGTTTCTGCCAACAACCTGCCCCCCGCAGAAAGCATCTGTCCTCCGTGCCTTCCAGATCTCCGCAACTGACTTCTCCACCTCATCCTTACCCCCAGCAGTCCCTCCTCTCTCTAATAGAGCGCAAGCTCCTGGGAGCAGGGTCCTCTTCTCCTTGTGTTATTGGCCATAATGATGTACATGCTGGCTGCATTGTTTGCCCAGACGACATGCCTCGTAACCCTTTGCACAGTACCTGATATTATCTATCCAGCAGTCTACCCCCAGGGGCAGGAACATATTCATATTCAGCCATACTGTAAAGTAATCGTCTGTCTTGCGATAGCACATCCAGTTAACAACGTCTACTTTGTCGACCTTCGCTTCTAGTTGGTTTCCAAAGCAGCCGGGAACTGAGGGAAATGAAGAAATATAACGTATGATATAGCTATATATAAGACAGATAACTGGAGGGAAGGTCCTGCTTCATCATGCAGAGCAGTCTCTTCTCTAAAGTCACTTGCTTTGGAACCACGCAAGTCTCTTGTCAAGCAGCAGGATCTTTCTAGCGGCATCAGCTGCACCGTGGTGGCCGAGATGCTTAAGACTCAGACCACTAGATGGCGCCGCTGTAAATGCTGCTGGCGACGCGGCTCTGGATGCAGTATACAATGATGGCGATAGGGGGCGAACACGGGTATGCCTTACTGAGACCGGCTTCTGAAGGGGCCGCTCATTGCATGGCGTTACGTGGGAGAGAGGGTTC
The DNA here is from genome assembly GCA_009364415.1 of Spea multiplicata. Lineage (NCBI taxonomy): Eukaryota > Metazoa > Chordata > Amphibia > Anura > Pelobatidae > Spea > Spea multiplicata. The sequence continues at coordinate 23,982,998 of VKOC01000004.1, forward strand.
CGCGCGCCCCTCCCTATACCGCGCGCCCCTCCCTATACCGCGCGCCCCTCCCTATACCGCGCGCCCCTCCCTATACCGCGTGCCCCTCCCTATACCGCGCACCGTGAGACCCTCACTATACTGCCTGACACCAACCATTGCACCTCGTAGAAACTGTTTCTGAGCGTTAAATTGTTTCTAGTAACGTATACTGGCTAATAACATACTACTAAAATCTAGAGAAAATGCGTTCATCAGGTTCTTCGGGTTTAGTTGAAGCACCGGGCTGGTAAGGATCTCCGGGAGCGGATGGCCGGACGGATATTACTAAGTGTTCTCGCAGTATTTGGGAAGCTGCTAATCATTAACGGCAGTTACGGGAGGTTATCTGTGGGCTAAAGTCCAGCGTGGGTCTGGGGTCAGGCCAATGGCTTGAGATTCCTAGCAGAAGCACCGTTACCGGGAACACCATCGCCGTGCTGCACACTTTTTACTAAGGGGTTAAATTGTTCTGCGTAGCATGCCTATTGGCCTTTATTTACCAGCAATAAGTATATTCGGGGAAATTAATCCTATGTTACAATCCCCTTATATACGTCTAAAGTCCGCACATTTTCCTTAAATACCCCCAAGACCGTAGCCATGGGCAACCTAAATACCTCCAACGTCAACACATTTTTCTTAAATACCCCGGAACCAGTAGCCGTGGGCAAACTTAAATACCGCCAACGTCAACAAATTTTCCTTAAATACCCCGTAGCAAGTAGATGTCTGTATATTTTCCTTAAATACCCCATAGCCAGTAGACGTGGGCAACATAATACCTCTAACGTGGGCACATTTTCCTTAAATACCCTGTAACCAGTAGCCGTGGGCAGCTTGGCTCGACCACCCAGGATCAACTTAAATACAAATTCATTTACAGATTTTCCGCCCAAACCTTGCAGATTTCATCCAAACGAAGTGTTCGTGAACCTGGTGTGAGCAGATCTGCTTCACAGCGAGTCCCTTCCGAGGCTTGGGGCGCTTGGGACGGTAGAAAACATGTCGGGGTCCGAGTGGCGAGAGGATGGCGCGAAGCAGATCGAGTCGGCCTACCGTGTGAGAAGATGGAATACAGCGTCTTACCCAGTACGACTGGAGGGGTGCTGTTGGTCATGGCTGCCTTTGGTGTATTGCTAGGAGGGAACAGCACATCCAAGAGCCAAAACGCGTTGACAGGATAGGGCAGAATAAAACAAAGCCCCACAAGCAAGGTCCAGACACGAGAAAAGCCCTCACGGTTGTCCATGGCCTCCTGCTTTCTCCTTTGTGTGATGAGCAGAGCTGCAGATAAAGTGAGGAGGAGGTCAAACAGGGAGAGCGCAGAGTGCACCAAAAGCACGTGTACAGAGTTAATAGATAACACGTCTAACACGACCACTGAAGCCGCTGCGTCCGGCAACAATGCATTTCTTCTCTAGGAAGATCTGGGACTTCACAGGGTGCATCGCGTACGGCAGGCATTTTGATGTCACTGAAATAATAGTTCTACTCTTTTCATTTACAGATTCTGCATCCGACCCCGGCACATCCCGTAGCGCTGATACAAAAGGGAAGCGGAAACCAAAGGGAATGGAATGGACAATACGACCAACACACACCGCAGATAAAAAGTAGGAGATGCGAGAGGTTGCAGTCAAGTGAGTTGGTGGAGAGACGAAGGGACATCAGAATCTTTGGTGACAGGAGTGTTACAGGGTCTCCGTACCCAAGGCTGGGTCCCCTGTTTGAGGGCTGAGGAATCACCAGTCAGTCCCTGATATGGCGGAGCTCCTGCTATCCACGGATCAGCCAGACCACCATTCACAGTAAACCAAGAAGAACTGTTTATTGCACAACAAACCAAACTTATATATATCCTTAATTCAATGAACACAAACCCCAGCCCCCAATCCCATCAGCCACATCCCATCACAACTCCCATATCAGTATACAGGGGATGTATCAGGTGAGGGGATTAAGGGATACAATGGGTTCCCCCACCTGTGTTATCCCCCCTGTAGTGCGGGGGCCGTCTGGGCAGACAGGGCTGTGTTGCTGATTAAGAGCCCCAGCCGGGTTACCTGATCGTCTCTTTGAAGGCTGGAGCTGAATCCACATCAGTCTCTGGGCCGGTTACACAATAAACACAACATAAAATATTACCGGGTCACGGGATACGGAACCGGACACAAAAGCGCTCCGTGACCCGGCTAAACTTCATAGGACACACGAGCCAGCTAGCCTGGCCCTGTCACACCCTCTCACTGTGGACTTGGGGCCAGGGATCTATCAGCAATGCCACCCATTACTTGTAGCGTATACCAATACATAGATGACATCATGATATCGAGAGACACGTCTGAAAAACTGCAAAAGGATATCAAAACTTTGATTAGATGGATGAAACGTTGAGCTATTAACGACAACAAAATACAGGGGCCTGTTTTTGGGCACTATGTGGTGTGGCTCTCAGAAAGTAATCCCACAGCCCTCTGGACTCTGGGTCAATCCAGTTGTAGTCTCCGAATACCGCAATGCTGCACCATGCTTGTGGTGGTGTGACCCGGTGACCTTTAGGTATTTGGGTACAGTCTAGCAAAAGTGGCACGATAGCACTGATAAACGAAATCATGAAATAACGAGCGCTCAAGGTTTCCATGGGGACCGCTATTAGAGCCGTTAGGGTAACAGATTGGACGGGGTCACTGCATAGAATCTTCATGATGGACTATTAGAAGGTTTTGACCACCCGGCTGTTTCAAACAAGCAAAAAGGGTAAGACATTCATAAGTACCTCTGCATTAGCGCCCATCTGTATTTTAATCATTTGTCCTACATTCTGCTGTCAGGAACTGTACAAGATACGATGAGCATGCGCTGCCGGAGAATTAACTAGGACTTATTTCTAATACGTCCCTCCTGTAAAATGTAAAAAAATAGGAGTGTGCATGCACGGCTCTCCTTGGCAAGGAGATTCATTATTTTTTTATTCATTCATTTTATGTACAAATCTAAAATTCATATTTATAAATCTTGTAGCCAAAAATGGCGTGTCTAGAACGACCTTTATCTTACAGCCGCCATTCGCCACGGGTCTCTATAATCAGTTTAAAAACAAACATTATTCCTGCCTCTGTATGAAAAGAACGTACGTATAACCAAGCTGATGCTCGTGGGGGGTAGGAAGGGTTATTAAAGACTTGGTAACAAGAAGTAAATTAGATTTCTGAGCCAAAACATGTAAAATAATGCATCTGGGACAGAGAACGTAAAGATATAATTAATAGCTACAACACTGGTCACAACAGCAGAGAAAGAGACTACTGAGGCTACTCACTTACAGGATGTAAACGCCGATGTCTTTGTGAGCTCCTCGGTGCGGGTGATCATTTTGATCACTGATGGTTATGGTTAACGTGCTCGTGGTGGCCCTAGGCGTCCGTGATTATCACTGGAAGATAAAAAGCCCTCTCTATCTCTCGATCGAAGGACCTCGGAGTCTCGATAGAGGCCGCGCTGTTTCCGTGGTCCTTTAGCATGAATGTTGAATAATTCTGATGGTCATTTGGCAAAGTAGAAGTAAATTGGGGCTCCGTTCTCTGCAGTCTCCGATGTCTCGTTGACTTGGACCGTCTGAGGCCAGACTGCGTTTTCCCAAACAATAGGTTTGTATGGAGCAGCCAATGCTGGCCGTTGTCGTTAACATCTGGAAGGTCTATAAAGTTGCGCTTCCTGTCTGAGATGGGGTACCCCGGTCTGAGGCTACAATCACCAGGTGGTATTGGGAAGTCACCTCCCGGTCCAGGGCTTTCGCCACTTTGACAGCCCCACTTCGGTCAACGTAAAACTGACCGATGACATCAGACTCCGTGTGAACGCCATAAACAAACTGTCCATTCGGTGCGGAGTCGGCGTCAGAAGCTGTGACCTGCGGAACGGTAGAGCCCACGGTTAGATTTTCCAAGAAAGAGGGCACTTGCAAAACGGATGGAATGAAAACCGGAGCGTGGTCCTTGCAGTCCTGTAACTCGATCAGGCCGTGGGAAACTGAACTAAAGTCCCGGACCTCGATGGCGAGGATAAATCTCCGTTCCTGAGCGATCTCATAATCCATCTTCTTATGAAGTTTAATTATCGCGCGTTTATCCTTTTGCTTGCTTTCAATAGTGAATGCGCGGCCTGGGTCTCCTCCAACGATGCTGAATGACAGTAAAGCGTTTTCTCCGCCATCTTCATCTACTGCCACCACCTGAAGGATGTTAGAGTTGATGTCACTTGTCTCCCAGACGGTAGCATGCCACGTGTCCTGGGGGAACCCCGGAGCGTGATCGTTGATATCTAGAACATGAACAGATGCCGTACCGGTGGAACTCATTCCTCCGCTGTCTTCACCTTCTATAAGAAGAAAGTATCTGTCTCTTCACGGTCTGGGTTCCCGAGGGCTGTATAAATAACACCGGTGGGGGAGTCTATGCCGAAGAGGCTTCGGTTAAGCAAATCCAGGGGATTATTACTGATGGAGGAAATCAGAATAGCATTGGCACCCTTGGTTTTATCATCTCGATCAACTGCACTCATCTCCATGCCGGACGCGTTGGCCGGAGCGATTTCCAGCAGATCTCCACTGCAGGTGTTTCTCTCGCAGATAAGGTGAGGCACGTGGTCATTCACATCATCAACATAAATGATGACATCAGCAAACCCTGAGAGGCCATCTCCTCCTTCATCTGTGGGAAGAACCACAAACCTCCAGAGAGCGTTCCTCGCCATCCAGAGGCTTTTGGGCAAATATTCCTCCTGTCCTTTCATCTATGGTAAAAACATTACCGGCTCCGCTTCCATGCAGAGAATACTTCATGGTTCCTTGTTCTCGGTCATCTGATATAAAGTTATAATATAAAGACGCAGATCTGCAGATATAAAGTTATAATATAAAGACGCAGATCTGCAGATATAAAGTTATAATATAAAGACGCAGATCTGCAGATATAAAGTTATAATATAAAGACACAGATATACAGATATAAAGTTATA
>VKOC01000004.1:23988134-24015899 GCA_009364415.1 Spea multiplicata
ACACACACACCATAACACCGACACACTCGTACACACACTAACATAAACATACCTAGACACTAACAGAGACACCAACACACGCACCCAGACACTCACACTAATACACATATGCAGACACTAACACACATATCCAAACACTCACACTAACACACTCACAGTCTGGTTCTCCGGACTCACCTATTTAGTCTGGAATTGTCAAACTGGCAGAGGTGGCAACCCTAATATGGATGCTTATTTTTGTGGGGAAAAGTTTTTTCTCCCAAAGCGTCATTGAAGTATGTTTACTGTAGCTGGGCGTCCCTGATGGGGTGCAGGGCCCAGAGCGGCATTTGTGGGTCTCCCCATCAGCAACAATGCCGTGTACTCACTACACGAAGAGAAACACTGACAATGCAAATTCTCAAGATGTCTTCCCAGCAGCCGCATTTACAGGAACACAGCGGTTAAGCACAAGGCCAGATTAAGGCACCTGGGGCACCTAGGGCCCTGGAGCAAAATAAAAAGAGTCCCTTCTGCTTCCCCTCTTTACCACATCCACTGCCCCCTCCTGGATGTTCTCCATAGCCAGTCCTTTGTGCTCCCTCACTGATACTAAGCGCCGGGAAGTAATTTGATTCACTGAGAGTTATGTGCCCCTCACAGCTCTGGAGCAATTGCTCTTGGAGGCCTTATCCAGAGAGTTTCTTCCTCAAGAAGAACCTCATAGTGCAAACTTAATGGAGTGAGATGAAAGTTTCCATCTAACGGCAATTGTTTATTTAGTGACAAAAGCATGAAGTATATATACATACACACCATTCAGCCATAACATTATGACCACCTGCCTAATATTGTGTCCCTTTTTTAGGCCAAAACAGCCCTGACCCATGAAGGCATGGACTCCAATAGATCTCTGAAGGTGTGCTGAGGTATCCAGCATCAAGATGTTAGCAGCGGATCCTTTAATGCCCATTGTAGGTGCTTTCGGCAGTGGACAGGGGAAAGTATGAGTACCCTGACACAGCCCCCATACACAACAAACTGTGATGCTGTGTGCTCTGACACCGTTCTATCAGAACCAGCATTAACTTTTTTCAGCAATTTGAGCTGCAGCAGCTTGTCTGTTGGATTTGACCATACGGGCCAGCCTTCGCTCCCATGTACATCAATGAGCCTTGGCCACCCATGACCCTGTCATCGGTCCACTGTATTTCCTTCCTTGGATGACTTTGGATCACTGACCACTGCAGACCAGGAACACCCCAAAAGAGCTGCAGTTTTGGAGATGCTGTGACCCAGTCATCTAGCCATCATAACTTCATTGTCAAAGTCGCTCACATCCTTAAGCTTGCCCATTTTTCCTGCTTCAAACACATCAACTTTGAGGACGAAATGTTGACTTGCTGCCTAATATATCCCACCCACTGACAGGCACCATGATAGCAAGATTATCAGTTATTCACTTCACCTGCCAGTGGTCATACTGTTATGGGGGGGGGGCGGGGGGTATGAAATGCAGCTCCAGTTTGTTTCTAAAGCACATTTCACAATATTAAAAAGGTGGATTTATTTTGTTACTTGTATTGATATATATGCCCCCCTGTTTAAATGTAGGTGACTGAATTAAGTATATTTATTAAAATATAACCAGGCAAAGTTATCATAAGGATGGATTTAATGGAATACTATGATGGCATATGAGTTTTTGTCAGTAGAACTTTTATAGCACAGCAGCACCCCCTACTGCAGGACAAACATGTTTAGCGCTAAATGTAATTCTGCAGATACTAGCGATGTTACAAACATGAATAAAAAGGGGCAAGAGATAGATAAAAAATGTGCCACTGTGATTCAGTGTCTAAAGGTTGCCACATAGGAGCTGCAATTGAGGTCAAGGTGTATTGGGGTGTAGGATCAGTCCCTGATGGAGAAGATCATACCACAGAGGCAACCTGTGGAGAAGATCAGAAAACCATAACCTCTGTGGTCTTCCTGGAGTGATCAGCATTGCAGATGCACAGCCTTGATTTTTCAGACAGACAACCATCGGTATAATGAAGGGAGGAAAAACATGCCAGACTGAAGTCCAAGGTCCCCACAAATGCATCTATCCCAGAAGGATTTCAAGAAAAATGTCACCTACTTTTAGGTTCTGTCATTTTTCTGTTTTCAAATCTATGATCAGAGATGCCCATCTGCAGCGCAAAAAAAATTAATACCTCAGACTTCAAACTTCCTTCTCCTGGAAAGATAGCCTAGTCGCTAGTCTGCTTGTATGTTGTGAACTCCTATTATGGAGGGTGGAGAGATGGGTCAAGTTGTGTTCGGCCCATAAGCACATCATACCTTGTTTGTTCAGGTAGCCCACAAACAGCAATGTTGGCATACTAGATTTTGGCAAATATGAAAGATCAGTCTCTTGTACTCTCCAAGCAGGTAAGAGCTTCTGATGAAGAATTTCCAAACAGGCTCAAAAACCAAAGGAAATAGTGCCAGTAGTGATAACCCAGTCTCGAACATGCTTGGGTGTTGGGGAAGTAAACACCATTTCTGAGACCTCTTGGCAGTATCCGGGCACAGTGAAATCCACCCAAGAAATCCATAATAGAGACATGATGGTTCTCGAGAGGGACCAGATCTTGGATTTTGACCATCTTGTCCTGTGCAATAATCAGTTGCTGCACTGAATCCAAGAGCATGCTTAGGAAAATGATTCTTTGGGTAGTAGCCAGATGTGACTTCTCCAGATTCACCATCTAGCCCAGGAGTTTGAAGACTATCTATGTAAGGGACTAGCTTTATTCCTATGAATTGATGATACCCAAGATTAAGGCTTGGAACTGAGGCTGGGAAACTCTGGAGGGCATGTACATAAAAAGACTTGGCCCAAAACAGATTACACCCACAAGATTTACCAGGGACTCAGATTGCACCATGGTTGTCTCTTCTCCGTCACACCAAAAAGTTATGGATACTATCAAAAATACACACTACTTTTATGCCTGCCCATAAACACGCACATTCACACACCTGCTTGCTCTAACAAACTCTTTAACCCTTTTATCTCATCTACCTCTCCCTTTTATTTCCTCATCCCATTTTCTTTGTGCCATCCCTCGCTGCAGGAAGTTCCCTTCCTGCCTTGCTGGGACAGTCTAAAATTGCTCACTAAGGGCTGGCTCAGAGTGCCTTGTGAACAATTTGACTGGTGCAGGGAACAATCATGGCACCCAGGGCAGACCACTTCCCTTAGTACCAAACACTGGGATGATGACATACCCTACCCAATCACGTGATGTTACTATTCCACTTTGACATAAAAGCAGATACTGTTAACAGGTTTTAACCAACTGCTTGAAAGAGAAAAAAAAAAACACATGAAAGTAGATTCAATAGATTTATTTTGTAGCATTGAGACTCATAGAAAACAGATGGCAGCAAAGCTTAGCTGTCAGCAGCAGCCTTCTCCTGGGCTCGGAGGAAGCTTGCTTTCTTCTGAGCAACGCGGTCTCTCTTCTGTGCCAGGGACAGTTTGGCACGATTCCACCTAAGGAGATGAATCAAAATAAGCCATTTTATAAAACAGTAAAATATCTTTAGCCTTGCACTGGGCGAGTACACACCCTTCGACACAAAGAAAACCGGTTCCCACAAACACTGGGAAATAAAAGGATTTATTCATTATGCCATGAGTTTGTAGGAAGATGTCACTGCAACTCAAATACATTATGCGGACACATACAACCATGGCATCTTTTAATTATCGAGGTGGAATGGAAGGAATCCTCAATTTTACTGCATTATTCAGTTCAATGCACGGTCTCCTCAGAGGATTACTGGGGATGGCCCAACGTAATGTAGTGTGCAGCCAATGACCCAAAACTGCAACTCTGCAAATAGCAGTGATCATAGCACTCTCTGAAATGCCAAGATTTTACCAATAGAGAATTGGTACAGAAATAACACACCTCAACATAAGTGAGCCTAAAAGTTATTATGATTCTGTGCACAAGCATCCGGTCCCATAAGACATTGCACATCTTTGCCTGCAACATTAAAAAAACACAAGACAAAAAAAGATATACCTCTTCTTCTTCACTTCTCTCTGGGGCTTCTTTTCATGCACTGGGTTCTCCCTTATGGCAGCATGAGCCTTTTTGTAGAGGTCTTCCACCTGAGAAGAAAAATATAGTACTTAAACCACAGGGACAACACTGCAGAATGTAAATCTACTTTACCAATGCAATAAGGGACAAAAAAAAACAAACACACTAATATGCTACTAGTTCAGGAGTTCACCTGGAGTATGAATGCTCCACTGGGCAGTAATTTTGTTTGCAACACAGGAGTTTACAGATCCCAATCAACACAGAATTGTGAACTGCTACAACACATCACAAGAACAACCAAATAGTAAACAGATGTGACAGGCTCCAGAGTTGTCATTTTAGTTTAGATTGCCTTGTCAACACAATAAAGGCGTTCATGGATACAGATGACAGACAATGTAAAAATCCAAATATTAAAGAAACTAGGATGGCTGAATTGTTGTAAGAAAAAGATAAGGCAGATTAAAGAATTTTTGGGTTCAAATACTTACAAGGTCAGCTGTGACGCCGTTCTTTATGTACTGAGAGAACTGTTTTTTGTATGCGTCTTCATCTTCCTCTAGGAGGAGGCGCATGTATTCAGCCACGTTCCGACCCATGATGTGTTTGCGGTGGACCTCTGCATTGAACTCTTTACTCTCTGAGTCGTAGCCTGGGAATCGCTTGGTGCTAGAAAGGGGGAAAATAAGGACTTGAGTGCCAAATCATGCTAAAGAAAGCCCCTAATTAAAGTGATGTCAAGACGTGACAACTCCAGTCCAACTGCTTCATTCACACCATGATCACCGTCTGGAGACATTATTTTAAATGTTTAGATGTATGTGCTGTAGCTGCCATATGTTACATGTATCACCTGTCTGCAGCATACAAGGGCTGGAGTGGCGCATGTTTGATTTAGTTCTTTCCCTGACCCGGAGAACCAGGCTGCTATCAGTCCCGTCTTGAAACAGTAGAGTTGCATCACAAGCAAACCAAGGACCAACTACAGTATGCTCAGATATAGGGATTCATCATTTAGCAGCTACACAGCCATTACACAAAGACGCTCTCAATTTGTGAGAAGCAAATTTTAACTTATTTACAAACTGAAGCAGCTCATCACACAAACAAAACCAAAGCAGTAATCTCACTTGGAACGCGTTTTACTCAAGCATCTGCTGGTTTAATCCCAGAATGCAGTACAAGTTTGTGCACCTACAGCATTCTATGACAACTGTGGCTTAGTGCGGGGGGGGGGGGGGGGGGGGGGATTTCAACCAAGAAATGTCGCTTTACAGTTATATAGGTTTTCTTGTATGCTTGCTTTCTAAATTAAGCCTGGCAGTTGGGGGTCCCTCTATGCCATTAGCACGGACAAGGGGCAGGTTAAATGAGATGGATGAGAAGGACCTACATCCTTCACAGTGGAGTGAGCAAGACTGACTGATCAAGAAACACCAGCAGAAGTGGCAGAGATGAAACACATGGGAAGTTAAACATGCACAAGACAGCCCGAAAAACACCAAGAATTAAGGTTTGAGTCTTAAGGAGAGAAAAAAAACAGCAGACTCAATGCAACTCATGGTTTTTATCTGCTGGCAAATTCATTTTTCCCCCATTATGTGGTGAAACCTGCACCTGACACTGAAGATGCAGTGTTAACAGATACAGAAGGTATCATTGCTCTGCCAGCAAGCTGACAATCTAAAGTATTACTGAATGGATACACTGGCCTACTACCAACCCTTGTTAAATCGTTACATCTACCTCAGTGGTGGGTTCCACACAAATCTCTATAGCTATTGTACCCATCTACAGTAGTACCTCACCACCCCAAGGGAAAAAAAAGACTACAGTCGGTACCTTTTTATTATGCCAACATAGAAAAACATGTTACATGGGATGTCTCTTCTCCATCTAGAGACATACGAGGCCTTGAACCCTCAAGTAACTCATGTGCTATTTTAAATTTACATGATGGAGTGGCAGCTTGAACATATAGACCACGGAGCAAGCAAGCTTGATTTTCACACACATGCGCACAGATCACCCAAAACCAACAATTAAATCAGACCACCACTCATGTCCCCCATAAAGTGCAACAAAAGTTTAAAACTATAATCACGTTACTGTTCACATGAATTAACTCCATTTAACCTTTCTTGTCAATACTACTAAAAGGTGAATGTCCCGAGGGAATTGGTGGAAATTGAGCAGCACTTACCTGTGTGGAATGGATAAGCCACCATCCACAGCGCCTTTCAAAGCACCAAAGACTCTGTTTCCAGTGGTGGTTCGGGTTAGGCCGGCATCCAGGTAGCATGTAAAGGCACCAGGTTGACCATCAATGCTCTCTACGTTGTATTCATCTCCAGTCACCTCTACCTGGCCTTCATAGACTTTGTCAAGGCCGAACTTGTTAAGCAGCTGCACACACAAAAAAAAAAAAAATACAAATCAGCCCAGGTTACACAGATCCAAGAATTACCTGTAGAGCACGGCCTTACTAAAGATCTTTCACAACCAGTAGGTCGACACCACAGAAACAGGAGGTGCAGGTTTTGAAATACATCCATGCATCTATCTCTATATATCACAGACACAAGTAGTAAACAATAGGCTCTGTAGAGCGGTCCCATGCATGACTTCCACAGGCGGTGTCAGGCCTTGTGCCTACACTTTGTAAAGTGTATTTTTATAGCAATTGGCTGTTTAGACAAATCTGTTCTTTGAAATAGCAAATAAAAGGAAGCGAGGTCTGCCTTTCACTGACTGGTACGGACAGCCGATAAAACGGATCAAATTAAGTGCTATCCGGGCAGCCATGGGAGATGTTAAGGAGCTGACCATGCTTGTCTTGTGAAGCTAATTCCACATTGGCAGACAAGGCCTTTAACATCAGATCTTCATTATGAAAAGCTTACTTCTATCAGCAAGGCCTGCTTACTCATTTTCTTAATGGGTGTTAGCAAGAGAAAAAACACAAAAACATAAGACTCCTCAAAATGCAAGGAGCCAATGTAGAACCCAGCCTAACCAGGTACTTAATTGCAAACAGCAGACACCATGGAAAAGGAGAGGGCAGAGCAGCAAATACAGTAAAAACAGATCTAATGGAGATTATGGGACAAACGTGAAGAAAAGCAAAGCATTGGCAGGTATGGAACTTCCAAGTGGTTCAAGATTAGCAAACACTTACCCTGCGGGCCAGCAGCAGACCGGTGCAATAAGCTGCAGCATAGTTTGTCAGGCCAACTTTGATGCCGTATTTGGGAAGTTCGTGAGAGTAAGCAGCGCTGACAACCATATCTCCTTCAATCCTGGCATAAGCAACCTGGAAAGGATTGCGTCATGAAGTCAATACGACATCCCAAGGTAACCACAGCATGGTCATTGTGTTACTAAATAAATCACAAGAACACATCTAGGGTCTTTTAACAATTATAATACTAAGTAACCGGATCCTAATGCTAAGTAACCAGCATCTCTTGCACCCGCCTCTGACATTAAAGCCATTACGGAATAATTCAATGTGCATAATAAACTCAATTGCCTGACATTTACAAAAAGCTACCTTTTCAGCTTTAACCAAACAAGTCTGATAACGTAGAAACAAAAGTTCCAACATAAATGTGTCACAAGCGCAGCATACCTGGCAGATGATGTCTCTGTTGGTTACACGCACAATCATCCTGTACTTAGGAGTATTGTATTTGTTCTTGTCCTGGATGACCAAGCGTTTACGGGCATAGTAATCGGTCTTGCCCTCTGGAACGCAAGAGAAGAGAATACACAGCGAACCATTAGCATATTCAACAAACACTACAGAAAATTATCACAGGATGGCATAAAGGGCCGACTTACCTCTCCTTCTGCGAAACTTCACTTGGTATCTTTTAAAGTAAGCCTTGTTCTTAACAACCTTAACAAACCCCTGAAAGAACAAAAGCACACATAAATATATATATATATATATGTCAATACATTTACAGTAACCATGGATTTCAGTCCAATACAAGCATATAAATATCCAATACTGAACATCCCAGCAATCCCCCTCCCCCACCATGCAATAATCCAGGAGACAGCCAAGTGAGGCATTACTTCCCATTTAACATAAATCAAAGTTCATAAAGAACGATGGCAAAGGGAAAAACACATTTTTACTGTAATTAGGTAAAAGTAGGAATGCACTTTTTAATAAAAACACCAAGTTAAAAAAAACAAAACCCTTGTCTTATGAGTCGGTGCATGAAGCCACTTTGCAAGAATATTAAAAATATCGAGTTAATTAACAGTTACAGACTCACAAACTACACCCAAATCACAGCAGACCTGTCTAAATCACTACACAGAACTAGAGAGGAGTCCCTCTGCCAGCCGGCCGGTCAGCCATTGCAGCAGCCATTAGGCCACGCTGGAAGGAGCAGCTCCCCCACTGACATTTCTCGAATCCGACAACATCCGTCCCAGAAATCCACCGTCGTCGCCTTTAAACAGCTGCGCGTTATAGAGGGAACATTATAATATAGGTATGCGGTGATATTGCTTCGGTTTACTAACCATTTCGGCGTATTTTGTCCCGTTTGGGCTAGGACCGGAGAGTCACAGCGCAAACGTAAGGGCGCTGCAGCACTGGGAAAAGGCCGTGCATACTGCGCATGCGCAGTAAGTAGGCTGCAGATCGACCGAAAGGAACATTCTATGCATCAAGAAGGAACCACTGGTTTAGCCGGGAATTGCATGAGAAAAGGTGCTGCCGCCTCATGGCGGGAAGCCTACATAAATTGCTGTTTTATTTTTGTGTGTTTAATGATTGCATCCCATATTTTATGGGAAATATACAGCATAAATAGCAAAATACATGAATAGAAACACATAATTTGGCGTCCGATATAAATAATTTGGTTTATCTATTCAACTTGTTTTTTTAAATGTTAATCTAAACCAGTTATTCTATCCAGGGCCAGACTGGCGTACAAGGATACCAGGAGATTTCCCGGTAGGCTACCTGCATTGAGGCCGTCTTGTGAAGCTGCAAGAGCAAAATAGATTTTGCATTGGCCGCCGCTGTTGTGGCCGCATGTAGATTTATTCCCACTGCGCAGATACCAGTCAGCAACGCACCAGATGTGATATAATATCCGGCCCGGCGCTGACTGGCAGACGCACACCGTAAAACCACACAAGCAGACTGCTGAGTTCTTACTTTCTTTGGGCTGGTCCAAAATTGTTAACAAAGAGCTGATCCTTTGTGAATAATTTTGGACTGGCACGGGATGGCAGGAACGCAGTGTGGTCACATTACGCACAGTGTTCGAGAGAGATGCAGGCTGCATGGTGGATTGAGGTAAGGGGGTGCGAAAGAGTATGTATGTGTCTTACCTGCCAACAGTCCCAAATTTGCCATTTTTGGGGGTCTGGTCTTGTCAAATTCTGGTCTGTTCCAGCATAAATTTAGAATGAGAATGTGTGCATCCATGTTAACATGCATGTGTAAGTGTATGTGAGCATGAATGTGTACTTGTGTAGGTGTTTGCATGTGTGAGCATGCATGTTTAAGTGTTTGTGTGTTAGCAGGGATGTGTAAGTTTTTTGGGGGGGGCAAAGATGGCATAGGCAGGCTGTTCATTAGGCTGACATACTGTTCAGCAAAGACAGAACAGACAGACAGTTTGGGGGCACTGACAAGATGTTTGGGGCAAATATGGCACAAGTAGACTGTTTGCAAGCAGTGATAAGCTGTTTGGTGGCTAAGATCGCAAAAAGCACGCTGCTTGGTCAACAGATGGCACTGGCAAGCTGTTTGGGGGCACATGCATAGCTGTTTAGGGGTAAAGATGGCACAGACAAGTTTCGGGACTAAGGTGGCACTGTGGGACTTGTTACTTGTGAAGTTGGGGGCCCTGAGGCAATTTTTGCTCTTGGGCCCTGTAGTTTTTAGTTAGGCCCCTGTGTTAAATTGTATGAATTAATTAAAATTATTGTTAAATATTGTATGAATATGAAGAGAGGCATGCTGAGCAAAGGGCATTAAGATGATGTGAAAAAAAGGGATGGGTATAGAGATGATGAGAATTTATGTTAAGTAGCATGAAGATGGAGGGGAAGGATTGTGGTGTAATATGTATGTATTTATACTTATTTATATATATATATATATATATATAATGGTAAGGGATAGAAATGATGGTGGGGAGGAATATACTGACAAGGGTATGAATATGGTTGTTGAATAATGATTGTGCTTGGGTATTGGCATGAATATTTGGGGTATGATGATGGTCAAGGGCAGCTCTACATTAACATAGACATACATATACAGTGGATATAAAAAGTCTACACACCCCTGCTAAAATGCCAGGTTCTTGTGATGTTAAAGAATGAGCGAAAGATAAATCATGTCAGAATTTTTTCCACCTTTAATGTGACCTATAACGTGAATAATTCAATTCCAAAACAATCTGAAATCTTTGAGGGGGGAAAAAAACAAACCTAGCATTTTAACAGGGGTGTGTTGGCTTTTTAAATCCACTGTAAACACATAGCCCCTCCCGCACCATACACTCATACACTCATACATACATACATACACATAGCCACTCTAACACCATGCACTTACACATATAAACCTACATGCATACATGCATGTATGCACACTCTAACACCATACACTTATATTCACGCAGACATTCTATATATACACTTACAGATATATACATACACAGGTTCACTCTCTTTGATAAGCCACGCAGCTCGTGCATGTCCCCCTCTCTCAACCTCCCTTTTTTTAACGTTTACATTTTTTTAGGAGAGCTGCAACATTTTTTGCAATGTTTATTCGTCACGTTTATTGGCCCATTCGTCACGTTTATTGGCTCACTCTCTTGCACTCTCATTCTCTCTCTCATGCTCTCTAAATATTTCCCTACCTTCTCTGCCGACCACTTCCACTACTGCCGACCACTTCCACATCTTCCACATCTTCTTCTGCATCTTCTTCTTCTATCTTCTCCCTTCTCTCTTCAATCCTTAATCTTCTTTCTTTGTTTAAATCTCCGTTTTGGTGAATGATGGTGAATCTACGGTACTAAATGACATTGAAAAACAAAGGTGCATTGGTCAATGCATATAGGGATATAATGGGTACTGGTGAAACTCAGTTCTAACCCAACAGACTAACGGCTCTGCGGGAGGCTAGGGGGACATACTGACTACTGACATAAGCTCGTGCTGACTAAAGTTTTGGGCTCCCTACATACCCTACAAGAATTTGATGGATGGTCAAAACACGAAGGCTGCATGCTCTTAAGATGCCATCTCTTTTGGTTCCCACTTCCCTATAATGATCTCTAATCTAAAGTGTTGCAAGCAATTACTTATTACTATTTATACATTACTATAAATATTTATACATATCTGTAACAGAGATATGCCACATAACAATAGTTTATTTGTCTCCCAGAAATACTGTCATTTAACGCCAAATGATTTGTGTAGGAATTTCTCATATACTGAAAACTAGACTTTGGCGCCAGCCAACTCTTCGTGTTCGTCTTCATCTTCTTGGGTTTGGGGGATATTCGTGTATATTCTTTGTGTTCGTTTTTGCCGTTTTTTTGTAGAAGGGGTTAATACGGGGTTAATGCGGCAGGCACTACGAAGCAGCTTTGGCGCCAGGATTTTAAAGGTCGTTGGGAGGGGCCTCCTCTGCCATCAACCAATGAAGTGCACTTCGTGTTGTGCGGCTTCGTAAAAACGTTTTGCCGCCGCCATATTTGTTTCTTCGGTATTCGGGCTGAACAACGAAAAAGCACTCTTCATGTTCACTCGAATACGAATGCACAAGTCTCCTGAAAACTATTACATTAGAGAATTAATATTCAATATATAAATCTTCAAAATTGTGGAGACAATACTGAGCCAAATGCGCATACGTATTCACTCTCTCTGTCTCTGAGTGATTGTGCTTTTCTGCTGAACACGTGTGAGAACCTGCATCTTAGGAAGGTGTGTCATATTGACTAACACAAGCTGGGCCAGGGTCTGGCTTAGCATATGCATATAATAAAAATATTATTATATCTTCGTGTGCTTGTAAAACTAGGCATTCTTTAATAAAAGGTGAGGATTAATATTCTGCTGGAGGTGCTCCTTCACCCATCTTTCATATTTGCAGTTATGGTGTGTACATGGACGCAGCATTATCAGAGTTGGGTCTATGTGTGTGTGAACTTATGCTTGTAAGGATTCAGTGGTTCCTTTAGTAAAGTAAAGCCAAGTAGTTCCCATGGGCCATGGCCCTTGCTCGCACCAAGTAATTAAGCTATACATTAGCACACACACTAACACATACAAACACTAAAATGTATTCTGTCACACCTCACCCTATCACACCCTTACATTACTATTCATTATAGTTGCTTGCATACTTGCACTATTACTACATGACCTCACTGTCATGAACAAGCTTGTCCAAGATGGAGCAGCCCTGTTTGAGAAATTAGGACCAGTCTGATGAGGGCAATTGCCCACCAACCCAGCCCATCCCGAATGACTATATAGGATAAACAAAACTTTGTCATCTAACAACAAAATGTCACAGACACACAAATAGTGTAAGCCTTTATAGAGGATATAGGAGGAAAGATACTGGTGCCGTATGTCAGTGTTTGAGCATTTCCTGAAGAGAAGACATATTATTGCTCTCATTTCACTCATGTTTGATACTCTGAATTTTACATTTCACACCAGAGGAGCTGTGTTCCATTCCAGTTTGCTACAATGTCCTGCTAATTTTAGCATTCTTGCATC
Source organism: Spea multiplicata (assembly GCA_009364415.1). Taxonomy (NCBI): domain Eukaryota; kingdom Metazoa; phylum Chordata; class Amphibia; order Anura; family Pelobatidae; genus Spea; species Spea multiplicata. The sequence continues at coordinate 24,001,016 of VKOC01000004.1, forward strand.
AAAACCTCCAACATAACAACATTTAAAAAAAGCCTTGAAACAATATACAGTGTTAGCTCGCTTTAATGAATTACCAAGAATCATTTGAGAAAATACAGCTTGGCTTATGTTATACCTAATCTTAATATACACAGTGTGTAGAAAACGAGTATTGCTTTTATAGTGGGTAAATATTAGACTTGGGCGCCGGCCAACTCTTTGTGTTCGTCTTCTTGTTCATCTTCGATCGTTGATCGCCTCCTTAACTCTTTTAAAACGGGCTTCTGCCCCGGGTTGATGCCCCAGGGAGGGGCCAGACATGGCCTTTGATGCCGATCTTGGTGTTGCTGAATGCCTCGACATCAGGGGATTACAGCAAAGCTCATCTTTAAACCATCCATACAATGTTTACTATTCAATAAAAAAAGCTTTGCTTGTTCTCATAATTGTTGCTGTCTTTAGTTAAAATTGTATTGTTCCAAAAAGTCTGCAATGATGTGCTAATGAACCTTATTTTTGGACTAGCAATTTGATTTTATGGCATTTATCGGTCCCCCACGCATGATTTCCTGGGGGGGATCTGCCCCCCATTCCCTTACTGCCCCCAGCCCTTACTCACACAAACCAATGCTGCCCATCATGCGAAAATATATAACTTATTCGGACTGTTACGTAAATTGCTTTTGCTTGAGGACAAGGGAAGCTTGTAAAGCATCTGAACTGTTCTGGTGCAGGTTGTAGACAGATGCTACTTTGTGATTATAATAATGGCTGACATAATATAAAGTTATAAACTGGTTTATTGTATATGACTATATCACAAGTACTTTGTTAAATTAACAGTGACCCTGTGATGCGTTAATTGGAAATAGAAAATAAAGCATACCACTGCTCATGTAGCTGGAGCAGGAGAAGAGAACCATTACAGAGAACCTGTTCCCTGACTGCCAGCTCCTCAAGAGTCCCAACTGTGCTAAAAACGAAATGGGTGTTAGTGTGTCTTAGTGTGAGGCGAGTCAGGCAGCGACCTGAAGTGCCTGGACCAGGAGGGCAACGACAGACACCCTAGAAAAAACTTGTCAATGTACAGAAGTTGACGGGGCGCAACAGAAGCCACCACATCTAGGTTTATACTGGCATACTAAAAGTGTTAACATATGTACATTTTTCTCTTTATTAGTGTGTTTTGTGACAGGGAATGCCACTTTTTTGCACCCTGGATCCACTGCTCACAGCACCATTACGGAACTTCGCTCAGGTGATCAATCACCCAGTGTTTTTCTATCGCAATGATTATGTATCGGACACAGTGATGAGAGATGAGTGCTTATATAAGGTGCGGCCGTCCTATGATATCGTTTCAGAACATTTGCCTTAATTGAAACATTTTAACTGTATTTGTCCACCAGGTGGCTCTTTGTGACCAAAAGTGAGGTACAGAAAAGACGCCTCAAACTACGCAGTGCTCTCTGGGCATGGGTTCAACTCCTGGTATTTTATTATTTATTTATATAGCGCCATTATAATATTCGCCATTATTATATAATAGGGTGTGGGGAAAAACTCTATCACAAACCAAAGAAGATGGATTCTAAGAGACCCAAATTATTGTTATGTTGGCAGTATATATATATTATACATATTAACCAATTATGACATCTAACAGAAGCAGTAGGTGAACGATAATGGAACTGTGGAGCCGCACAAACATCGCAACACAGTCAATGACATCATCAAACGCACGGGGCTGTAGAAGAAAACGTCAAAAGTGTACTGCACACGGCCTAAGCAATGCAACTTGTTATTTTATTATGTAAAATGCAATAACACATACAAATATGTGCACCATATACAAAAATGGCACAACTTCTATTGATGATAGGGCTCTAAAAGTGGTGTTTCCAGCATAGCAACCAATTGAATATTTCAATTAGCAGGTGCAGTGCATTGGATAATATGGTGAAAAGACCCATTATAAAACTCTGAATTACTTCTTTTAAATAAACCTTAATGTATTTTAATTGGCTTTCCTGAAAACCTAAACGTTATGATAACTTGTCCATTGCTCCAAGATTGATACTTGATGACCCTGAAACATTAAACCTTGGTATTTGTTAAAAAGTATAATATCCTGCAAAAAAACATTGTGGGTACCACACTCTCACTTAGGTAACAGATGCTTAACCTATATACTTTTTCACTCACAACTTACTGTTGCTGATCACACAGGTGATCAACAAGCAGGGCTCCATTGCCTCAGTACCTGTGATCAGCCAGCAGGGGCTCATCAGAGTTCTAAGGAGGATCTGGATAGATCCTCTGGGAACCTATTTATTTTCAATCTTGTTCCGTCAGAACTTCAGTTGGACACTCTTAGTCCAGTCCAGTTTAACCCGCCACTTACCGTTACGCCGGATTGGTCAGCAGGAAGCTAGAAATGCTGTAGAATGACACTCTGACACTCATGTCTCCAAAAACCCTACCACGTCCTTGGTCATCTAGGGCCTGCTTTATACGACCTGATAGTAAGTCCTGAGGTTGCAAAGTGGTTAAGATTCCTCTTAACTCGTTGGTATGTTTCACTTGAAAGTTATAAGAATTATCTCTTTCATTAACCAGTCCCAGCTATTCGGTAAAACTTCGGTAAAACTATTTGATACTTTAGTATCTGACTACTACAACAAGACTGACAGTCGCTGCCTTGCAATCTATTAAACATTAGGCCCAGACCAGCAAATGCGCCTGTTACTTATCCGATCACTCGCTCCAGCGACAGATCAGGTGCAGCAGTGTGCGGCCGCCAGTTGGATTTCCCAGCAAAATGCAAGGTGAGCATAAAAACAACTTAAAATGCCAGGGCTGCCTCATCATTGCCAGTCCGGCCCTGATAAACATTATGGGAATATTCACCAGTGGAAATGTCTATTGATAAGAGAGTGTTTATTTATCTTATAATGAATACAGAGCAATTTACTGTTAGCCAGCTAAACCATAATATTTGATCTTCTATTTCCTTATTAAATAAACCCTCCCTCTAAATCAGGCACGTCCAAACTTTTTTCGAAGAGTGCCAGATTTGATGAAGTGAACATGTGCGAGGGCCGAACATTTTGCCTTACATTCTTTGAACCATTAAAATTAAATGCAAATTAACTATTTCATGCAAAGTTTATTGAAAACAGCATACTTTTCATTTTTTAGACTTGGATGACAAATCTAAACAGGTGTTAAATCACTCTGCCTTTAATATCAAAAAAACAGATCTATATTTGGGCAACTTATCTGTGGGGCCTTATCAGTCCGGAACGCGGGCCGCAATTGGCCCTCGGGCCGGACTTTGGACATGCCTGCTCTAAATGGACGAACCACACGCACCTTCTGAAAACAGCCACTTGCATATCACAACAATTAGGAAACTCACAAAACAGAAGTGGTATACAGTGGTATTCTATTTCTTTTGATGGCCTTCGCTTTTGGTAAATGTACCTCTATTTTTGCAGGGGAAGCCTAGTTTCACATCTGCTGCTATTGATACATGTAATGATTTATTATCAGGCATGCATTGGGAGTCGGTTACTACTTCCAGGGACGAATCCTGGCTTAGGATGAGTAGGCCTAGGGGGCGGCAGGTCCAGGGGAGAGGTAGTACACATGGTATAAAAATTGGGAGTGGGGCAGTGTCCAATGGGCTGGTTACAAGTGAGCTCTTTATCTCCCCAACTGGCCTATTTACCTAAGGAGTCTGTTCAGGTTCAGCACACCCTCCATAGACTTCATTTAATGGCTCTGATACTCTGAGATATGATGTTGTTTCCCACGTTCTGTTCCTTAAACGAGAGCAGACCCTTTAACTATACTTGGGACTATACTTCAGGCCTAGGGCAGGCTCAAAGGCAGATACATCACTGACCAATATAACTGTGTACAATATAACTGTACATACATGAGTACTGTTTTAAGATGTGTAGCACATGTTCTCAGAAAACATGGCACATTCACGGAGATGGAGGCCTCTTAACACAGCGTGGAGTGGCATGGCGGTGTTATACCTCTGCATTAATTTCTAATAGTCCTTGCCTTACTAGACTTCGCCCCCCTGACCATAAGGTAAGTATTTTTTCCTTTTGTGCTGCTTTGAACAATGCATGAAAGTACTTTCATGAGTATTGCTCAGAGGGCTCCATTGAACACTGGAGTGGCCTTTAAGGTCCTCCTGTAATTCTCTAAATCTTTTTCGGCTGCTTTCCAAAGTACTTTTTTTAGTAAAATTAGGTCCTGTTTGGGGTCTAGGAAACAGATACAATGATGGGGATCCAGTTACAGTGAAAAATGAGAATTTAGAAAAGGAAACCAAATCAAAAAAATGGCCTTCCACAGGATTTTCATACATGGTATAGTTTAAAAAGATATTTCCCGAGTTATTATTTTTAAAGCTTAAATGTATTATGGAAAGGCACCCATCATGGATTGTAGAATGAGTCAAATTGTATTTTAAGTTTTTTATGAAGTCATTAAACACAAATTATATCAACCCATATGCAAGTAGCCGATGAAGATTCCAATAAACAGACATCTAAATGTATGTATAATATAATAAATAATATAACAATGCAGACCCTTCCAAAGCAGAATGCGCAACATAGCAAAGTAACACAAAGAAAGGGTTAAGCATGGGCTGTCAATGCCAGTCAATTGAACCTTTGCCCAAATTCAGTAATTTACTTAGGCAACCAATCTCCTATTGTTGATTTGAACATTACAGGCGGATGTGCCCACTAATTGTGTTTCCTTTACATGGAGAGAGGGAGTTAATTGATCTTAGATTTAATATATCCTGGATAGATCTAAAATAAAACATGATTTATTAGGAAATGAACTCTATTATGGGAATACTGTGGCCATAGTTATAGATTTTCTGGAAATGTTCTGCTTGCTATGTACTTTCTTATGTATGTTTGTTATTATGTCAGTTTTACTTAATTTTAATACATCTGATAATACGGTTATGTTCTATACTTTGGCAAAGCATACAGGTTTGGGGTGTAGTGTTGAGAGTAGTTATTTGTTTAAGAATCGTCATAAAGTCTGTGGAAATGATACAAAATATCTGGCGTAGTCCTCCAGCAGAAGTATTGGTGATGGTCGAGGGAAAAGCGTGAAAGGGTTAAAAATACTTGTAATGATGTCCTGAAGAACAGGTTCATCGCATGTGTTTTGGTATAAGGAAACACGGAAACATCAGTTGGCTCATCTACTCTGCCCATTTGTCCTCATATGTTAGTAGATGTATGTTTTGCTTCTTGATTGCTTGCGTGATGGCGGTGCGTGAGCAGATCCTTCCTTAAAGACTCTGCAACATAAATATTGAGAATGCACAAATGTCTATTTAAATCATGGCGCACATTTCAAAATTGCTCAGTTGTTGTTCATTTGTGCTTGTAATGCAACTCAGCGTCTTGGAACCTGTTCCTGTAGCCTTCCCTGCCTTATTCCTCCTCCTGGCTACTGTGCCCCCTTCCTACTGACCTCGGCTTGTTGTGACCATGCAGCAGCCTGCCTGATCCCTCTGGCTACTGACTTTGGTTACCGTGACCTCCCGGCTACTGACCTCTGCTTGTCTTAACTATGCTCCTGTCTTGTCCCTCTGGCTACTGTCCTCCGCTGTTCAGCTATCTGGCTATTAACTTTGGCTCACACCCTGGACTACCCCCTGTTTCTATGTACTTTGTTTTGCCTACTGTGTGGGGTATCATCTTCCTTGCCTTGCCAAGTATCATAACCTACCTATCTAGAGATTCCAGCGCCAGCCCTACAGACCATGTAGGTTCCCAGTATCCCAATAGAAACCAATATGAATGTTTAATCTATGAAGAATATAGATAAAAACAATTGTTGCTTTCAGGAGGCAGCAATAGATGTGTATCTAAAGAAATGAATATGAACCAACACAAAATGTTAGGACGTCTGTGTATAAATATTTGCTACACATCGCTTGTGTTGGGAATTTATTCCTTTCTGCGTGAAAAACCTTTCAAGTCTCATCTCACTGCCTATCATACCACTCTATCTTGTTTTTAGCAGCACAATGTGTGGGTCTGTTCAAAGGATGTCATTGCTGTTCTTTTTGTTGTTGCAGAGGAAGCAGGCACATGACATCTGATAACCCTGCAAGAAAATGCGAGAATGCAGAAAAAGCATAAAGTCAACAAAATACTCATACATACTTCTGTAATGTTTGTTACACAACATTTAAATGCAGACAAGACATATTTCCCCCTTATAGTAGATAACTGCAAATTATGTCCTGTAAGCTTATTAGCATGCACAATATATGCATTTTTTACCTAAAATATATTTTTTTAAATGGTTACTTGCTAAAACACAGTAGCCACTTAGCTGCTGGTAGTTTAACCACTTTTGGCTACTTTCTGTGCATGCATGTGGGGGGGACTCTAGTTAACCCCCCTGGAACTCTTGGAGTTGGTGACAGTGACTATCCTGGTCATGCATCTTGTTCTGATGGAAAATTGTGCATGCCAAAAAAGCCCATCAATTATAAGGTAACAGTCAGCTATCACATGCAATAAAATCCATATGATGGATGTAGAGCTCTTTGAAGTATCTGCTTATTTTACCTGGATATGTAATTGTTCCTATTCTGAGAAAATATAATATTTCCAGCAATAGCTTTATATATATATACTCAAGCTTTGTGTTGCAAATATCAGTTTCTGCTTCTAGGAATATTGATGTTTAATTCACTGTCTCTCTTTTGTGTCATGTCCCCCAAGAGACCCTTCCTGGGATTCAATCGCTATTTGTCTATTTTAATCTGACCTGCATTCTCTAACTTGGTGAGCACTCTTACTGTAATTACATTCTGAATGCTGGAAATCGTATGTCACTTAGACAGGATCTGACAGTTTAATGTCTCTGACAGCCCCAGTAAAGAAAAATTAATATGAAAGTACTTTGTGTAAACTTTAATGCCCATTCTTAAACAAAATCTGAAAATAAAATGAAGCACTTTCCTTAGCTAGAAGCTGCAGCCCTGCAGCTGCCCTGCTCATGGGTCTGATGATTTTTGCTACTGATTGGCTGCTTGGGGCAGCCAATCAGTGCATGGAACACACTCCTATTGAAATGAATAGGATTACTTGTAACCATGTGCACAGTGGTGTGAATAGACACAGCGTTTGACTGAAGGTAAGTATATCACGTATTTCACAAAACAGAAAGTAAAATAAAGCACCTACCTGAGCTAAAAGCTGGTGGGCTGGGGAATGGGCAAATGTTCATAATCCTCCCATACAGGGCCGGCCCAAGACAAAATGCCGCCTGGGGCGAAGTTTAAAATGCCGCCCCCCCATTATCTACCCTTCCTCTCCCTCCCCATTATCTACCCCCCCTTGTACTTACCTTACAGCAGTCCTGCGGCGAGTCTCCCTGCTCGGTCTCGGTGCCGGCTTGTAATGCTGAGCGCAGGAAATGACGTCATCTTCCGGCGCTCAGCATTACAAGCCGGCACCGAGACCGAACAGGGAGACTCGCCGCAGAGGAGAGAAAGGGGCGTCTCGCGGGTACTGACAACTTGGTAAGTGAAAACCACTCAGCGCCCCTCTCTCTCTCTTCCGCTTGTGGCGGCAGAGTGCCGCCCCTTCAAAAGTGCCGCCTGGAGCAGTTGCCCCACTCGGCTCCATTGTCGGGCTGGCCCTGCTCCCATACAATTGCAAAGGGAGACCACAAAAAGTGCATATAATGGCAGAAGTATCCCTTTGTGAAAACATCTACATTTTATCATTCTGTGTAATTGTTTTGGATATATTTGCCTTAAAAGTTTACTTTGATGGAGATGAGATCGGTGACTCTAACTGCATTACCTAATCACTTGTGTCCTGAAAGTATCTTTCATCTTATCACCCTAGGACCAATAATGGGGAGGAATAATCATATTAGAATGGCTGCTCCCATGGTATACTCACAAAGTGTATTTCTTTACATATGCATTGCTTTCATTAACATTGTAATCGTCATTACATAGGAATATGTGGTGTACTGAACTGTGAAATGTAAGATTTGGGAAAAATCTGTTTCGGGATAAGGAATTGAAGTGAAGTTAAACAATGAACCAGAAATTCCTAACATACATGCGGCTCACGATTCCCAGGTGGCTTTTATGCCAGCTGTAGTAATCCTTTGTTATCCGGACAGCTGGACTGTCAGCTGTAGATACTAATGTGTTGGAGCTTAATGCCTTTTCTCGCTAATGCCAATTCCACTTAGTGATTCGTGCAGAGAAGTCACCTCGGAATAAGCCATCATTACACTAAAGAAAAAAGCCAAACGTTATTGGCGTGCGTGTCTATCTCTTATATGAACGGAAAGCAGACCCTTGCAGGACAAGCGAGTACCTTGCAGCCTAAGGCAGAGATTGTGCAAATTCCCCAAAATAAAAATGAATAGAATTGGCAATTCTTTAGCCTAAAGCTATGAGTTCCTGACGGTAAGAACAAAATCTTGGAAAAAACACAAAGGGACAACTGAAAAGTACAGCCTGTGGGGTCAATGGATACAAATCGTCCTGTAATTGCGTGCATTTGTTAATTACCAACAAACAGATAGAGGATCCTTTCAAGGAGTTACACAATACGTTAAGTGTTTGCGAGACAGAAGGAGAACGCTCACCCCTGTGATACTATGTCGAAAGTGGTAAAAGATTTCTGTTTCTGTTAACAAGTTTATGAAGTTGTCCGAAGGCATCAATAGTTAATTGGACTATATATATATGCTGGGTCTATATACTGTGCAAATTAGTTTTTTTTTTAAATAAATCATTGACTCTCTTTCAAGAATTGTAAATAATTTTACTTTAATAATTGTAAATTGTCCTTTTTGTCATTTTAATATGTTTTCATTAAAGACAATAACGTTATTGTTAACCGTCTTTTCCACTTTTTAATCTTGTGTAAATCAGTGCCTGCGCATTTAGCGTATGTAACACGTGTACAGCTCTGCTACGGATTGTATGGAAATCAGAGCTCTTCAGTGATTGCGTTAGCATATGATTATGAATTGCAAAGCTTCCTGGCCGGGAAATTAATGTTATTATGTTTATTATTGTATAGTCAATGGAATATATAGTTAGTAAATGAAAAGAAATCCCATAAATCTGCATTATGTCTATTTCCTGCTCTCAATTAATCTGGGTCCATGTACACAATCTACTATTATCTACTATTATTACTGACAGATAATAATAATAATATAATTCTAATTACCTATACAGCCCTATGTACTCAGGTATGTTACTTTCTCTTTGGACATTGAGACTCAAGTAAACAGTATATGTGTATATAGATGCGTACTATATATGCTATTTATTTAGAGTCATTTTAGAAATGATAAATATTGTCAGAAACTCTTGACACAACAGAAATATTAGTGATCAAAGCACTTAGCTATTTTAATGATGTCAAATGTGTTTTAATTATTCTCTGTATTTCTTAAGTACCGGTATTTATGTTCATAATAATAGCATTATGTAAGCCTTTGCACATTACCTCCAACTGTAATAAAGGGGTTAAAATATTTCATGTGTTATGCCTGATGTACTGTTGACTTCATACATATATTAAGAGCAGGGAGATAGCAGTGGGTCCTTAATATGTAAAATTAGGTTATTCTGAATTGTGTTTGTGACTTTCATCTGCCTCCATCAGTCATATCTAAGCCTTTCCATGAAGTGTTCCTGTATTTCCCACGAGCCATCAGAGAAGATGCTCCTACTTTCTGTTTTCATGGGTAAAGATGAGACACTGGTAGGTATGTCTAATAGACTATTATTATTACAGGACTCATGTTTAGTCCCCTTTGTTGGAGATACAACATCCAGTTGTTTTCCTGATGGCCCACTCATCACATCATGGATACAACGTCCATCAAGATCATCTGGAAAATGGCTGTTGTTGCCCATCTGTAGGTTATATGATAACAAAACACCCCATGAGACGCTTGTCATAATGTTCTTTTACTGTTTTACACGAGTTGTTTTGCTGTTCTGCGGCATATCTTAAGGGAAAAAGATGCACAACTAGAGGGTGTTGGGTCAACTTCAAAATATGAACTCGTTAAAAGCTTTCACAGCGGTTCTTTCTAGAGTCAAATAATTCTAATGGCAACTATAATGGAAGGAAAGACTTGTGGAAATTGAAAGGGATTTGTATGCAAACTGATACGCTGTCAAGAAAAGCACCAAGTCAAAAAATAATTTGAATCCAGGAACGTGAAAATGTGGGCCTGCCCCGAAGGCCGGGGAGGCATGACACCTATCCACGTACAGGGCCTGCGTCGTTCTTTTTACTCTTACAAGAGGAGGACTTCCATTTCTAAAGGGTACTATTACAACAGGACCACAAATCTGTACAAAAAATATTTTATATTATCTTTGGGTACAAAATACAAATTCATAAAGAAGGCTGTGCTTGGGAGCTCTGCGACCCAGAAGGTGTACTCAGTCTACAAATAATATGATGACGTATATATAGCTGCTTGTTCCCCAGCCTTTTATATGGCACGTTTCATTGTTTTAGTCATTGATCTGCCAGCTGGGGCTCTAAAGACTTATTGAACTCATCATTGTGTCTGAGACCTTCACGCTCCTGTAGGTGCAGATCACACAAAGCCAGATGGGCTTTCACCAATATATTGGATTATGGTCACCGCTATTAATTATGGGGCCAAAGGCACACCTTAAAACAGGGGCTGCTCCGCCAAATGCTCCCACAGCGCAGCGGGGCCAAGAGACCTCAGTACCTGGAAAAAGGCCACCGACCCCAGAGAGGGATCATAAGGGCTCAATGCCCATTAAACAGTCATCTCTTCCTAAATCTCCAGAAGATCCCAGACACAGGTAACAGGCTGCGAGGGCCAATGAGAGGGCCTGTGACAGATCACGAAGGCCTGGCCGGGGCGCTATACACATGAACGGCTATTACCCCTGATAGCAGCCCTGTAATTAATACCAATTATACCAAGTTCCTTCCCCATATGGTTCCTGCCACCATTACTGTTTCCTGGTCAGGCTGCCCCAGTACCAGCAATATATTGCTTCTTCCTTTTTTATTGATCTGTCCACTTCACAACCAGGAATTTTTCAACCATGCTGTATGGGGAGACCCTGTCCTGGGGATTACCCACATTAATAGCCTGGCGTAGGCACCCTAAGCCCCAGCAGCAGACGCGTTAAAGTGGCAGCCGCGCCTGCGCACAGGAAGCATTTGACGTCACGGTTGGTGTATGGTGGCTGCAGCGGCCGCAGTGGAGAGGCGGGGAGCTACGGAGCAGTAGTAACCAGGGAGTTCATCTCGTACTGATCGGGGCTGTGGAGTTCAGCGCTACCGGCATCTCTAACCTTCAGTGGAGCGGGAACTGGATGAGAAGTTCATGGTTTACCTGACTGAACAGACCCGGCAAAAAGATTCCAAGGTAACCGAAATGCGGGGAGACACTTGCGGGGCTTTATTGTGGTCGGTAAGTGGCTGTGCGGGGCTTTCTGCGGTGGAGACATGGTACATGGGATGGACGCGGAAGGAGAAATGTTATCTCAGGCCCCGGCTTCCTGGGAAGGAGGATCCAGGGAGGAGGAGGTCAGGGTTTGTTTTCAAGGAGTGAGCGGAGCCAGGGGGACGTGTCAAGACGGCTGGGCCTGAGATCACCTCAGAACTGGATCCGGCGCCCCATGTAGGTAACATGTCTCCGGGAGCCCGCTGCTCTCTGTAACGAGGCGGTGATACAGAGATTGTTTTCCCCGCAGTAAGTAACCTGACCAGCGTCCCCCCTTTCTGTGTTTGTGCTGGGAATACGAGCCATGCTGTATACTGAGCCCTGGAGCAAGATCCAGACAACACACTCGGGTGTACACGCACACACACACACACATGCACACATACACATACACATACACATACACACACGCACACATACACTCTGGGGCACACACAACGCTCAACACACACACTCACACCCAGGTGCACGGTGCACGATACACACTCTTGGATACACACTCAGATGTACATACACACACTCTCTCTCGGGCATGCACACACTCACACTCAGATGGGCACACACACTCACTCAGACATACTGCCACCACCGGTGTATCGCAGACTGGGGTTCTTGCCCTCCCAGAGGTCCCCGACAATCACGTCTTCATGTTCTTCTTGTTGTGGGCTGATGTGGTGGACGTGCATTCGCCATCGTAGGATCCGGCGCCAGCAATAGAGCAGCTTCTAGCACCCCTTCTTATGTGCATTAATTAAGTTACACTGCCGGGTTCAGACAGTGAGTCCTGAGACTAGCAACTTGTATTCATGCTGATAAGAATCTCGTTCCCTCACTTCACACGGGGTGACATGGATTCAGACTCCTCAGGTCTGCTTCTATAAGCCAATATACCATGTAGTGCCCTGAATAGGTCTACCTAGGCATTCTGTATGTGTGTGTGTGTATATGTATGTATGTATGTATATTATTAATTGTATTTATGGTATATATATATATATTCTTACAAACACTTCCTGTTTGGTGACCTCTTCGAAGAGGCATACAGTGTGAATAGATCTGGTAAAATGTAATCCACATGAAGTGAATTGTTTCTAGTGAGATGCCTAGGCTGAATAGTTTCTAGTGAGAGAGGGCTAGAGATGAGCTCTGATGATGAATGATGAGTACATAGGACTGAAGCACACACGGCAGCCTCGCAGATTTAGGCCTGAGGGAGGGTATTCTGGTTAAGTGTTGTTTGCTTTGTGAGTTTCAGACAATTGGCCAACCTTCAATATCACAGCCGGTTCAAAGGTGTCGGATTGACTGTCCTGTAAGCCTCCTTGCTCTGCTCAAACCCTCTCCAAAATAGCTGCTGCTGGTTATTGATACGTAGCTCCATCATAGTGTGTCTGCGGTGCTGGACGGTGGAGGTAAAAATGACATATATTGCGTTTATACCTTTCACTACCCAAGAGGTTTTTCCGCAGCTAAATGCATTGCTGAACTCCCTTGTTGAATGGAAAGTGATCCGCCATGTCCCCCCCCCCCCGCTGGATGCTTTTGGGAGAAATCATCCTCAAAAGTTGCTTCCAAGAAATCCATCCTGCCAATATTAAGGTACCCTGTAGTAATTATCCATTAATCCATTGAATTTATAGTTTAACAGGGAAGCTAAGCAAATACATGCATTAAAGTGCGTTTGTTGGCTGATGTCTCTTTAATTGGACTCTCGCCGATAACCCTTAGATCTGTCTTCTTTTTTTATTATTATTTAATTGCACGGAAATTTAGGAAGAACTCAGAGGCTTCTTAGGTTTCTGTGGCCAACTACCTATTACACATTCCAAGAAAATTATGAATGAGGCAGAATTATACACTATTAAGGAACTATTTCTTAGTAGAAGTTGGGCATTGAACTATTATGGTATGCTATTTTTAATGATTTCCAAACACTTGTCTCTAAACGTGTGAAACTGGGACAAAACCTTTCACATCCCTCCGAAAACCAATCATAACATAACCTGCGTGTTCTGTGCCTTTTATGTCAAAACTACCTGGAGGTGCATCCCGCTTTTCTTTTTGTAAGCTTTTCTTTGTGTAAAAAGCTTGAATAGCTATAAATCTACCTTTTTTTTTTTTAAGCATCAAGGCCAAAGATCAGAAAGCATCTGCTTTAAAGCCAGGTAGGAAATGTATGTAGTGACAGCGATTAGCCTTATCTGCCGTGAGGTTCTGTGTCTGAACGTCCTGCTCTGGGGTGTAACGCTGAAGAGCTGCATTGTCCTTGCTTTGCACGCAGGCTATGGCCAGGACTTACTTCTTGTCACTGTTGACAAATTGTTAAAGATCAGACGTGACCTTCATCTGTAAAGTTACACCAAAGCTTCTTAAGAGCGTAGAGAATGATTCTTTATCGCCAGTGTCCCAGGGACTCCCCTAAGCGATGTGCATGAAAGCTCTTTTACATACACTGTTTAATGTTGGGGAAACTAAAAACATGCTGCAGCTTCCTTCCCCCTGTGTGTGTCGACATATTGAGCTACTGATTTTTGTGGGGAAATTAACGACGTGCCAATAAATGTAAAGCATAAAGTACGGTCTGCACGGGAGGTAAGGCTCCTGGATTGGAGTCTTCGTCAGAGCTTGGCGAAGGCTGGTATCGCAGAGCGCTCCCTTCTTTAGTAGTGTCGGGTGTTAAGCACCCGTGGCTATGTTTGTTTTTTTAGTGGTTACAGTCGTGATGTACAGCTACAAAATGTTTTAACATATTAGATAAATATTTTAGAGCTTCTTGATCCAAGGAGAAATCTGATTGCCTCTTGGGGTCAGGAAGGAAATTTTTCCCCTGATGGCAGAATTCGAGGTAGCTTGGATCAAGAATAGAGAGGTTAGGTAGAAGGGTTGAACTTGATGGACTTAGGTCTTTTTTCAACCTTATGAACTATGTCACTATAAGCTTTTACTCGGCTGGAAGTTTTCACGTAATGTGCTTCTGAAGAACCATTTATCTCCATCTTTTTCCTCTTACGTGATCAGCCAGACGGCTTCATATTCCTCTTCCTGATTACAATCTTTTATTGCAATAAAGTGCAGATTATATTTATTTTTGTCACCATTTGTAAATGGCAATTCTATATAATTCTGACCATAATATTTGGCAGAAGAGCGTTTAATCATCGTTGTGCTGTTGATGAAATGTATCGTATGTTGCCTAGCGGTGTCTTTACACTTCAGAGCCGAGTCTGCTGAAACCCTTTCCTGCATACCCTGCGGCTTTGCGTTTCCCGAACACAGAAGTGCTGGAGATTCCCGCTGGCGTCCTTCGAACGGGTGGCTTTTTGTGTGTTTTTTTTTTTTTTTT
>VKOC01000004.1:24017347-24068542 GCA_009364415.1 Spea multiplicata
AACAGGAGGATACATGTGGGTGATCTCTGGGAGTTACTACAGCTCTCTTGGTGAACCCGTTACACTTGGGAACAGAAGTATTCTGGATAAGGCTATATTACCGTTTAATGTCTTCTAACCTGTGTCAGCTGCATTGTTCGGACTTCTTCCCGCCGCCCCATAGAGCTTTCAGTCCGTTGTTCAGGCTTCCCCAGGACACTTTCTCTCCCTTTTCTGGAAGTGCTCAGGGATTGCACGAAGAAGCTGAAAACGAGGTGGGAAAGAATCCACTGACTACAGGAGAGGCCAGACACCTCTTCCCTGTCCTCCTTAATCTTGAGTATCCCTTATCTTAATTTTATTTTATCTGGAAAAAAACTATATTTTTTTATTATTTTTATGTTTTTGGGTAAGTGATTTTCAGATAAGGGATACTCAACCTGAAGTGTAATGATTTCGTAATGGAAACATCCAAAACTTGTGGTTTCTCAGCCCTAGAGTTGTGCACCACTTATTTAAACGGACTCATTTGTGATGTCCGTGGACAACCATATAGTATACATTGTGTCAATAGTAATTTTCTTCCCCCATATATGTAAGCCATTCAATTTATTAGTTTTGGATTGTACTGGACGACATGAAATCAATGAAGTATTGGATAGAAATATAACTGAGCTTCTGACTTTATGTCGATTGTAAATCTGAAATCCCTTCAATGCTGGGTGATAGCTCACTGGTCTGTATATCCAGCACAACCATTACCAAGAACCCGACCAAGAAGAACTCTTAAACCATGTTAAATAAATAAAAGATTTACCTTTCGGAGAAGCTGTAGCTCTGTTCTCACAATACTGATGGACTGATTGCACTTGCCAGTTTTTGTGATCTAAGTTTTTTTAGTCTAAAGTCAGGTGCAGAATGGGCTCTTGCATTTCTAATGCACTTTTTCATATTTACTACAATGTAATAAAATGAGGTTTATTTACTCAGTTTTCAGCTGAGTTGAAACATTTTATTTTAGTGCCAACTCAGCTTTTGTTGCTCACAAAACTCATCTCTTGATACATGGGCAACATCCCCCACATCTCGGTCAATGGTGAATAAATCAAAAATCTCTCCCTTTTCTCCTAAAGACCAGCAGTGTCATTTGTAACCGGCAAATGTAGGCAGTATTTTCAGGTCCTGTTCAGCTCTGCATTTCCTTCTGCTTATATAAGAAAACTACTGACACGTTAGTGTTTCTTGGACTAGAAGGTTCTGAACAGTTTTTGTATGGCTAGAAAGTATAAGTGCATGGCTTCAGAATTTCTTGAGACGAATGCCCTGTTACTCAAGCCGATTTTGCACTCTTCAGTGGGGTCCCTAAGCAGATCTTCTGATTTATTCCAATGTGCTCTATGGTAGTGTGACCTATGTAAATGACCACATTTTTTTTTCGTATGTTGCTACAGTATTCAGATATCAGAGGTGTATTAAGGTTTAACACCTCTCTGTGCTGTCTGATTCTAGGTACTCCTGGCGCTATCAGTTACGTGAATTTAAAAGGGACTATCGGGTGGTGGCTCTTGACTTAAGAGGATATGGGGAAACGGATGCACCTTCCTGTAAAGATAACTACAAAATAGACTACATCATTGTAGATGTAAAAGATATTATGGATTCTTTGGGTAAGCTCAAAAATTAAGTTGCACATTTTTTTATCTTTTGAACCATTTTGCAATTGTTTAAAATTGCATGACATGTCCTGCTGACCTATACACTTGTGGAAATGTGCTGAGTATTTTTGTGTTGCGAGACATGGATCAGATCATCTCAGAACACTGCAGTGAACAAGCAGAAGAGCACGACTTTGTCTTTAAAACATTTTCTGGACTAATTTTGCATAATGTGCACCTAAGCTCTTCACATTAATATTAAACAGTAGATGTAGTTGGCTATTTTTGGCATCGCAGTGCTTTAGCTTATAAATAGGTATTTTATATTCTCCCATCAAGTTTTATGGCAGGTTTGTAACACAGCCTGCAGTATCATAAAATGGACTTTCTAACTGGCTATTTTCCAATATTAAACTCTGACACATTTCCCGTACACCCTTTTCTTTGGGTGCTAGAACTGATTAGAGTAAACCATAAAAATAATGAATTAGGGTTAGTTTATGGACATTTCAGCCATGGAAACCTCAGTCGTATCGTACAAGTACTCTTGTAAAGCTGGGTCCATGTACCCCTTGCATCTAAGCAGTCACTGTAGCCAATGAGAAACACATTATCCCTCTGAAGCTCTGTCTTGGAATCAGTGAAAGCAAGAAAGTGAACTAGAAAGAGTATGATACCAATTCCTTTTGTATCTTTTGACTATGTCTTCATCTGAAATTAACTAATGGTTGTATCTAGGACTTTCTTGACTTTTCTATTCCCATTATCTGTCTGTGTAGGCTACAACAAATGTGTGTTGATTGGCCATGATTGGGGTGGTATGATTGCTTGGTTGGTTGCCATATGCTACCCAGAGATGGTGACCAGGCTGATTATCCTGAGTTTCCCACATCCCACTGTGTTTACAGGTGAGTTAAAATGTTCTGCATCATTAGCTAGTGGATCAGATTGCCTCATTCAAGTCTTCAAATAAAACGCCAAATTGTAAGTTTTGTAATGGTAATTATTGCTAAACAAAGTCCCGGCATCAGAATACCAGTACAGTTGCTAGTTTTGCTAAATTGAATAGCTATTATTATTATTATCTAAAATATATGTAAGTGATTTTAAATGGTAAATGTGGAAGTTGGGATTTTGACCTTCATTAACACAAGGATAGCAACATCTCAGTCCTCAAGCTGTAGACCTTCTGTTATGTACATCATTACTATTGAAAATTACACCCTACAAAGGAAGCTGCAGCCTTTTATATTTTTGCACCAACTCTCAAGGTTATATATATTCAGCTTTGAAGCTTCTGCTCTACAAAGTGATGGCAACATTTATATTAAGAACTATAGGATCACCTTAATGTTGATGTATAATGGCAGGCTGGCACAAACACAGAATACATTTCCAGGCCATTGCCTGGCCCATGGTCTGTACAAAAACTACAGAACAATAACGTATAATTAGTGGGTAAAGGAGAAAATGAGGCAGTCTTCATAAAAGTTTAAAAGAAAAAACACCAATGCTCTTTTAACAGACTTGAAGGGTTAACACAACAGTATTTATTGTGTAATGTAGAGTGCTTTAATATTGGGTGAATACGAGTGTTGAGACATGATGGCATCTTGTTGCTTACTATTTCCCCCCCTTTGATTGTCAAATTATAATTAATATATTTATGTCTTTTTTTTAGTGCTCATCGCTTGTAAGTAGCTGTATATGTTAAATAAATGTATCACAATCATGCCAATACTTTCTTCAAAAAACAATAATAAAACAATATTTCACCGCGTCTGTGGTTGGTGAACGTGTGGACCTCCAAGGTCCTTGGCTGCAAATTATTTATCTTAAGGTCATTTTTACAATAAAACAGACAGCCCTTCAATATTGACTATTTTCCATTTTGCAAGCCTAGCAGATCCTCTGTGTGTTTGGTTGTAATGTGTGATGGCTGTGACTTCTTGCTTTTGTTACGTGTTCTGGTCGCATTGACCTTAGAGTAACCTGATGTTGGAAGGCATCTGCTTACTGTGTACCAGCTGTAATAAATATTGACTTTATTTCTAGAGGGAACGATCCAGGACTCCCGCGTTACTTTACTGAGTGACAGAATGGTTCAGAATGTGTAGGCTTAACATGCTCCTAGCCGCTATAACATTCATGTTAAACCTCTTAAGGGGAGTGGAATCTACTAATTATTGTATATAGTATTCTGTTATTCTGCGTTATTCTAGAAATATGAATTATTTAATCTGTGGTTAGTACATTTTCAGAAAGTAGAATTAAAGCTCAGGTTTTGCAAAAATGTATATTTTTTTTTAAAAAAATGCATACATCATACACAAAATTATCTTATCTGAATGTTTTGCCAGATTTTTTACTACATTGCCCCATACTTTCTTGACATTATTGCAGGGAAAGTGATACCAATGAACCGTGTTATGTTGTTTTCCATCTGAACAGATCCTTTCTAATGCAGTCACATTATTAATGACAAAGAAGTGAAAGGATATCACACATGGCAATGAATTGCGTCCCCTTTCAGTAAAATCTTTTAGGAAACTGGCTAATAATTTTGTTTTTATCCAAATATTGTAATGCCTCCTTTTTATATTGTCCCTCTAACACACTGATGTACATAATTATAGTTCAAAATTCATTCTTTAATGCTCACAATTCTCTTTGATTAAATCATCTTTTTTATGAGTATTATTCAACATTGATTTAAAAAAACAATTATAATAATTCATGGGCATTTTTGTTTCAGAATATATTCTACGGCACCCTTCACAATTGATTAAATCTGGTTACTACTTCTTTTTCCAAATGCCTTGGTTTCCTGAACTCATGTATTCTGTAAATGATTACAAGGTGAGCTGATCTAGAACACTGCATTACAAACATCATTGATCAGACTTATCACACAGTAACCGAGACTCAAATTCAATCTCTCCTCATATCCATATTGCAGCTCACTTCAGTTATACATAATGTGTTTTGGGCATTCCGCAGTCATTGTGACTGGCCTTCACATTGTTTCTATTGTTCTATAGTGAAAAGTGTCTTTTACGTGGAGAGAATAATGCATGTTTATGTTTGTTATTTAAGTGATTTTAACGGTGACTTTGACCTCTAAGAAGAGAAACACACAGATTTTCTTTTTTTTCACAGCTTGGAGGGACACCTGGATTTTAAATGTATCCCTGTATATAATGTGCTGGTTAATTCAAATGTATTAAGTAGTAACCGTGTAAGATAGGAGAGTCTGAAAAAAGAATTATGTTGTACCTGACATAATTCTATGCAGTGTCATTGGGGTTTGCATGAAGTGCCAACTCAGTGAGTTTCTCCTGCAAGAGATGTTTGGTTTGCCCATTAGGCTTCAAATTAAATAGATGAGGGTTCTGGAGAATTGAATGATTGTATTAGGAATTCATTAAGCAGGGTCGCCTCTGCTCGTTTTGTAGGAGACACTTAGGGTCAGTGCTTCATAATAGAAAGTGAACTTGGTAAGTTGAAACTCTTGCAGACTCTAATACAATCTCTCTCTTTAGTGCAAAAAACTCATTGACGCAGTCTTCATGAGCCTTAAGACCCAAATCCATTAGGAAAGCAAACTGTACTTAATGAAATTGCATTGGCTTTATACAGCATATTAGGCTGTTACTTCCATCCTTGCCTTGTGTCTTGATTAGACATGACTTATAGACACAATCCATCAAATTAAGTGTTTTTAAAACCAGCCTATGCATGAAGAAAAGAGGGGCAGTTTATCTGTGTTGCTGGTTAAAATTGTGATTTTCATCTTCAGGTCCTCGCAGATCTTTTTACTAGTAAATCTACTGGTATTGGAAAGCATGGCTGCCAATTGACAGAAGATGACATGGAAGCTTATCTCTATATTTTTTCCCAACCTGGAGCTCTGAGTGGCCCATTCAATCATTATCGGAACATTTTCGGGTGAGAAGCAAGTGTTAAATCACAAATCATCTTATATTTACTCATCCCAATCATGCAATACTTCAATGGCTTGTAAAAGGTGCAATTGTTCATAGATCTGCATTTAGAAAGCATTAGTGTAGGGGGGGACATTATTAGCTGCTGTGGCATAGGGATACTACACACAGCCCTTTGAAGGGAAAGGTTGGAAGAACTGCCTTAAGGGGGCAGTCGTGGGACTGGATTTCTGCTGAACAAGTGGTGTTTCGTTTGGAAACCACTCAATGGCTGCCTACTGATTTCATTAATAAAGAACTGCCAGGCATCTACCTTCCAATTCATTCTTTCCTGGATCAAGACCTGGTATGCTAGCCGCCTTGACATGCTAAGCTGCGGGATCATATGTAGATCATATTTAGAACATCGCATTTAGAACATCACTGATCTGTAGCTGGCACCAGGAACAATATATTTTGTCATTTGGGGATATTGTTTGGCTATAATAGCCAAGCATCTTTGCTGCCATTGATGTAGCTCCTAACATCATAAACCAGAAACAAGACCATTTCAATGCCTAATACAGCACAATTCCCTTTTCACACGTCAGCTTGATGGCAAACGCTAGGCAGTCTCATAATGTTTCAAGTTTAGAATACAAATCTTTTAGCTTATGGAAAAGGAAATTCTAAAAGTATATATTATCTGAATGTAATAAAGCTTTTGCTATAATGAGTGAAACTTTTTTTATATTTTGTTGTTATTATTCAATTGAAGGTGCTTGCCTTTGAAAAGCCACCAGGTGACCATGCCAACCTTGCTGTTATGGGGAGAAGACGATGCTTTTGTTGAAGTTGACATGGCAGACCTCACAAGAGAATACGTAAAGAATTATTTCCAGCTGTCCATATTATCGGGGGCCAGCCACTGGCTTCAACAGGACCAGCCTGAGCTTGTCAATAACCTGATATGGACTTTTCTAAAAGAAGAAAGATTTTGCAAGAAAGACTGACTTCCTATGCTGTTATTTATCTCACCCTCATGTTAAATAGGAACTGTTGGCCACAACATCTTATATCTGACGAAGGGGTTCTAAATAAATCAGCAGTATCTACACATCGGGCCATATATATAGCTTTTCTGTCTGAATATGGCCACTACACTGTGTTCAATACATGGCTGGTCCACCTTTGGCCCTCTGTCTGTTCATGGAGTGTAAACATTGCAGCATTCCCACAGCTGGAGGTCCACAGGTTACCTAACCCTTGGAATTTAACATCACTGTGTAAACCGAACTGTGTCAGTTGTCAATACCAGTTATAAATTGTAATTTTATACTTTGCACATACACACCTGCCTTAACATTTCTGAGTTTACACTGTGCAACAAAAAACAAGTCATTGGAATCTGATAACTTCCGTTCTTTTTAATTGTTGTGTGGTGCCTTGTAAGCCTTTATAATATATGATACAGGGGTGCCATATGCCAGCTGGTTATATGGAGATATAATTTAATTTTTATTTTTTTACTACATTTTGTAACATTAATAAAAGGAATACATATTGTCACAACACAAAAATTCTTGTATATCTGAGTCTCTTTGTTGTGATGTCATTGGAAAAAATATGCCAGTTGAGGGTGCTCGAGGCTTCGTTCTGGGTACCCGCTGTCGGGGACGACACTAAGGCCCTGGGGTTGTCTTGGGGTCCCGCTACCGGTGGGCAGGGAGCTGCCAGCCAGCGCAAAGGTCTCCAAGAGATCTGTACTTACCATCCTCGACGCTCTGTAAGATCCCATAGGACGGTCACTGGGGGCACGGCTGGAGGCGTAGTTCTGATGGATGGCTGGAGGCGTAGTTCTGATGGATGGCTGGAGGTATGGCTCTGATGGATGGCTGGAGGTGTGGCTGTTTCCCTGGAGGTGGGGCTCGGGCTGGCGCCGGATTTAAAAATCTGTAAATGCTCTATGCTGGCACCCTGTTGTAGTCCATTACTGTGAGCCGCATTCAGTATTGCCGGATGTTCGTGTTTTTGACCCTTTGCTTGCCTGACCATCCCTCCACTGTTTCAAAATGGAGAACTTATATATATATATATATATATATATAAAGCAGCCGCCCAGCACTTGAGCCAAGCAATGTGTTGTTCGTTCGGAGAAGGAGGCTTACTAGGTGCCTGCTCATTAAGAGTACCTCTCTATTTCTCCTTTGTGCTCGGACACAGCAGCTGCCAGGGGTTAGGGGTGCCATTTAGGGACTGCCATTTAGGGACATTTACTTTCTTACTTTTAGAAATGCATTGCCACAGACCATGGTACAACATGACTCCTATCATTATATAGTGAGTCAGACACAGGCCTTCGGTACAGCTTGACTTCTATCATTATATAGTGACCCAGACACAGGTGATGGTACAGCATGACTCTCATCATTATCTAATGATCCAGAGACTGAGGGTGGTACAATAATAACTCATTTCATTATATAGTGAGCCAGACACATACGGTGGTACAGCATGACTCCTGTCATTATATAGTGAGACACTAGATTGTCCTGGAATGAAGGTGCCCAGGTCCCAGTTGAGTGCCAAGGACACAGCTGTACTGGTGATCACAAGGTGGACCTGGCATTAAGGCCATATGCTGTGTGATGAAGCAGGTCCGGCCAATGGCTGGATACGCGTGTCGGCACGCACCATTTTTATGCTCATGTTGAACAGTGCCAGGCCTCTGCTAATGCAGGAGCAACAGATCAGGAGAGTATAGAGCTCCAAAGGCCAGTTCGTGCCTGGACAAGGAGCAGAAAGGATGTGGGAGCAGGTACACAAGACAGGTGGCAAAGAGTGGCACTGCATCTGCCTATGATGTCCATCTTTTCTTGGAGCGTGTAGGATGGGTGTAGAAATATCTGTCCTACAGTCCTAATGCTGATTGTGTACATTCTATCAATAGATCTCCATTACATAAACAGTCTATCAATAGATCTCCATTACATAAACAGTCTATCAATAGGTCTCATTAACGTAAAATAGCTCTATCCGTAAAGCCCAGCCCTAGCCACACCCTCTAAAGATAAATGTCCCTGTTTGTCATATGCGGTATGATTCCCGTTACGCCGACCGATTCTATCCGCTAATTCCAGTTCACTTCATCGGGCACTCGCATTTGGCTGGGAGGGCCTTAATGGCATTCTACTCAAATAACAAAGTTAAGTCCACGCCCCTCATTCCACCTGCTCTGACTTGTCCAATCATAATGCACGACAGCCCAACCCGCTAGCTGCGACTGGCTGCGCGTATTGTTTTGGTGCGGTGCTTCCGGGACTGACGTCGCAGTCGGCGAGGGGACGAACATTCGAATTGAAGCATATGAATAGAATATGCGTGACCTCGAGGCATCGTGTCTCTATTAGTCTCAGGGGCCGTGGCCTCGTTGTGGTTTGAGAGTGTGCTTTTGGGGGGGGGGTCTTACGTTACCTTCTCATCTCAGTGCCTGTTTACACGTTTCTTCCGCCGTAACCTTGGTTACATGAGTTGCCGTTGCTCCAAAGAGTTGCGGGAGGCCTGTGTTCTTTCGCTAGCCATGAATCATCATTAACGGGAAGCTCGGGAGACGTAAAAGTGAATCTGCGCTGCCAGATGCTTCATAACGGATTATGATCTGTTTGAGGCATAGGAGGGTGGGATCCGGCGTGCGTGCGGTGCAGTGTGAGGCGGAAGTCAGGGTTGGGGTAGCTGGCGATGGCAGCCGGTGGTCGGGCAGCCCCTGCAGACATGACGGCCGTTTATGCCAAGGAGGTGGCAGAGAGGCGCAGGCTGCAGGACATGCTGTGTGACCAGCTCGGCAGAGACCTGCTCAGGTACGGCTTCGGTTTGTGTGATGCCTGACAGGTGCTTTCTTCACTTCTGCAAATAAACTCGTGTCTCATTTCTTCAGACACTTCAGAACACACTATTTCTAGAATAAACTCTAAAAGGTCTGCATTGTGTGAGAGGTGGACTCTGGCCTCCCAGTAGAGTAAACACTACCATACGTGTGTACCATATATATATATATATATATATTTTATATATAACAAACCTTGTTTTCTTTGGTGTAGCGCGACTTCTTGGTGTAAAGTCTAAGGTGGATTCAGCAGCTCTCTAGAAAGACTTATTTGGACCCGATAGATGACCCATTCATGGCTCATCCCTCTGGCACACAGCGGGTTAACACAATACTCTGCTTTAACATATTTAGCATCTTTTATAGTGCCTTGGTTATGTTTGTCATCTTTATTTTATGTTTGATTTACAGACTTCTGAATGAAGAAATCCATACAGATATTGTTCTCTGCGTTGACAAATCAAAGTTTAAAGCGCACAAGGCCGTGCTTCGGGCCAGAACACCAAGATTTTACCGATATATTACTAGACACTCGTCAGCAGAGAAAAATACTCTGGCCAATGTCGAAGCTTCTGAAATTCAAGCTTTTTTAAAGTAAGTTAAAAACAAAAATCTTTTTTTAGCTTCATATGTAGTCCAAAGAAAAACTGATGCAAAAAAACCTCTATAGTAACCTAATCCCAGGTCTAATAATGTTAATCGTTATATAATGCAAGGTCCTATATAGCGCGTTACTCCTGTAATCACATCCTCTTGCTTTCTTCTGTTGCTATTTATGAATGGACTTCAATTTATGAATGGACTTCAATAAAATGTCATTTTTAATCTCTCAGTTTTGGATGATTTGCATAAACAAATAATATAACCAAGTGAATGTAAACTACCCATGATTCATGAAACCACAACTCTCTGGCACTCTCTCCAGCTAATTCTCTCTTTAGTGAATAAACTTAAATACTTTGCAGGGCTACTGGTCAGGGAATGTATCCGATGGGTTTTTATATCATCTACTACCTGCTCGGCCTGGTTATATCACTAAATACATGTATGTGTTAGAATTGTGACTAATGATGCAGTTCAGATATTAACATATATATATAATTTAAATACCATGCATTTGGTGATAATTATACCGGATGCTTAGAACATATAAACCCATATTGTACAGTATACTACACCATTTTGTGCTTCTCCAAAGTCCTGCTCAAACTAAGTGGGGGATTCTGTTGCTTGGTGAATAGACATTTAGTTAAACCAAAGCCATGGACAAGTGGGCCCAGCGTAATAACTAGAATATTACATATGTTTCACGTTTTGGGGGTAATGGAGGTGGAACTTGGGTATTTAGGAAGTGATTTGCCTGTGTTTTTAAAGCATGTTCTATATTTTAGTAATTGTTTAGGGTCATTTAATCTGACGTGTTTTTATCTTATTTAAAGAATTGTGTACTCCTCACATTACAAAGTTAAAGAAACAGAAGAGAGCATTCTAGGTTCAATAGACAATGAGTGGCTGAAGTCAGCACAAGAACATAATGATGACTTAAAAAGTAGTATTCGTGATAAGAACCCGTCTGCCATGGATAACGATGACAAGCGCCTGCTTTCGATTAAAGATGTTGAGAAATGCCCTGTGGAGAGCGGGAATACAGCAGAAACGCAAGGTGAGATACGTAGAAACGCGCAGGTACGGTTAGCTTGGAATCGTTTCTCCTTATTCTATGGAGTTAGTTGCTGTTGTCCTGTTGACCGGGTTTGGCTTTGTATCAAAGGATTCACCCCCTGTGCATTATTCTAGTTCAGGCATAGGGTAGCAGGTAGCTATCAACCCATTGGGTGATTGGGCTCCACATTGGGCCGCTGCCCGGTGTCTTGGTGGGCGCTTATCCAGTAGGTACCTCCTGTACTACACAACGTTCTGAGAGCGCATGCCAGCATACCCCACTAAAGCAATTCAAGAAGGTTTGGGAAATGCATAACTGGACCAATTGGCAAATGATTTTCTGCCACCGTTCTCTTTGTATTTCATACAAGACCTTTATCCTGGCACTCTGCACAAAGACGTCTCCCATGCTGCAGTTCATCGCCACTGTACAATCCCTCTTGCGCTCCTCTGTAGCATTTGGACATAGTGAATATGTGCCGTCTTGTAACAAGTTAAGAGGTACTTTTTATCGTGTGTTACAGCACCGCTGTGTTTTTTCCTTTGAAAACAGATAAACATTGACATTTTGATTCTTTGTTCATGGTTTGCAGACCATTTTGAACTGGAAGCTGCTTCTGGACTCGGAAATGATTTGTTGTGTCTATTCCTTCATTCTTGGTGCTCTGACATTACCATTCAAACAGAAGACAAACAATTTCTGGCACACAGGTATCCGTTCACAATTCATCCTTGGCTTGAAATGTTATATTTTTCTTCTCCTTTCCCTGACGCAGCGGAGTAAATCTCACACACACAATTCATCTCTTACCGTACATGTATTTAATCCACCATAGTAAACAGATGTGATGGTCCCTTACTGCTACATACTGGACACAGAAATGTGGGGTCTTCATATTCTTTACATTTTGCAGGGCTATATTATGTGCCAGGTCAAGTTACTTTGCTGCTATGTTAAGTGGATGTTGGGCTGAGAGTTCTCAAGATCTCATCCAGATTCGAGGGTAAGTACATTGTTCACAAATCTAGAATGTTTTTTTTTCTATTTACTAATGATTGCCATCTTAATTGGTATTTGCAGCATACTTATCTATTATCACTATGCCATTTACTTACTTTCATTTCTTTTCTTAAAGTTGATCTTCACTTTATTTGTTTCAGTGCGATAAACTAAACTTATGTTTACAGATTAACAAAACGATATCTAGCCATTTTAATATGTCTACATCACGGGGAGCAGCCGCCTTAACGTCATGTTTACAGTACGTTTATTCGTCTTTCCCGTTAATTGATCTCTCCCCTGTTGTTAAGTTGCTGATTCTTGTTGATTGGGTTGAGCAGCCTTTGAAACGGTGGAGTGAGGAGGAAGCAGAGAACTTCAGGACAGACTTTGATTAGATAATGCTGGCCCTGCCAATGTCGGATGCAGATCTCCGCTTCTCTGGGTTAAATGTCCCCTTTAAACCAAATATCTCCAAAACAGCTACCCTGACAAAAAACCCACAAGCTATAGGCCATTTTAATTATAATTCTGCTGAAACAGAAATAACAGATGGCTGTGAATTTATAATTTCTATACTGAAAGAAGGAGCCAAGTGCAGTTTTGAATCGAAAACTGGAAGTAAATAGGAAGGAGGAGGACCGGTTTCAGAGGCTAGCGAGTGAATAATGCCAGGTAACGGCCCCGTTATGGCTAGCAGAAGTTAGCTGTGATGTGAGCTTTGGACTCTTTGGAATATATTGGCCAAGCAAGCTATGGAGCCAAACCTATTGGTAAACTCAATAAAAGAGTTCAAAAGAGCCTGGACGTGTTTCTTGAAAGCAATAATATTACAAGTTAGGATATATTAGATTAATAGGGACAGAACGTTGATCCAGGATTATTATTGGATGTCGGGAAGGAATTTTCCCCCTGGTATGGGGCAATTGTCATCTGCTTCATAAGGGTTTTTTGCCTTCCTCAGAATCAACACAGTAGGGACACAATAGGTATATAGGTTGAACTTGATGGACTTTGGTCTTTTTTCAACCTTATGAACTATGTTACTATGTCAGATGAGACAATATACTACCACTGACAAGCCTGTGGATCAATCTGCACTATACATCAATCTGCACTATACATCAATCTGCACTATACATCAATCTGCACTATACATCAATCTGCACTATACATCAATCTGCACTATACATGAGTATGACGAGAGCGAGAGGGATGGGGCTTTGTGGTGTTTTCATTTATTTGAATTCTGTTTTGCAGCATTTGCAGCGTAGATATGACTGTCATGATGCATTTCATATATGGCGCGATATTGGACCTGCCTAAGAATGTGGAACCTGGGTAATTAATTGTACCTTATACACAAACACGGGGCATTTTTACCTATACTTGGTTAAATATGTTTGGGTTTTTTTTTCTTTGTACATTACACAGATGTATTTGTTTAGCTGGTGATATAAAGGTTGTCTATTTAGCTGTGAAAGGGTGGCAATAAAACAAGAAACGGGTAAAAAGTGACCTTATAACCATAGGAACCAGTGGAATCATTCCTGCCGATAGGTATGAGGCAACTTTCCATCAGAGTAACTTTTTATACATAACCCCCATAAAGAGAAAACCATGCTATGAGCCATTCTAGTTAGTGCTCCAAGGGCCAAACAAGATATATATATATATGTATATAGTGTGTGTGTGTATATGTATGTATATAGTGTGTGTGTGTGTGTATATATATATATATATATATATATATATATATAATGTGTGTGTGTATATATATTATTATTAATGGGAAATCTTCATAGGCGCACAGAGGCCTTTTATCAGCAACCATCTGTTTAAATTTAAAAGGCTAGTTGATCATTAGAAAACTGTTTTGGGACTATGTTATACAAACTGAAAATGGTTAACGGACCCAAACATTTTGAACATTAGTGTGTGTGTGTATATATATATATATATATATACACAATCACACATCTTCATTCTGAATACAGATTATCTGGAATTTTTCAGTCTGCAATATATTTGAATCCAGAAATGCTTTGGTTAGCTGTCTCCCCAGACCTGCTGACAATTGCATAAATGTTGTTTCTTACATATATTTAATATTGAAAAGGTACCAGATCTGTGAAATACCAGTTAGAATACCATGACTCCTAAAGTATTATTTCTTTCTTCCATGTTGAGCTGCTTTAAATGATTTTGAAAATTCACTTGTAGCGAGTATCATTGAGGCTTCTCACGCGTTCATACAAGCGCACGCTCAGCAGTGGGCTTAGAGACCCAGATTTTGTGACCTTGCATGACTTATCGTAATCTTTGGAAAGGCAGCCACCATTTTTCTTTTTCCTTATTCCCTGTATTTTCGCACCGTCCTACACAGACATTGGGTTTACTATTGGTTTGGGTTCACAGTGAGCTGATTAGGGCAATACTGGACTTTCGGAGTCCTAGGATGCTTCTGTGTGATTAAGACTGAGGCATTCCACTGTTACGTAGAAACATGGAACTTAAAGACAGATGAGAGCCCATCAACGTCTTCTGATGGGAGGATGTTTTATGTTGAAATGTTTTTCCATCTATCTGGTACCGTCTCGGTAAAGTAAAACTTTTTTGCATCACACAAGATATTTTGATAAGGCCTAACAAGTTTGTCCAGGAGATTGGGCGAATATATAACACCCCTGAACACAGGCATATGTGACAAAATGCAGCTGTCTAGGAAAACTATTTTAAAGTGGGAAAAAAAGAGAACATTGGTAGGATTTCCCTTTAATGTTTAAATATTCACACAAAGAAAGTTCTTGACATTTTAAAACTAGGTTTGCTTACATGTAGAATTCAAATATGTTTTTTCTCCAATTCTTTCAGTCATATACTTTCTATTGCTGATATGTATGGATTGGAAGGCCTAAAAGAAGTGGCAATTTATGTTCTGAAAAGAGACTACTGCAAGTTCTTCCATAAGGTACATAACCTTCAGATCATTAACTCCACCTGCATTGTCCATAAACTGTACACGTCTTCTCAAGCAAATGATAAATGTTCATTTTGTTATAGTTCTGTAAACTTTATATTTAGATAAATACTGCATTTTACATCAATGTCCTAATGTTTTTTTCTCAAACATATGTCATGATCTATGGAATATTTATTCCTGTATAGGTGGACAGGCTTTTTTTCCAGAAAGGGAAAAATGTCAGAAGGGCTATGTAGTATGACACTTGATGAATATGAAAAGTTAGAGGACTAGAGCTGCAATAATCAACATGTTTGTTGAAGGTGACTAAAACAAAAACTAGCTTGAGATTTAAAGAGAATCTAGTAGAGGTAATGTTCAAATTTGACTGCGGAAATGTGGGAAAGCGGAAGAATCAATGACTTAGGGCGGTGATACGGCTGTATCAGATACCGGTGTACATGAGATGAGGTGGACCATCTGTTCCTGCACTCAGATAGACGGCCTCTGTAGCGATCCACGGAGATTGTCGTGTAAACTCTTTTTTTCCCGAAAGGCCTTACTCTTTGTTTTAGTAGTAAACATTAAATGGCTTTGGGTTGAACTGAGAGCTAAATTTGTTCGTTTTATGCCTGCAACAGTAAAGGACCAAATGGTAAGCAGACAATGCAACAAGTGTCGGAAAAGGCAAACAGGGTACTGGGTTGGATAGCGAGAGGCATTGGCTATCCTGAAAGTAAGATGAGACCAAGGACTGATTAAGGTCTGAGTGTTTACTGCTATGAAATTGTTATAATGTTTATATGACTTTTGGGATGAAAACTTGCATAAAGCTCAGCATGACACATGTCAGTAGTTTATAACCAGCCAATATTCCAAAGAAGCCACAATAAAAGTTTATTCCCTTTCAGCCAGTGGTTGGCATGCAGCAGTCGGTGTTAGAATGCCTTTCCATCGCTCACTCGCTGGGAGAGGAACAGTTGTATAATTCCTGTATGAGGTACGGTCTACAAGTAGAGCAGATCACTGGCATATTCGATTCGATTAAATGTGATAGTCAATAAGTGTATAAGCTTAGATGAAAATAGTACAATGTTATTTAGATGTATATTGTTTCATGTTATGTAAGAATAATATTAAGATGGACACACGAAACAGAGGTTCATGGCTTGTATAGTCTGTGCAGAAAGTTACGCTGACCGGCAGACTTGTATGTGGCTTGTGTGAGATGCATTATGTCCCTCTGAAAGTGACAGTATATTCTACGTCGTTCTCCCATTTTTCCAACAGATGGGTTGAGAAATACTTTGTAAAATGTTGGTCTGAAAAGAGTTTTGCCGGTTTATCCATTGATCTGCAGAGACAGTGCCTTACTGCCTTGGTTCAGTCATTGGTAAGTTAATATTTTCTTGTTTTAACGAAACTATCTGAGGCGGTGGAAATGAATTGCTCTTCTTGCCCCGGTTGCATCCAGGCAGGTAAAGATCCCGATACTTAGAAGATTATTTATTTTGTAGTGTGCATTTGGGGAATCTGCTGGCCTTAAGATGACTCAAGCACCCGGTATTTGCGAATATATTCTTTTTCTAGACTGATCGGGTGTCACATTTAACAGAGGATCAAATATATAATGATATTGCAAATTTAAATAAATCCAATAGGCAAAAATAAACTTATTTAAAAAAAAATCTTAAAGCGTAACACCCAGAGCACTAAGATGATGGCAAAAACATTAAGGTGGTAGATAAAGTGAAGCATCCTCCAGCAGAAGTATAATGGGTTATACAGTGAAGGAGTTAAAACATGAAGTTGTGTAGCCATAAGACCATTCCATTTACAAGTAGGAAAAATAAGCCGACTAAATGGGCTCAATTGTTCGTATTTTGCACAATTATACCACTCTTGTAGCAGATGCCCATTGTTTCTATCTGTCTTCTAAAAACTAGAGGGACGTTCGGCCAACAGGGAAAGTAATTTACTTAAGCGGTTTGTACCCTACATGCCACGGAATTCAGGTCCTTTACTATTAGTGGTTTCAGTAAATACGTTCAACTTAGTTGACTAATCCATCTTGTCTGTATGGTATAGACAGGTATCTGACAGATATTATGTGCGCGGTCAAATATTTAATTACAGAAACACACAGCCGCTGCCGTTGGAAACTGACCATCAAGCCTTTTTGTTTTGTTTAAACTTACACGCCTGTGATGTTTTGATGCACTGAACCGTGTCTTTTATCTTCACAGTTAGTACTTTAACTAGAACCAGGAAAGAGAAAACTGACCGTTCATACCCCTTAAAATGACCTCTCTATCTGTAGTCTTACAGGAATGCAGCCTTTCTGTTGATGGAAAGCGATAGACTTAGCAGCAGCCTCCCTGGTGTGAAATGGGCTCAAAGGGCAAAAGATCTGGCATCCGAGCTTCAAGAGGAGTGTGTACGCTTCATGGTCACAAACTTTTCTCAGATCATAAAGAGCCAAAGTTTTTCTCAATTGTTACAGGTAAGGATTATCCTGTTTCCTTTTTATATAAATAGTGATGTTTTTATGAATAACCACTTACTACAGACCATGACTTCTTTCTTCTACTCCGATGACTGTGTAAATGTCATTTTAATCTGAGAACGGCTTATGTTATGCTTAGTAAGTAGCACATTGCATTAAAAGATTTCATGAAATCATTCTGTTCCAGGGATGTGTTTAGGTGTTCTTGTTTCAATAGCGGTTACTAGCGATCACATTAAAAATAAGTCATTACGATAACATGGAAATAGGCTTAGATGTAAGTTTTACTTTACTGAGATGGTTATAGATAAGTGGAACGGACAGTACTTAGAAGCAGTAGAGATAAACACTGTGAGAATTTAAACCTGCATGGGGTAGACATTAGGATATCCGTAATATAACACAAGTCAGAGAACCAAAACGGGAAAAATACATAGACTGAATGGGCAGAATGGTTCTTAATTTGCAGTCACATTCTATGTTTACTACTTGTGGTCATTCTCTCGCCTGCCAATGTTGTGCTAAGCAATGATGTCACAGATGATACATTCAGCTTTTGGAAACTTAAATGACCTCATATATATATTTTTGCCCCTATTTTCACATGTTTTTCCCAACGTATCTCTTCTGTCATCCATTCAGGCCCAGGGGATGAGCAGCACACCATATCTTCTAGAACAAGTTTTTAATGAAGTTGAGAAAAGCATTTCATTCCAGAACAGTTGTTCTCTGTTTATGGCTTTGGATGAGCTATTTAATCTAGCATCACAAAATGAAATGGTAAGTTCTTCAGAGGCAAAGTACCCTAATGAATGGGTTGTATAGCAAAGAACCATTTCCAGAGCCCCGAATCTCACGTTCTCTATTAATGTCTCCCTACCTTCTCCACCAACCGCTTTCTTGTCCATGTCTCCTTTCCTGACTACTTTATCTTTTTTGTTCATCTGCTGCTCCTCATGTGTTTGTTCGTTTCTAATTGAACTTGGCCTGCCAGTGAAGCTCCATCCTTTTGCAGAAGTCCATCAGGAGGCCAGAATAACAAGAACAGAGAATCGGCACAGAAAATAGACTTTCAGAGAGAGCATGAGTGAGAGAGCATGAGAGCGTGAATGACAACAAATTACATTTCCAAATGTAAAAAAACACCTTGAATTTCATCTGACAAAAAACAAAATTAAAAATTGGTCTGAATCGGTTTTGGTCCATTTGTAGCGTGCGATTGGTGACGATGTGAAAGCTCAGCTGTTAATTGCCCTGATCGCAGTGTCTGTTCAAACCTCAGGGTTGCGGGTTCAAATCCTGACAGGTTCAACTCAGCACTTCATCCTTCTGAAGTCAATAAGTGACCTCCATTGATTGGATAAAAATAACACCTATTATTAAGATGCCGATTGGGTTAATTCCAAGACCATGTGACTTTGAGTCTCACTGGGAGAAAGGTGCTTTGTAAATATTAGTTGTTGTTCTTGTGGTGAAAGGCTGTTGCAAATTCTTTTTTTTACAGACAGGCTGGAAGGTACCCATGTTCAGAAGCTCAGGAGGAATTATGTCAATATGCTTCATTCTTAGAGACACCCAAGAAAGGTTGACATCACAGCATCCCTCCATTATGCAAATGATGTCAGCTGCACTAAATATTTTACATATTGTCATCATGATGTCAATCATGCCCTAACCATACCATGGCTTCATCCCTTATGAGCATGTACATTGTATATGTCATTTAGCGCCCACTGGCCTTAAAGTGTCAGTATATTTCATTCTTAAGCAAATGGGAACTGTTTTAAGCGGCAACCAGTGGGAGGTGTTGCATGTTTTTTTTTATTTCAAGTTATCCTCTGCCAGATTGTTGTCTTGTTTAAGATCACCTTGTTGAGGGCATTTTGGTTTATGGCTAGAAGGCCCACTTTCCCTTACATAGAAAACACTATCTTAATAAGATCACATCACACTAAGTGGCTTATTTCACAGCAAGCCACAATCCATCGCAATAAACAGCTCAGAGCACAAGAAGGTGCTTCCTTTTCTCCACAAGCATGCAGCTTTTTTTACATCATTTACTTGAGTTTTTGTTTTATTGTTTTTTTCTATTCAACGTTCCTGTCTGAAGCATATTGCTGTCTGATGTTAGGGGTTCATTTACTAACCCAGTCAGTGACGTGTGCCCTGTTATTCCCCCATCCGCACACGGAAGCTGAGAGTGCGCTTACTCTACACCGGCAGATTCTGTAGCTCAATTGCAATGAAGGGTTAATACCAAATTAACAATAACATTAAAATGGGCAACATACAAAATAAACAATAGTATGAACAAACGTAAAGCAAATCGATGTGAAAGGAGAAGGTAACCCTGCTCTTAAAACCTTACACATACTGCAAGTGCATCTCCACTTTTTGCACCTGAATTCTTATTCCTAATGAATTTAAAATATATAATTAAGAAAAACCTGCATAGCCTCTGGCTGGAACACTGACGGCTCCCAACTTGTGAGCCTCTGGCTTTGCATTGCTTTCTGCTCTATATGTGCAGCCTTTACATCCTTCTCCCCGTACCAGCTTTTGAAGTCTGGTCTCTGGGAACACACTTCCACAGAATATCCAAAAAACCCACAATACTGTCCGCTGGCATCTAAAGCAGTCCTCGTCACATCGAAATTCTGATCATCGGTATTCCTCTTCTGCATTCTCCTTTGCAGCTCTCCTTGTGATAAACCAGAGTCTATGACAATGTTTTTGTCTTAATGTCCTATAGCTTAAGAGAGACCAGACACCTATAATAATCTACTTGGTGTCCCCTGATTTGACCATGATATATATTGACCAAAAAACATATATATGAAAATATTTTAAATTGGCATTTGATAAACGTAAGGTCACGCAAGGCTTTTCCAGAGTGCAGGGAACCCACAAGAGATTTCTTACATGTAAAATAAATGACGTTAATTCATTCACTTTGCAGAACTTATCTATATGGTGACACTTTTCAGTTGTATAAACTGCTTAATATGTATGTATCCTAATATATAAATATATTTATCAATGACTTGATTAATGCTTGTATATAACAAGAGGAATCTACAAGCTTGTAAATGAGCCATTGCTTTCGGCGTGTGTGTGTATGTATTTTGTATATATATATATATAATATAATTACTCGGGAGGATGTAAGCTTGCAAGTAGGGCCCTCTTTACCCAATGTGTATCGGCTTGTCTTGGTCTGTCAGACCGTTTGAATGTATGTATTGTAAGAAGCGCTGAGTAAATTGTTGGCGCTGTATAAATAGAAGAATGATGATAATGTTGTGATACAGGAACTGTAAATCGATGTACTGAAGGAACCCGCAGGGTCCTGCAACTGCTGAGCAGAAGTGCGGGATCCTCGATCCCGCTGAGTATTGGTCCCGTGTGTATTTGAGTTTGCTGTCATCTGGCAGAGCGGCTCCAGTAAAGAAATCTGTGTGTTTAAGATGGCGTTTCAGCGTCTGGTAGCAGCCGTTTCATGTTCACGCTGCTTGTAACTGCAGAAGCAGAGCCGGTTCTAAACCTCTTCCACTAGGCCGTCGTACCGTCTAAGTGATGACATCACTGCCCTAGCTTAGGGAGTAAGTAGATTCAGAGAGAGGAATAATGACTGGTTGCCATAGAAATGTGCTTCTCACCAGCTGCTGATTTGTTATTTGAACATAGGGTTTTACGTGCAAGATACAGGCTGTGCGCGATAAGCTGTGGACCTTCCTGCTTCAGTCTTTTTATGCTGTTCGGCACACAGAGGGCTGGAAATTGATGAGAGCGAGCAATCAACAGAAAATACAAGCCGGTATGTTACCCATCTTTCAACGCTATACCATTCTATATTTACACTGTGATTGCTTCCCATATATTCAAGCAGCTTACTGTTGAAACAAGCATTTAAAAGATTAATGAGATTTAAGGTCTAATACTGTCTTTTAATGTTAAAATTAAAATTTTAGGTTTTTTTTCTTGTGAGTTTTCTAGAAAGTAGCAAAATGGAACAAGTAGAACCATAATAAATTTATATTTTAAGCCGCATTTGACAAAACATTAATTATATAATATTTTTTACTCAAAAATCAGCCACTAAGAAAGCATGTTTTTTTTTTTTTGGGATTCGGATCCAAGCCGCATGCCGGAATGATGTACTAAGCATTGTTCAAGCACACAAGTGGTTAAACGGTGACATTATGTCTTATGTGACATTGTGCATGCATGGCCCTCATTGGAGGCATCGCATTTTGTTTTCCATTTGCACACAGATACAATATTTTTCACGTGAATAATACCGCAATGAGCTATGTGGTAAAGAATGGGATAATTAGCCGAGGCTTCCACAAAATCAAGCTGCTGCTTTTTCATGTTCCTGATTTCATAATTTATTATCGAATAGGAAAATATGATTCTGTGGGTGTGGGGCTGGTGTTCATTTACGCTTATGCATGCAATATTGTTACGAAGCGTATTTCTATACCGCATAAAGGTGTAATTGTAGCCCCTGGTGTACTACTACCAACAATGTATTAGCAGGGTGGTGGTCATATATAAAAATGCTTATTTTAACAAAATACATATATTAATAAGAATCAGGGGGTCTTAATATCTCTGCATAGATTTCCATACTCATTTCACTTTAGTGGAATAATAAAGTTAATACATAAAGTCTAATGATTATTCATGTTAATGTGTTCACAGCTGCCCTTAAGACTTTAAATTATTTACATTTGCTAGTTATTAGACAAACATTTCTTCATAAATCAGAGCTGTGGGATTGCACTTCCGTCTGGATGCAGGCATTTCCCCGAAGAAGCCTTAGTAGGTAATAGTCTTGTGAAGACCGTTCTTCATGCTGCCTTTTACTGCAGAGGGATCTGACTGTGTATTACAGACACCATCACAGAGATCAATCCTTTGTAGCAAGCATCTAGAACAAAAAATATATAATAAACCCCAATGTTTCTCTGAAGCTAGTTTACAGATGGTGGAGGAGACGGGGATTCTCTTACAGGTAGTTAAAAATATCTATATGGGTGCGATCTTATTTGCCCTATGCCTTTATTTTGCTTTGTAAAATGTAAAAAATGTATTTTTAGAAATTATATTTTGTATTTTTATGCTAGGCTTGTGGATATTGTGTTTAATGCTGTCCGATACATTATCTATCACCATTTTTTGCCTCTGAATTTTATTACATAGCTGCTGTTGACAAAGGTGATGATCGAAGACTTACAAAGAAACCAGTACTTACTAGTTCTCAGGTAAATTGTAAAAGGGATTTAATGTTTGTACGTTTGCCGGAATCTGACTGTTTTGCAGGCTATAATCATCGCTTATTTGTGATGTATATGTGTCTATTGGATTGGAGCTGACCAATAGTTTTTCTAGATGGTAACCACAAAGGTTAAATATTGATATTTCCATTTTTTATTAATGTGGTCTAATAATATGTCAGTTATCTGGAAGTGTATTTTTTATTGTAAGTGCTTTTAGTTCTAATAATTTTGGTACTCTCACTGAATCGTTACACTACACTGTGCGTTTCCTAGCCTCCCAAATTTGTCACCAGATATCATAGTTAAATTAATAACACAGTGGGGAAGACTTGGTTAATTGTGTTACCACCTGTATTAGCTCGTCATATGAGATCATTAGGGCATTATCATTGTAAGAGATGTAACTGTTCTAATGATTGAAATGGTATGCTCAAATTGTGTCTCTTATTTTTAGCAGAGTCGATCTAGGATATTGGAAATAAAAGAATCTTCTCAGACGGTGGAAATTAAGAGACATTCTGAAGGTAGTTTGTTTTATCCAAGGAAGATGAAATCTGATTCACTGGGAGCTTCCGGACACACATCAAATGTTAATAGAAATTCTTCTGGGAAAGGAAAGGAAGATGATGTGAAAGGGAAGGATGGCAAGAAACCTATCACAAAGAGTACAAAGGACCCGAAACCCGCAGAGAAAATTGTTGCTACCAAACCAAAAATTGTTTCAAAACCCAAGCCAGAATCTAATGGAAGTGCAAAAACCGAGAGCTGTAATGCCAAGGGAGATACAACAGGCGCACAAAAAACAGCGTTGTCCCAACGACTAGGAGCTAGACCTAAAGTTTTAAACGGTGGTATAAATTCACAGGCTAAAGTAAAATCTGTAAAGAAGACTAACAAAGAACTTTCTTCTCCAGTCAAATGTACAAATGGGAAATCTGTGCTTTCCAATGGAGAACATCCTACGTCCAACAAATCACCTGGAGAAGCAAACCACGATAGAACATCAGATGAATATTGCCGGCCAGCCAATTGTTCTCCACAAGGTGGCAAAAAATGTGTTTTGGATGCTTCTAAGGATCTAGGAATGAGTGAGTACATATTGAATGGTCTACAAACCTGTTCTTTAGTTGCAAGCATAGAACATGTTTTATGCACAATATGTCACGTGACTATAGTTGCTCGATTTACTTGTTTGATTAGGTATTCGCTGGGGGAACCCTAGAACCCTGGCAGAGTTGTGGTTCTGGGGAATATGTCTGGGCACTCCTGCTCAAGAACCTTGGCCTAAAAGATCTCATGCTGCTTAAACATTGAACACCTCCTCTGCTCACCGTCCTCCATATATACTGTATATCCCATGAAATGTCCCTAACTATAATCAAATGATCGCTGGTTCTATACTCCAACCCTGTTGTGTTTGCATAAGCCTTGACACTAGACTAAATCACTCTGTTTTCTGTTAACTTTAGTCTTAACAGACTAAATGTCTGCTAAGAAATGTTTCTCAAAACTGTCCACTTTCTAATGCAGGACACCCACAAAGTGGTAATTCAAGTAAAGAAGCCATCTTAGAAATTGATCCCAATTCCTCATACTGGTCCATGCTATCACCAGGCTTGGTTATTTTCTTGAGAGGTCAGAAGTAGGAACCTCTAACCTGAGTAGGGTTTATACATATCTGGGTGCATCGCACCAAACCCCCAATCCCAGATCATTTTACCACTAAACAAAACCGATGTCAAGCCTCAGATGTTGCCTCGGTCCTTTATGGAGGCAGCCTGTTGGCAGACAATTTTGCGTATTCTGTTAAAGGTATTCACAGATGCTTAACAGAGTACAAGCAACTCTCAGTATCTCGCCCTATGGAAAGCAACTCACACTTGGGATTCGGTACCTTGAAGTTGGCACGTGCACACAGAGGAAAATATCTTGCATCACATCGGTTTAATGCAATCCGCTCAGAAATAGCCAACAGTGAACAGAAAAATGACAGGTGATATTTCACCAGGGCCCTTAAGGAGATAATGTCTCTCACAGGGGATTCTTTTCTCAGTTCTTTTCTCACTTTCAGAAATCTATTTACAGGTATTTATGCAGCGCCAGGCTGTTTATTGTTTCTTATGAACTGTTGAATATTTGGTTACTAATCCATCCACTGTTAGCTACTGTATATATTAATGAGACTTTTCTAGTCATACGCTTGACTCGGCCCTAGTATGAGTTGAAATGGGAAACAAAAGGAAGGCAGTGGTCTGTTTATAAGGAGGTGTCCTTGCTTGAAACAGGGAATGAGTGCATGAACTACCTGTTTGGGGCTGTCTTGCATAAGAAAAGGAGAGAGATTTCTCAGCTGCTGCTAGCAGAAGTTAGCCTGGATACGTGTGGCCGGATAGTTATTCTTTATAATACTATATCTAGGGCTTGGTGCAAACCAGTACTTGCTACAGAGCTACACAAAGCCCGTACAGCTGTTCTGTAACTGCTCAGGGCACTGATTTACCCATTGGCATTCATGATTTTTCTACTACCAAATGACCTCCAAATTACACTATATGACCGAATTATATGTGGACATCCCTAATTATTGAGTTTAGTTGTTTCAGCCTCATCCATTACCAGCAGATGCTATAGAGCTCAGCGGTATTTGTGCGGTTCTATCACAGGATGCCACCATTGCCAAGTTGCGTCGCTGGGGGGCTACTGGGGCTTAAGCCCCGAGTCTCAACTTCATAGCCGTGAATAGCATACTTTAGCCCCAGAGTCTCTATTAGGGGCTATGGGCCAGATCATAGATCTCCCTCTAATCGCCCCCAAATTAATGCAGAGCGGCGTGATATGATGCCAAATCTCAGCACCAGCAACGTATGTAGGGGATGCAATTTCTGTGGGTACAATCTGGGTGCTGGGGTAAGTCCTTTATCTACATATTATAGAGTGAAAATCGGATGTTTAACGCAGATAGACTCGGTTGCATATCGGTGTGATGGTCAAGCTTTTAGTCATATAGTGTATATTTTGAGCCACACACCATCACAGTGTTTAAAATAGATGCTATTAGATCATTTTCTGCTTGATGTCTAACTGAATTGTATACTATATGAAGCCTAATCAAATATTTTAATGTTCACTTCATCTATCCTTTAGCAATAAGCCAGGCATTTGCTGTCTCTCTTTGTGGTTCCTGGCTATAAGGCATAATCATTTTGCCCTTCCTTGAAATCGGGGCAAATATAGCAGTGCTTGCTGTGACGTCCTCTCCCTGATCCTCCAATGAAAAGATTGTGGCAAAGGTGGCATCTTATGAGTTTAAAGTATAAAGCTGTGGAGTACTGCCAGTGTTTGCTAACGTATAAAATGTATATAACGTATTTAATGTATAAAATAAAGCACATAGCCATGCCATCTCCATAGGCAATCATCTTGTGTATTCTCTTTTTTTCACATTTTTTTTCTTTCACTTTTTAGCGGCAAGATTGAAATCTCCAGCAAAGTTGACCAATGGAGCCTCTGTCAAAAGAAAGGTTAATAATGAAGCTGAGTGTCACAGGGATACAAACAGGTTCGTCCAAATTTGTATCAATAATATCCTTTGTAATTTGTGCAAAGTTGATTTTCCATTTTCCCCCCAGGAAATAAAAGCATTTAGATATTTTTTCTATGGAAGATAACAGATAAAACACACTATTTTCCATTTAAAAAAAAAAAATTATGCAGTGATGATATCCCTATATAAACATACACACACCTGCATACACCCTGACCGATCCCAGCTCCTAGCTGCAGAGTATCTCTCTTCCCGTAGCTGCATGTTGATGGCTGGGGGGTAAGGGGATTCTGTGCTAGGGCAGCTTATTTCATTAATGTAAATTTCATCAAACATTACCAAAATAAAACCAATGTCACATTACAATAATTGATTTTTGAGTTTCAGTGTTTTGTTTTGTTTTTTTTTAAAAAAATATACAGATCAAATTTCCAATGTGTGATTTGTAATTCTATAATGAGAGGTCTGAATACTTTCACAAGACACTATATGTATATGCAATGTGAAATTCAATCAGCTGTTCTTAAATCTACAATGCAAACAAAAAGCAAATCGAAATATTTTATATGAATTATGATAATTCTCGATAGAGATACATTTGCCTTAAAATACATGCTTTTTTCACTTATGATATTGATCAGTATTTTTCTCCTTAGTCCATCAGCCAAAAAAGCTCCTCTCAATGGAGACGGTGAGACCGTGCT
Source organism: Spea multiplicata (assembly GCA_009364415.1). Taxonomy (NCBI): domain Eukaryota; kingdom Metazoa; phylum Chordata; class Amphibia; order Anura; family Pelobatidae; genus Spea; species Spea multiplicata. Next base: position 24,044,451 of record VKOC01000004.1, read on the forward strand.
TCAGAAAAAAAAGGGAATCAAAACCAGTAATTGCGCTGTTCAACAAAGGGCGAAGAGTGCCCCAGCGGCTCTATCAAAAAAACAAGGTAAAGCATGTTTATTGGTATGTTTACAAAGTGTGCAATGGCTTATAGATCATCAGGGGCACCAGGTAAATGTTCTATTTGGAACCATGGTATTATTAGACTTTTACCTAAAGTAAAATGTGTTTTTCTTCTTCTTTGCATTAAATGGGACCACAACATGCTATTGTCACAAATGCGATAATACACTGACAATTTGAAATACTGATGTATTGACTAACATTTAAATGTAATTATTAAAAGGTGAAACAAAATACATTTCCTAATTCATCTTAGTGGCTGTTAAAGTGGCATTAAATTATCTTTTCACCCTTTAAGGAAACTATTAAGGAACCTATATGAAAAGTGGGTTTGCACAATTGTTATCTGAAAGGTTTGAGTAAAAAAAAAAAGAAAGTTGCATTATTTACCTTACCGCACATTACGTCCTGCTGTGTCTATTCCCTCTCTCCAACTGTACATGCGCTAGCAGTGTCCATAACGTACTGCTGCAAGTGAGAATGTTTTACTACCTCCTTCCTAAAACCACAGCTGCACTAAGGAGCAGGCCTAACTAGATGGGAATAAATATCTAAGATGTCATAAATATAAATATATAGTATTTTATTATTATTATGCAAACACCATTAGATACATTTAACTGGACTCAAACCTATTATAATGTAATATTGGGGAACAAGATGTAGATGTAGGAGTTTGTGCTCTGATCATTGCTTTATTGTCAGCTTTTTAAAATCTTGAAGTTGGTATTTCTGTCAAAAGAGTAAAATTTTGAGTCATATAATCTTTCAAGACCCCTAAGGTCCATTTACATCTAAAGAAATTACCTGTGGTCTTGACTGTTTATATGATTCTAAATCTTACCTAGTTGATCAACCTTCAAAGAGTGTTACTAACTGCTTAATATTTTAGCTTTTTTGGGACCAATTTAGCAATATCCATGTTTGTGTTTTTTTTCAACATTTATAACTAGGAGTACAAGGCGATGGAACAACCCTGGTGAAATCTGTTGTTTCTTCCAAACAACCTGAGGTCAAATCAGACACAAAGTTGATGAGTCAGTCTACATCTACAGAGAAAAATGGGCCCGCAAATAAAAAGAATACAAAACCTCCACTTGTATCAGAAAGTAAAATAAGTGCACAAAAAGGAACACCAAGTAAACAAGGTTTAAGCGGCAATAAATGCTCAACAACAAACAATAAAAGACCAAAGCAGAAAGCAGTGGTTGGGTCACAATCTTCTAAAGCTTCTAACCATCCGCAGGAACAAAAGGGTTCTGCTGCTGAATTAGAAAATAGCCATGGCCAGGAAACATTGTATTTGGAGCAAGGTACAGATAAAGCAGGGGGCTGTGGAGACATAGAAAATGATTGCAAGCAAGCTGACACGTGTCCATCAGGCCATTCGGAACATCATTGTTCAGATCACCCTGACTTAAACGAGCATGAGTCCAATCGGGAGAGTTCAATTCAAAAGCAAAATTCCAATACACAAGAGTCTGATTTAGACCATTGCTCCTGTCAGAAAAATACTTTAGTAGTAGTTGCTGAACTTAATCCAAAAGACAGTAGTGATCTTATAACGCCAGTCGATGAGCAATTATTTTTGAGTACGATAGGCGATCATAAACCAGAAGGAAAAATCTGTGATTCAGAGAATTCCAAGTGTGCCGACAGTTCAAGTGAAAGTGAATTATGTTCTGTAAAAGAGGTCGAAAAAAACACAAGACCAAATGGTAATCGAAGTACCGGTGAAACCTTTCTGGAACTCCCCCAGAATATTAGCAGGGTTTTGCATGATTCTAAAAGAACTGCCCACGCTTTTTCGGATGGGATACCTACCATCCATCAATCTGCACTTAGAGGTAGCGAACATTTTATGAACCTTGCATCAGAAAGGCAAATCTTGGAATGTCCTAGAGATGGTACCATTACAAAAGTAATAGAGCGACATGAACATTCTGAAATTCAGTTTATGGATCACTGGAATAAGCATTCAAGTGCTTTACTTGAAAGAGAGAGTCCAGAATCAGAGAGTGGAAGTGCAAGCACCTCATCTGATGACATCAAACCTAGGTCAGAAGATTATGATGCTGGTGGTCTCAAGATGATGATGGCTCAAATGACAGAGGAATCTCTAAGTGCAGCACTATGCGATGTCACGATTTTCTTGGGAGAAGCAGCAGTGATACCAGTACGCCAGAAGAACTAAAGGGCTATGATGGCAATTTAAGAATAGATGTAAAGGTTAAGAAGGAGAATTCTGAATTGTTCCGTGTTAATTCCACAAGCGATGATGAAGTACCACGAAAAAGACCAGAAATGTGGGTGCAGAGAGATGGGCCGAAACACAGTACTAATCCAAAAGCTCTCTGTAGTAGCATGCAATTTCCTCAAGAAATAGAACATTTATCCTCTTCTGCTGACGAAACAGAAGACGAGAGGTCAGAAGCTGAAAATTCTGCAGAGAAAGCACCATCAGGTGTTTCATCGCAGCCCTTTCAAGGAATAGTGAATTTAGCTTTTGATGATGTCGCCGAATTTGACAGTGAAGGCCAACTTGTTTCAGGCAATAAAAATTTTACAAGATCAGTTTTGCTTTCGGTGGATGAGTGTGAAGAGCTAGGATCTGATGAGGGAGAGCCTCATTCTGCACAAACGCACAAAGCAGAGTCTTTGACACCAGCGGATGTATTTGAAAAAATTACTAATGAGCATTCTGATGGAGATGAAGACAAGCTAGCATTGAACAAAAACACTAAAAGCTCTGATGTGGAAGTGCCCAGTGAAAAATGCTTAGATGGAATGGCACTGGTTACAGAAGTACTGCCCGCAAAAGAGCAAACTCCTGCAGATGTTGCGCAATCAGATATACACAAGGGCTTCTTCAAACATCCTGAAAGTGAATTTAAGTCCCAAACACGGCCATGTCGTTTGGACCTTTACACAGCAGACCCTCCCGATACTCAAAGGTTTTGTCCTAATAAAACCCAAAATGCTTGTAAGAGTGATAATCAAGGGAAAGACAACCATGAATCACCCACTGAAAACTCCAATACTGCTTTACCAGAAGGTAATAAACATTAAGTATCAAAAATAAAGAATTTTTTTCTGTTGCAGTGTTATATTCTAAAAAATGTGTACCTAGAAATGTCAGCCATTTGGATCAGCTAGTATGCATACTTTCACAGCAACCTTGTTGATGTAGCTACTTGATACAGAATAAGTAGCTAATACAGTTTTCAAGCGCTTTCTTCTAGTTTTGAAATCAGAAAGTTAATCGTAGGTAGATTTGTACAGTCTTTTTGAGACAGAAAATCAAGCGCAAGTTGGTCAGTTGTTTCTCTTTTCGTATTTCCGCAAATAAACCTCATATCTTACTTTATAAAACCTATATTTATTGATTTTATAGGATAAAACTGGCCATGGACAGAATAAAAGGCTACTTATTTTTTATTAAGATTATCTTTAATTCCACAAAACTAATTTCAGTATTGTATTAACTATAAAAACTGTAACTCTTGCCACTTTCTACACATATAAGTAAAAAAAATAACAATCTCAGTAAACTATTTAACCTTAATATTGCTTGCTAGCTTTTTTAAGTTTTTGCTTTACACATTTAAAACAAAGTATAAAGTTATAAATGTATATATATACATATATATATTTACATGTAAATACAAAACTGGGAGATTGATCTCTAGTTCATTTTTGATGAGGATTGGGAAGAATCGCTTGAAAACGTCTTTGTTTTTGATATTAGACTGTCTTTGTGTTCGGTGACATTTGCATGTTTAAAAATATGGCTGCATATTTCAATCATTAGTTAGTACATGAAAAGTGTCAATTTAAATGGCCAAAGGAATGTCATTGTGTTTTGCTGCTTCTGTATGTTTATAAATGTCGACACAACTCATTTTCTGTATCAGAAATGTTGAAATTAATTTCCAAAATTTGCTTAGTCGGAGTAGTTCTATTGCTCACAGTTTCTACACAGTAAATGTTTTACTGTACAGAAATCAATATTTTGTTAAATGTCTGTGCGTTCACTTTAATTACCTCATTGATAGTACGTTCGTCTTCAATGCCTTTGGGCCAAGAGCAAAACTTTTTTTACAATGTGCAGTATTATGAATTATTTCAGGACACATAGATGATTTTGACTCATTGGCACACACCTGCATTTATGAACATCGTCCTTCAAAGTCCCTTTCTCCCATATATGAGATGGATCCTGGAGATGGAAATGGGCAGAGAATGAAGACTGAAACTAAGATTATGGATTTTGGTTTTGAGGATCAGCGTTTTGTAGAAGGGGACTGGACTTTATTAAGACAGCTATTAGCTGAGCATGGTTCAGATGCCGACATCATAAATTCTGTTCCTGAGGACCTTAGCTTAGCACAATATCTTATCAATCAAACTTTACTTTTAGCTAGAGAAAATTCAAAATCTCAGGGTAAAGCACAAGTCGACACTTCCAGTAAATGGGGTGACTTGACATCTCCATTTGATGATTCTACAAGTGCCACAGTGACTAGCTTTTCTCCTGATGACTCTTCGCCACATGGGGAGTGGACAATTCTTGAACTAGAAACACATCATTAGATTAGTTGCAATCTATTAACTTTTGCTTTATTCTGCAATCTTATTTCTTGCTTGTAATTACTGCGCTGGTAATTTAAATAAAGGTACGTTTCTTTACATACCATACATACATACATACAAAATGACATATTTTGGGTTGTTTTTTTTTTTTTTTAAATAGTCCCTAAGCTATGCAATGAGTCCACCAACCACATATTTGATAGAGGCTTATTGTAATTATCCAAGGTTAGAGGTCTCTTTTTCTGCTTTGCTTCCAAGATACCAGGGACTTTTGTACAGCAACATGTAAAGACAAAATTATTAGAGACATTTACAGTAGTTTCTAAAGCCTGTATTGTTATATTGGCCATCCCAGCTCCTAAAGTATGGTGGACACTAAGCGGAATCCAAGACACTGGTTAACAACTTCCAAACGATCGTATTACGTTGGAAATGTTATTATCAAAACAAGCTGAACAGTCTGTTTGAAGGGCACGTTTTTTTTCCCCCCGTTGTTTACTATTTATATTTTGCATTGGTTGCTTGAATGAGAGCTGAGCATGTAATTTTACTCTCTGTGGTTTATAGTAATAAACAGGCTTGTCTTGAAATAATTTTGATTGTATTCTCATTATTTCTTGACTGTAAATACATTTTGTTTCATTCTTATCCAAATCTCTGTTTGTTGTATTATAATAAAACAGCTTGACAGGTTACCATCTAGTGATAATCAAGCAATCTGGCAGAAAACAATATGTAGAACACAAACAATGCAAGGTCGGGAATTAAGTCTAACGTAATCGCTGCACCTGCCAGTGCCGTGTGTGTTTATTATGACTATATCAAGTGTAATAAAGGGATAAGGGATTCAACATATAAATTCAAAAACAATCAAGTTGGTCTCCCTGAAGGTACCCTGGCACTGTGAAAAAAACAAAAAGGGGGAGAGGAAAGGGAGGAAGGAAAAAGATGTCGGCAGAATATATATTTCTACACATAGAGAACCAAAACACATTGATCGCAACAGATATTGGACGGAATAACGGAGGAGTAATTGCTCCTCGGCCCGGTGACAAATCCATGTGTCTCACCTGCCCCATGAAGTGGTGATCTGCCCGGCTCCTGTGACTTCCGGCAATCATCTTCCCTCACTGACCCTGCGCTCCCAGAAATTATCACTTCCTGGCATGTGGTGTCGGCTGTGGGTCTCAATCGGATTGCCGCTCGGTGAGGGAACTACAGGCCACAAGGAACATACAGGAGGGAAGTGGAGGATAGAAGTTAATAGAGGATAGAAAAAAAAAATATACAATGCAGACAAGAAAATAGGGGAAGAAGGTTAGAATAGCAGGAAGTGAGATGGAAAAAAGAGTAAAAAAACAGGTTGCTAAAGGCAGGAAATCAAGAGCAGGTGCTCTACCTGCATAATGTGGTTTCTCCACTACCTCGTCCACAAGCCTAATGATGTTCCTGAGCCCAGAAAGTCTAGTCAATAGAACCAAGTCGCTTGAAATACTTCCACCCAGTCAGCCAAAGCGAGGATGGTGTCTTCAATTTTTCGGATATACTCAACAGTTCAGTGTGATCAAATATTTAGCGGCAGCCACCAGCTGGCCCACCAATGAACGCTTATAGACTCAAGTAGAGCATGTTGTGTGATAAAGTAGGTATATATAAATATAGGCTGCTCAGCAGAACCACACAGCACCTTTCTTACTTTGAGTAGAAGAAAAAAAGAGATGGAGCTCTCCACACCAGAAGATATTACAAATGATAACAAACAATCCAAATGAATGGACACATTTTCAGTACAATGTCTTGTGAACATAAATGTCATGGTGCAATATCCCGGGTTATCTACTTTTAAGAAACATATAGTCTTGTGTAGACGTTTTGGGGATCTGTGAGCACTGTTGAAGTTAGTCTCGGAATACCAAATTTTAAAATATTATAGTTTGGAAAAGAATATGTGCACATTTAAATATTTGCCCTATAACTGCAAAAAATAAATGGAAATCCTGTGCATGTGAGGTGTACCCAAACTCAGCTATATTCATATGTTTAGGGTTTTTTATTTCTCATTTGCACTAGTGGTGTACGATTTCTAGCAGGTAAACCTGTAAAACAATGTAGATTTTTTTCAAAATATTTATTTTTCATATTAAATGATGTATAAGATGAATATCATTTAAAAGAAAGCCCTACTAGTGTGACCTTTGTCCTGTAGAGGTAAGTCTGGTACCTCTGGAAAGGTCTCAGTCTATAAAGTGAGATCTCCCGCTTAAGACTTCTGAGGCATTCTGTACCCCATCTTTAAACTGATTGTTCTGCCAGAGGAAAGCAGGTTGTTAAATGTTTTACTGGCAGTCGTGAAGCAGTATCCATTATCTTCCATTTACCGGATATAATAATCAGTATAGGTGGGGTATAATAATCAGTATATAATAATCAGGTGGGGTATAATAATCAGTATAGTTGGGGTATGATAATCCGTATAGGCGGGGTATAATAATCAGTATAGGCGGGGTATAATAATCGGTATAGGTGGGGAGGGCCGTCCTCTTGCAGTAACAGGTAGGAGGGAATAAAGTGTTGCATTAGGCTGAGATCATTCTCTCCTAATTGGCGGGAAGACTCTGCCCTCACAACACGACTTCACACTTCCTCCTTTCAGCCAATAGCAGATCGAGGAGAGGGAGGCGCGTCATGGTGGATTACGGAGGGAAAGGCGTGAGCTGGGGTTCTACAGCCATAGTGAGCGCGTCCTTGCGGGTGCGTGTCACGCTTACCGGAGGCCTCTGTTTTGTGTATTGCTGTATGGCTTCAGGGTGACAGAGAACATGCTGTACATATAGCATGGGGAACATTTAAACAAACGCCCGATACATTATATGTGCATATCCTCATAATGAACATAATGCTGTCTGCTAAGGTAAATTAAAGTGATGGCAAACATTACAACGGCATACAGCTGGTTAATGTCAGCTGTGTTGCCATGGTCACGATAAAACCATTGACAGCATTGACCCAGTAGAAAGGATTAACCCTTTAGGCGCAGCAGGGCTGATCATGCGGAGTAGTATGGTGCAGACTCTTATCTGCTGAGCTTTGCACAATAAGAATGACAATATAGTAAACATAGGTAACATGGCAACATAGGTAAATGTGCATATGTTGCTTAAAGTCGTATTTATAGGTAGAGAAGCGCCTGGGAGGATCAGACTGAACACGGATTGTCAGCCAGCTTAACTTTATTCAAGAATAGATGCTGTGGAACGATGATTACTTTGAAACCCATGAAAGGGACAGCAACCCTTTTTTATAGAGAAATAATTTTGTTCCCCAGATCTCTCTATGGCTTTCTGAAAAGTGTAGTTTCACTATATAGGCACCCATGCAGTTGTCTAGGCCAGGTTGGTGCCATTAATCTCCTATCTATTCATGAAGCAGATATTATGTGTTAAAAGTTATATAAACAATTTGAGGCTCAATGATGTAAAAAGATAATTTAGATGTTTGTGTTTTAATTAGAAGCATGAAACTTATCAAAAGACTATTTACAATCTTTGCTTCCAATTAATAGAACACAGGGAGAGAATAGGGTACATTTTACCTTTGCATATAAATAGAAAAACTAAACTGAAAAGATTTATTCATTATTTACATTTATTGTTATTTCTCCAATTTATAAGTATGTTGTATGGCTAGGCCAGGAATGTTGGTATTAACAACTTCAAAAGGTGAGGCTGGCAAAAGGAAGGCAAGAATCCCCAGGTGGCAGCATGATGAAGTCAAAATAATCTTTATTATAACCCAAAATAGCTAAAAATGACATAGTTATAATAGCAGAGACGAACGCTATTTACCCAGAAAGAGGAAAGCAGGTGGATATGAGGTGTTTTCCCCGTTGGGTCTGATCACCTGGGAATGGAGTCAGGGAGGTAAAGACATTTCGTTTATTGGCGTTAGCAGAGTCTTTATTAAACACTAATCCACAGCCACCATTTGTGGACCGAGCCGGTTTATTAAAGTATTATTGCTGGTATTCCTTTGACAGGGCCATGAAGTAGCGGCGACCCTCCAAAGCCAGCAGCACAGAGTCCGTTTCTCAGATGGTGTAGAAGATGGATCCGTTATTTTTCCTCTCTCAGGTGCTTTACAGTTTTTTAGACACGTTCAGAACAAAAACATTGATGATAATGTTATTCTTTATCTACGCGCAAATTATGTTAGATAATGTGTTAACAAAGGTCATAAAAAGGCACATTACAAATTAAAAAAAGGTTTCCAGAATTGGCTTCTAAAGCGGCATTATCCCCAACTCATTTTGCAGTTTTGATTTATTGAGTGATTTTTTGATATATTTATTGATTTAGATAGTTGTGTTTTTCATCTGTACCTGGCAGAGTGAAAACAGCTCATCCATGTGTTCCGAATAGCTGACTGCTGTGGGATGCCTAGCGGCGTTCTTTCCTCAGGGCCGGTCAGCTGAATAACAGCCTTTTTCATATGTATAACATAGAAATATCGTATAGTTTATTGAGGTGCAAGGTTTATATATATATATTCATATAACTTGGCAGTACATTACTATTCTACACTCGTAGATTCAAGATTCAATTCCGAACATTGCTACTAGGGGAGAATGTATAGCGAGTGCCCCCCAATGCCAGTGCACAGACCACCAGAACACAACCAGGGGGCGGCCAGACCCTGTCAGGAATGTAAATCATTAACACAAGTAATGTGATTTACTGACTAATAAAAACCAGCAAATGTATCACTTTGCATGCTGTAAAAACTCCTGGAGTTGATATAAAATGATGTACAATAATAATAATAATAATAATAATAATATGTACTTGGGAACAAGAATGTTCTTTTAAAATATTTTAAGTCATCTCCTAAAAATACTAGCTTATGCTTATCCAAACAAAAAAAATCCTATTGTGTTTATGTTTTTTCTATTAAGGTATAGCTTTCTTACTAACAACTGCCCAGGAGCTCATTGAAACTTCCAGAGCCGCCGTCTTTGAAAGGATTCAAAGCTTCATATCTGTTCATCGGAACGGCTTCCTAGTGATAGAGGCTGCTCTGCACGAATCAGACGAATGGGAATTAATGTTCGGTATTCAGCAGAGGTAAGAAGTGAAATTATTAAGTATTCCACCCGCTACAGAACGTCTGTACATGTGCTATTTTTACACAACAACGTAGTCAGTGCTCTTGCATCTCTAGCTACATCTAGATTTTCCGATAATGATGAGAACAGGGTGAATAACATGAATATAACCTTTAAAAGTATCCCGCAGGACAATTAAATAGTTATAGGGCGATAGGAATAAATCTAAAAAAGATCCAAATTATTTTAGTTTATTTAAGATGATTGTGAGCTTCTCACCAGCAGTCACCAAGTTTCCTGATGAATAACCAGATAAAGTTTTGATGTAAACATAGTTGTCTTGCTGGCTCAGCATCATTGGAATAGCTGGAGAGTTGCCTTTTGGCTGTACTTACCGTACTTACATAAAGTGTTACTACGATAGGATAACATTCTTTCATGTAAACCTGGTCAATTTCTATGTACAGATTTCTTGGAAGTAACTTGCGAATCCTTCCTGCTCACAATAACGGGGATATTGTTAAAAATATGTTAACAATAGCCAAGGTAAGCAAGATAATTTTTAATACTGAAAATGTGGATATCATTGCCGGTATCAGCTTAAGTTGCAGAACAAACCGAGCTCTGCATGAAGAGTAGCCAGAGAGCCAAAGCGCCAGGAGCTACATTTCATGTTAACATCGCTGAAAATTGATGTGACGGATCGTACCGGTGTGAGCTTCTCACTTCTCATATTCACAATGCTGTGATTTCCAAGGAGGAGATTCAATTCAAATACTAATTGATGTATTAAAATTGTACAGATTGGCACGCATACAATTATTGTAACTTTCATAGTATACTTACCCCAAATAACATTGTTTACCCTAGACAATACCCCAAAAAGTCAAACTACCCCATTATAGGTAGATTGAGTGAACAAAACAACGTAAGTTAATACTGTTTAAGTAACTGGAATTTATGAGTCTGTGTCAGCGTGATTAGTCTATAACAGAAATTATTTATTTGCCAATCAATAGACCCTTTTATTCAAATATCTGCGCCATTTAGCATGACTAAAAATGATACTATATCACTTTTCAATATTTTTCAGGCAACTTCCAAGCCACATACTGAAATCATACATGACAGAATTTTAAAGGCAAAAACACAGATTGTTGAAAATAGTCCAGTTTGGGAAGTCCTTGACCAGATTTGATAGCATTTTTGGTACAAGTTATATAACTTAATGTTTATGTAAGTTGTCTAAAGGGAAAATTGTAGTCTAGAATTTAGCGTTTTGTCACATCAGTATACACTTTGGCATCGCAATAAAACCTTTAGGCCATTTACTGTCATCGTAATTAAAAGTCAAGTCCAGACTGGCACCGATTTAAATGACCTGGTTTCAGACCAAAGGCAAGAACGGTTTTGGATTTTTTAGTTGGATTTGTTTTTGCATTATTAAGTTCTAAACGTGAATTGGTTAAAACGTATTTTATACATTTCTCTTGGATTATACACTATACAGTTTTTGCAACATGTTTGGGGATGAGACATCTTTTCTTCTTGGTCATACCATTTTATGTTCTAGGTGTTAGGAAAGTCAAGAGTGTGTATTTGTTTTATTTGTTTTTTTTAACCAATTGTCACCGATATTATCTTTTAATTTAAATGTAACTCGCGTGGCTTTCTTACTTATAAGTAATGGCTGCGTTATCTAGTTTCAGGTTGGCATCAGCCTCCTTCCTTCTAAACTGGAGGAACCTAGACTATGAAAAATCCAGGTTCCAGGTGATATTGTCCCACCTTGATCACAGGCCAATTATACGTAACAACTAATTCTCCAAGGGCTGTATCTCAAGGCCTGCGGGCCAACCCTTGAACAGCCCTAACTGGCCATGTAGAATAAAGAGGTTTGAAGAATGGCAATTCACATCATAAAAGCATGACTTATGTTCTACATTTTGAAATTATTTATTGGCTAAAACGTGATGATAAATACAGAAAAGCTAAACAACATCTTTACTTGACCCAATTTTTTCCTCTGATGCCGATCTTAGTTTCGCTTCAATGAGCTCTTCTACTCTGGCAAGAACGCTTTCCATTAAATCAAATGTGAAAAGAGCTGACTGTAGAACCTAAAACGTCAAAAACAATTAGTGCTGTTTAGATTTGCACAGCAACCGTACGCATTTCTGAATAGATTCTAATACATGTTCAACTTCAAGGCAAAAATCTACTGTAGGAACAGATTGAAACATGAAAACACACACCTGAAGCTGCATTTCTGGGGTCATGTCAGGTAACGTCTCTCCTCCAACCGTCACGGTACAAACCGACTTTTTAGAGTGGGCACCTTAAAAAGGTAGATTATTTTTATTATTTTTAAAAGACACAAAAAAGCATTTTCCTCCCCCTGAGAGGAAAAAAAATGTGCAGTTCTGTTTTTGGATAGAAGCTGAAGATTTGACTCATTTCTCACCTTTCTTTTTTTCATTTGTGTTCTTCATTTCAGCTTCATAGTGGGCTCTGGACATATTCAGTCCCATGTGAAGAGGCTTTAAATAATCTTGCTCAATTTTAGGAAGTTCTGCCCATACTCCTGTCTGTCCACAATATAACATACAATTCGTTACAGACTTGTGTGAAACCACTCTTGACTTTGATTTATGTGCATTAGTATTACGTATTTTGTTTATGGAACTATATAATACAGTTCTTTGTTCCGCGTCATTTATACTATTTAATGTTAACACTATTTATTGGACAAACAATAAAGTTGTTACTTTACTTTCTTGTGTGTATTACTCTCATTCAGTTAGAAATATAGAGATACATGGTAAATATGCTGATCATTGTTTAACAGCTAAGCTAAAGAATAGAGAAATCCCAAGCAAATGCAGCCAAACATGGGCAGGGAAATAGGTCAATATTTAAAAGCGATCATAATAAGAGAAACATGCATATGGGAGAACTGCTGTTCAGAGATGTCATATATGCTGTCCTATACATAGGCTCCAGCTAATATTGCATCAGTGTGTAGTTTATGCTAAATATGTCCAACAGCATAACCAAAACCCATATAAGATAATAGAGATGTTTTCAAAAATTAAACTCCACAGCATGGTTCCTAACCAGAAACCACTGGATGTCCCAACTGGGGGATGAAGAGATGCCAGCTGTTGGAGCACAAACTTTCACTTTCATTCTACAATTCTATTTTTTGGACACTTTACCTAATAAAAGAACATCGTACTATCATAACCATGCAAGTCCAAATAAAATGGCTACTTACTTCATTATCCGTTTCATCTTTAATTAACAAATACCTCAAAAGGTTCAAAGATGCCATTATCCTTCAGAAATGAAGAAAAATACACATTAAACATGAAAAAAATGTAAGCAAATAGTATTAAATGTAATTTTTATTATTATAGGCAATATTCCAATTTCATGAATAAATAAGTAATTCATAGTGGAGAATTGGAGCCACCTGAAGCGAAAATATTAATTGCACAAATAAAACCTCAGCAGACGCACTTCAGAAGCGTTTTCAGTTTCTATGGCAACAACAGATCAGTGCCTGCTTCTGTGTCACATGACAATTACATGTTCCTAGCAAAAATATTTGTAAGATTACATTATTATTTCACAATTGTAGGTATTCAGGTGCTAGATGTTTGTAAGGCTGTATTTAGTTACAAAAGGGTTACATTTAGCTGAGGAAGTGGAACGGTACCTTAAAAAAACTGACCTGGGTGTAATAACCAAACCGCATTTGATCTGCATCAGTTCACTCTAGCATTTTCTTGGGACTGGGGTCAAAAAGATTCCAGATCTCAGAGGAAATGCAGAATGATTAAACTCGATGAACCTCAGCAACGCCTTCCTTACGAGAAAGAATTCCGAGGCTTTAGCTTCTTACCGATCGGAGTTCTGAAGCAGATCCGTTTCTGCTCTTTCAGGGAGTGAGAGGACCATATGGAGGAGAGGAGTCAGGCGAGGCCTTGCAAAACAGGTGTTCCTGCCAGTCTAAAAATCAGAATTAAAGACATGAAAACACAATACACGCAGTCATGTATTACAAAGCAGAACGTGAGACAAACTAAACAACTGCCTAATACTTTAACCGAAAAATCAGGGAGATGATCCTCTTTTACAATACAGACCATACAGGACAACTCATGTGTTTACGACCACAAAGGACAAACACCGAATGTACTATCTTTCATACTCAACATTCTGTCCCTTAAAACGGGATATTTGAGAAATGGTGGAGAACTTCACCTAGTTGTCTGACTCCGATATTAGAAACGTTTAAATCGCAGATTCCTTGAACATAAAGCATGCTAAATCTGAACATCTAGCCATTTCCCATTTCTGTATCGCATTTGACTAAAGACTCCATGTTCTCCTGGACCATTCTACTTATTACGATGAGTATTGCTTAACACTCTGCTGCTCACTAAATTCCTTATCTAGGTGGCACTGCACCGCGAACAGACGAACAACTCGCCATAAATAGATATTTTAACATATTCATTCTGAAAATAGAGCCGCATGATGCATGCAGCCTCACCTTCAGTGCAAAGTCTATCTGGTTCTTGATGTTCTGAATAATATATCCTTCCACGCCAGCGTGATTACTTGTCTTTAACAGACACCTAAAGGTAAAGCAGGTCATTAGCAAGAGCAGGGCTAAATAAGAGGTGAGAAAGTTCTTACGTGGGAAAATATTAATAGCTAGTAATTGATGGGCACAATTGTCAGATTTTCTTCCGTTTGAATACGCCATACCATAAACTTTTGGTATTGTACCAATGATAAGATGTATGGGGTCATTTGTACGAGACTACACATTGCATCTCAATAACCTGTTGCAAAACCTAACCTTTGAGGCACTTAAGGTTTGTATATTAGTTTATTGCTAAAAAAAACATGAAATATTAGATGACAATCATTTTTAAATCATATGCCACAACACACAGTAGTTTGCTTAGTTCTGCTGTATTGAAATGGATCTGCCGACCACAAATATTAAATCAGGGCTATACAAATATACATACTATGCACGTTTGTAGTTTTTATATGTATATTTAAAGTATCATGGCAATATCTAAATAATAAAAATACACCTGTACATTTCCCAGAAAGTGTACTATACAATGTATGTCCCATGAAGTGCCACATATTTACCTAAAAGGTGTTCTTTAACATTGAAGTCTAGCGTAGGTGTGTGCTTTATATAAAATATTTACCTACTGGTGTCCATGCTGAACAATTGCCATACTGGCCAAGCCTCAGACAAATGTGGCTCTTTCAAAATTCTTATTAAAGCCACATATAAGATAAAATTGAAATGGCGCCTTTGATCAGGGCTTCTTTAGATGCTTCAGACAATTTCACTAACCGAGAACCACTGCTTAAGACAGGGGTGCCCAACTTGCGGCCCTCCAGCTGCTGAAGGACTACATTTCCCATAATGCTAAAAGGCTGGCTGAGGAGTATGGGAGATGTAGTCATGCAGCAGCTGGAGGGCTGCAGGTTGGCGCCCCCTTGGCTTAAGAGCTACCTATTACCTATTCAGAATATTAATGAGCGATACACTGTCCTTCAGCTACCCTGCATATGGCTTATGGTTTTGTTTATGTGTAACACACGGCCTAGTTCATCAGCTGTGCTACCTGGGTTTATACACGTCCCCATGACCGATAAAACATCTATTAAAATGTTTTGATTTGGTTTTTATTCACTTAAGAATACTAACACTAAGCAAGTCCAATATTACCTGAAAAGCATGTATTTTCCTTCCGCCACAAACTTGTCTATCAGTAACTGTAACATCTGTAAACTTTTCTTTCTCTATTAAAAAAGAACCCAAATGACATAAAGAAATCACATTTTGGTCATTGTTTGTTCTTACATTGTACTTACCAATTGTTCAATTGGACAAAGGGTCATCACCTTCACCAACCCCTATAGACAGGAATCAAAGAGAGACACGATACATTATTTCTACCCATTAGCTCATGTAATATCATCCATACCATCGCACAAGAAGGCCAGCTTCCCCTTTACTGTCTGTTATAGCAACCTATGCTTAACACTCTCATCCCACATCTTTATGTCAGGAGAGTCAATAATCAAGAGATCACCTAACCCCTTAAGCTCTCCAGATATAGTGCCCCTTACTGCTTGAAAATCCCACCAGCCTGAAAACTATTGTTTTTTTTTTAAGAAATAAGAGCAAAGGGGCATATGCGTACATTTATAAAGACATAAAAAGCACCATACTGTGTTAACACATTAATCTCACCTGTACTACTTGGAGCACCGCTTTAACCTCCAACAAGTCCTGATGAAGACTTTCGTTCTCTACTCTTAACAAGCTGCTCTCCAACAACTCCTACAAACACAGAAGCTCACATTGGAGGGGTTCGTTCTATCTGCGCACTTGCGCAGTATCCAAACTTCCAGAAGTAAACTTACAAGTCCCTTGGACAAGACTGATTCTTCGGTTCTGCAAAATAATAATAATAATAATTGAAGAATTCCACAAAAAAAAACCTCATACCTGACAACATACCTGTGATTAACTTCACACGCTAAACAACCTTTGGGTCTAGTGACACATTAACAGCAGAAGTGGGGAACTAAAACCAGCCGTGAACTGGGGTAGACAGAGATTAGTTACCGCTCCATACACACAATATATTTCTCATTTTAGGTCTGTGGTCTTATGTGCTCTCAACGATGACAAGTTTGTTCTGTTTTCTTTATTAACACCTTGTACCTTTTTCTTGTCCAAGCATATTTTCCTGGAGTATTCAGTGTATAAGGTAATGGATTTATACTCCATGCCCTTGCTTTTCATTCTCTTGGTTTCTCATTTTAATTCTCAATGTTTCATTCATATTTTGTTAACTTTTTTGGCAGTTTAACGCACTCAGTTTGGTTTTCTACTTCCATAGGTGAGATACGACAACTGTATTTTTTTTTTTTTACCTCTGTAACCAAGAACCCAAATATATCTGTAAAATATTCACATTACATTTACAAAAGTATTGGGACACCTGACCATTACACCAACATTGACTGTTATGACATCACAATCTAACTACACAGACATTAATATGTACTTGGTCCCCCTTTGCAGCTATAATAATGTAGTTGGTCTGAAGTGTTTGTGTTATATGCTGTGTTTGGTTCTCGTCAAACGTGGCACTGTGCATTATGACCAGACATCTCCACTTTGGTCTTGTCTGTCCAAACGACATTGCTCCAGAAGTCTTGTGGTTTGTCCAGATGCAACTTTGCAAACCTAAGTCATGCCGGCATGTTCTTTTTAGAGAGAAGAGGCTTTCTCCAGGAAACCCTTACAAATAAACTATACTTCAGTCTTTCTAATTATAGTTCAGTCTTTCTAATTGTTGCTTCCCATCAACTGCTTTTCTGAGATCATCGCTGATGTCTTCCCTCCTTGGCATTGTGTTAACACACATCTGAATGCGCCAGACCAGCGAACTGCTAAAACTTCAGCTTTTATAGCGGTGGCCACACTTGCTGATGGTCAATTAACCAAGGGCATTTGACTAGCAGTACCTGTCTGCTACTTAGAAATGTTTGTTCACTTATTCGTTTATTTTACATCATCAAGGCATTCATTTTGCATTTCTTATCTTTTGCCACTAAAAAGCAACACAGAAGAAGCGAGCAACTTATGCCTACATAAAAATACTCACGGGCTTCTACAAATGACAAAACGTATTTAATAATGTTTCACCATTATCTATGATATATTTATGATGTATTTTACCCAAAGCTAAATAATACAAATTCATCTTGGTTTCACAGAACGTGCTTACCTTTTTAACAGCACATCCACATGTTCCATGTTAGCCTTCAGAAGAAACAACGGTCTAAAGAAAACAAAAAAGTCATAGTATTTGGATGTGACTATCCCAATAAATCAATAGTTTGCAATAGATGTCTATTGTAAAGGGGCATTCATCTATAGCGTCTTGGTAAGTAAGGGGGTCATTTTTGTGATTAGACTTGGCAGGGCATGGACTACGTACTCCTGATTTTTACACAATGTTAAAATGAAAATATTGGCGCTCGTTTTTATTGTTTTGAGGGCAGTTTTGGGATTGGAGGTGAAATGATTCGAATTCCATTTGTCTTAAGGAGTTTATAGACATACTGACCTAGATTTTGGAGATAGTGGAAATATCGTTTTATCCTCTTACCCAAATACACATGGAAAATCGTCCATTCCGATATGTTGCACAAACAGAAGGTACGCAAGACACGCGGAAGGCTCAGATTTTCCTTCCTCAAGGTCTTTACTTTCTAACGCCTCTGTTACATTACCATGCTGTACAAATGCCTTGGGCAGAGATTCCCCCAATGATACGAAGTACCTCTGCAACATAAGGTTTTTGTGTCAGCAGCATGATGTCAGCAACATGATTTCAGCAGCATGATGTCAGCAGCATGATGTCCGAACAAAGACGTTTTATGTGATTTCAAAAATGTGATTTCGGTTACTCTTACCAAAAGCTCTTTAGCAAATAAGCGGAAAGGATTGCCGTCAATGTCATCGCAGAGTGGATTTAGAGGTGCATTGAGTACAGGCTGCTTCAAACAACTATAACAACTATAGAAGAAAAAAGCAATAATATTCTATCAGTTACAAAAATCTACATAAATGACAAACAGACATGCACACACACAATGTTCTCTGTTTTTTTGCCACGATTCTGACTCTTAGCAGTCCGGGTCACCTTGTAATATATAGATGTGTGGCAGTTTGGATACTGAACGCTTATTATATGTTCTCAGGCAATATGGAAGTAACCCCTGAATCCTATTGAATATGTGTTTTTTGTTATTGAAACCAATTAGTGCTACCAGTCTTAAAATGAGGAGTGAGGTCAGGTGGGGCAAGATGAGAGGGGCAATGGGGTGTTCGTTACTAAACGCAGCTGTATGGGGCAAGTGTCCTGGAAGCCCATGTATACACACAACCAGTGTCTGTGGACAAAAGCTGATGAGCAGACACTCTACTCATCTGTGTTCACTCGCTTAACCTGTGATGTCAAGAGGAGCCACTGGCCACTGCATGAGCCAGACAT
Source organism: Spea multiplicata (assembly GCA_009364415.1). Lineage (NCBI taxonomy): Eukaryota > Metazoa > Chordata > Amphibia > Anura > Pelobatidae > Spea > Spea multiplicata. Next base: position 24,063,367 of record VKOC01000004.1, read on the forward strand.
AGCTTAAACGGACACTCCAGCCATCATATGCACTTTAATGCGTATGATAGGTTTTATATTTCGGAAATGCATAGGGGGATTGTGCGATGATGCCGGGCATTGTGTAGGTTGCAGGTCCTCTTGAGTTTGATGATTACTAACCATAGTAATGATAACTGGGAACTACTACTCCTTAAACACCACTTACAATGTAACCAGTTCTTTCCTTAGCTCTTCCGTCTCAGGTTCCTTTGACGTGTCTGTATTTTGAGCGACAAATTCAACAAACGGTTTTGCAAACTGGACCAAAGCGGAGCAACACCGGCAAAAGGAGTACTCATCTGCCTCGATCTGTTCTTTAGTATACGGCACGGGCAGACGGCATAACTGAGAACGGATGGTCGATAGGGAGAGTCCCACAGAATAGGCATTCTTCTTTCCAAGTTTTAGGAGAACTGCAGAATATGTGCAAAGGTATCTTTTATTCTAGATAATCAGTGCTATTCTACCTGTTAATATTAAGGCAGCATATTAGACATGTTTTGGTGTCAAATAAAAGAGAACAGAGGTATGAATAATAATAAAAGTATGCTTATTATAGAAAACTGCAGGCACAGGGAGGCTGAGGTTATATCCATTTTCTTTTTACATTAACATGAAAAATCTGGCACTGAAATATTTCTTTAATCTAAAAATTAATTTTTTTTACTACAGTCAGTGTTTTGTTATAAATAGTATGTGCACAATAACGTATTTGTTCTTAAAATTAGTCTTGTCTTGTGATTCACCTCGTTTCTAACAGCGGAGCAAACTCACCTTGGTCAAGATATCCAAGTTCATTGAGAAGGACAAAATTACTCAAAGCCAACTATGTTTTAATGCAAAATAAAGTAATTTATGGTGTTCTTAAATACGGGCATTCTAGGTTTTGTTAGATAAAACAGAAATATTACTACCTTTTTGAAGAGGTTCAAGAAGAAGCAAAATAATTTCAGCGATCTGCTCCGTGGCTTCATCTATATGTTCAAGTAAACCCAGTAAAACTTCCTTCGGATTACACAACTACAAAGCAAAGCAGTAAGATGCACATAATAATCATATTTAAATTGCTTTCAGTGGGGCAAATGATAAAAACAGCCAGGGGATCTTTAAGAAATCTTAAAAATGCTTTATACAGGGCCGTCATTTAGAGCATAAGTTCATTTAATTGGACCTTCCTAGTTTATTTGCATGACGATGAATAGAAACCAGAACTATGCAAACATCTACTTTGGTAAACCAACCCTAGCTATGCCACAATTAGCCAACTACCCATAAATCAACAGGGGCCAAATCTATCAGGATTCTGAACAATGTACTTATTCCTAATTTATATATATATATAAATTAATAGATAATAAATATATATATATGTTTTTTGTTATGTTGCAGTTCTTTTAAGTATCATACTTTGAAATATCATATACCACTGACCTAACTGGAACTGATTAGCCCTGATAAATGATCCCCTGAAGCCCTTGATCTGTAGTAGTTATTAAATGAGCAAGTGGCCAAGGTCAACTTTGGGAGGGGGAAGCGATTATAGCATAGCAAATGTCTTTTTAAATACCTACTTTCATAGGCGATGCTTTCCAGCGGGACTCATTAGCATAATAAGCTCAAGTAACTAACAGCTTGACAATGGGAATTAAAGACGGAGTGCCACCTACCTGAATCAAGTCATTAATCATCTGCAAGCAGAACTGCCCTTTCTCACTCTCAGCAGAGCATTTTTGAAGGCATCTAGTAATGGGGCCAACAAGGTTCCATCCCATATTCCCGATAATGACCTGTAAAAATACGTAGGCAGTTTACAAAATGTTTGGATAATGCAGCGAGAACATAAACCTAAATTCTAAAGGCTAAGGAGGATGCAAATGTTCCCATCGTTTACAGAATACAAAAAAACTGCTGCTCGTATTCAAATTTGAAGTCACTATTTCAACATAAATCTTTAAAACGGAGACACCTTTGCGTTCCCTAGTACAGTTTTCTCTCTCGGTTCTCTTGCCGTTTAAGTATTTTTTCATGTCCAATTCATTAATTGTCTACCATAAAACCACCGAGAGCGGCATTAGAGGTATCCAGAGCGCAAAGAATTACCGTACTGCTCATTAAAATGAAGTGCTCACGCACAGGGTTAAAAATCATTTTAATGAAGCATTTATGTTGTCACCGTATAAGTATGATCCAAAACAAATCACACTGAAAACATTTAACATATGTTAGATTCTCATTAGGACACGGCGGAAGGAACACAATAAATGATTGAAGCGTATTTAAATACGATTTGTAGTCATAAAAGCCGCAGTTTATGCTATAAATCCAAATTCCTCCATAAAGTATGCTCACAGACATCCCGACAAACAGCAGGTCCGAACGCTAAATCAGATTAACCCATTAAGATGACTCATAGTTCTGTATACCGGCACGGATCTGCTCCATGGGATTACATGTAAGCTCCTTTTCTCATGTCTCAAAAACATATGGAAAGAAGTTAAAATGCTACATGAATTATTTTCACACAACCCCCTCCCCCCAAAAAAAGGTTATATAATATATATAGAATCTTTCTTTAGATTTCAATCTAAAGTGCCCTGAAAAGGGGTAAAAAATCGGTCTAAAATTTTAGGAATCACAATCTCTTCAGTATATACGAGGGTTTGTTTGCTAATAAATTTCAACCTCATGTAAAGTGCAAAAAAATTATTTATGATGATCATAAGCTCAGTAAATATTATGTTTTCTAGTATGCTTTGCGGTCCTGATCCCAGAAACCCTAGGCAAGCGTTATTAAGGACAATAGGTTGTCCTTAAACCTATTAATGACAATACATTGTGAGCCCTTGCATGTACGGGCTTTGTGATGAAGGGGTTAAACTGGATTGCGTACTTTCCCAAGAGATTTCCTGGTAATAACAAGTTTACTGCTGTCTCCAGACCCCCAGAGAAATCAATAAGCGCTGTCAATCAATCTCGCAAGAGTGGAAGGACTGTGACTAGAGTTCCACTATGTCTCCAAATATAATTGCAGCACCAGGAAGTTAACCTCTAAATTAATTAAAAAGTACGCGTTCCCCACTTTGCTATGATGTGAACCATGCGCGGGTTACTCGAAACGTTGTTCGCTACTACAATACATTGTTCACAGCACCGTCTCTTTATCCCTTTTTGTCCGTATTTGCTTGATATATATATATATATATAATATATTATAGTATAATATTTACTAAATTAACGAGATCTGAGGACGCCACACATACTCCTGGTCCAGTAGTTTTGCAAAGGCTGTAAAATCAGTTTATTAGTTTAACAATAAATGATAATAAAGATCACTTGTGTTACCGTCTGACCTTGTTTTTCTCATCTTGGATTATCTGCAGCAGAAAGGCCACTCTCTCTTCCTCCAAGCACTTCTGGCAAGTCACCACAAACACATTAATATCTTCTTCATTAAAATCCAAATCTGACAGATTTTGCTGAAACCGAACAGATTTACATCATTTATATTATTTATATATATATATATTTTTAATTAACAGTTATTAAGTTCTGGTATTGAATATCCCCCTTTTGTGTAGAAACAGTTAATACAACTTGGCAAGTCTTACTTACAAGCCTCTGAATTATTTCTTGAAGATCTGCATCTGCCATTATACCAAGCGTGCATCAAAGATTAGGAAATCTGGAAAATAAGAAAAACCAAAAGAGGTGGAAACATAAAAAATGCACTTATTTCATTCCTTGGGGATGTTTTAAGGATGCCAGGGACGTACCCAGCCTAAAATGCGGACTCTCAGTCTTCTGATGGCTATAGTTAAGATTTACGTCGGTCATTTTCTTAGAGTAAATAAAATCTTTAAAACGATTTCGTTGGGGATGTAAAAACAGAGCAGGTTCCAAACGTGGCTGTTCTGATAAACCATCGCTTGGGCGCCAAGTGTGTTAACTGGTGACACGGGGTTAATTTCAGAGCACTGACTGAACCGTTGAGTTACTCGTCAACTTTAAAACATAAAGAATAGATGGGGGGGGGGTTCAATATCTACAAAGATGCCTTAAGCGAAATATTATTTACTTCACCAAGAACAAGAAGAACCATTCCTAGATTGTAAGCTCAGTTGACCGGGCCCTCCTCACCTCACGAATTGTTATGTTATATACTACTTGTAAAGTCCTGTCCACCCACTGTACAGCGCTACGGAATATGATAGTGCTATATTAAACAATCATAATAATAATGCACGGCTCAGTTACGTGTCTGTGGTTAATAAAAACAATTATGGATATTGCAGTTTAGAATCTCTCAGCCATAAGACTGACAGTACTAAAAATACACATCTCCCTCTTTGTATGAAGCCAGACCTGTCTGATATAAAGTAACTGATGAGAGTTACATGCATGATCTCCATATCCCGTCTCATCTATCCTGGTGTGAGTTTATAATATATATATATATATTATATAATAGGTGATAAACCTGGATGAGAGGGGCTGATGTCAGTTCCTGCCTCGGATGATGGGTCTGATGGTCCAAGTGCCCAGTGATACAGCAGCAGAGAACGAAACATGCAGAGCCACAAAGCAGGGGAGCATGGATTGACAACCTGTGCGTTTCAAGCCTCAATCGACTACCAACTTCCGGGTTTATCCAGCGTGAGGCTTGAAACGCATGCTCGGGTCTCCGCAGCCTAGGCGAGTGTGGCTGATGCTGGCGTTGTGGATTGGACATGGCGGAGAGAAAGAGTTCGTCTAAGTCAAGGAAGTCTGCGAGAGGCGGCTCAGGTTGGTCCCCGGAGGAAGGGGTTATATTCTGTGGCTCCATTTTACGTAATTTCTGTGTCCTCTCTTTATTGTCCTTAATAAAATCTGTTACGTGTGGTGAGGACCCTGTGAGGGGGTGAATACAATTTCTGGTTACCAGGTAATGACAGAATGTAGATATATATTCTTTATACGTCGCTAACGTATTCCGCAGCGCTGTACAATTTACATTATAGGGTGGCCAACAAGATACAGCAGGAGGTGAGGAAGCTCTATAACTGCAGGTTTCACTTCATGTATTAATGTCATCCATGTTTAAACCATGTTTACACTGTGTTGGCGTATAGTTAGTGAATACGCCGCGGTGGTGTAAATGGGGTACACTGTGTTGGCG
>VKOC01000004.1:24068642-24082364 GCA_009364415.1 Spea multiplicata
CGCTGGGAGAGGAACAGTTGTATAATTCCTGTATGAGGTACGGTCTACAAGTAGAGCAGATCACTGGCATATTCGATTCGATTAAATGTGATAGTCAATAAGTGTATAAGCTTAGATGAAAATAGTACAATGTTATTTAGATGTATATCGTTTCATATTACGTAAGAATAATATTGAGATGGACTCACGAAACAGCGGTTCATGGCTTGTATAGTTTGTGCAGAAAGTTACGCTGACGGGCAGACTTGTATGCGGCTTGTGTGAGATGCATTATGTCCATCTGAAAGTGACAGTATATTCTACGTGGTTCTTCCATTTTTCCAACAGATGGGTTGAGAAATACTTTGTAAAATGTTGGTCTGAAAAGAGTTTTGCCGGTTTATCCATTGATCTGCAGAGACAGTGCCTTACTGCCTTGGTTCAGTCATTGGTAAGTTAATATTTTCTTGTTTTTAACTAAACTATCAGAGGCGGTGGAAATGGATTGCTCTCCTTGTCCCGGTTGCATCCAGGCAGGTAAAGATCCCGATACTTAGAAGATTATTTAGTTTGCAGTGTGCATTTGGGAATCTGCTGGCCTTAAGATGACTCAAGCACCCGCTATTTGCTAATATATTCTTTTTCTAAAAGACTGATCGGGTGTCAAATTTAACAGGGGATCAAATATATAATGATATTGCAAATTTAAATAAATCCAATAGGCAAAAAAATAAACTTATTTAAAAAAAACCCAGAGCACTAAGATGATGGCAAAAACATTAAAGATGTAGATAAAGTGAAGCATCCTTCATCGGTATATATAACCCCCAAGTATAATGGGGGTTATACAGTGAAGGAGTTAAAACATGCAGTTGTGTAGCCATAAGACCATTCCTTTACAGTAGGAAAAATAAGCAGACTAAATGGGCTCAATTGTTCGTACTTTTGCACAATTATACCACTCTTGTAGCAGATGCCCATTGTTTCTATCTGTCTTCTAAAAACTAGAGGGACGTTCGGCCAACAGGGAAAGTAATTTACTTAAGCGGTTTGTACCCTACATGCCACGGAATTCAGGTCCTTTACTATTAGTGGTTTCAGTAAATACGTTCAACTTAGTTGACTAATCCATCTTGTCTGTATGGTATAGACAGGTATCTGACAGATATTATGTGCGCGGTCAAATATTTAATTACAGAAACACACAGCCGCTGCCGTTGGAAACTGACCATCAAGCCTTTTTGTTTTGTTTAAACTTACACGCCTGTGATGTTTTGATGCACTGAACCGTGTCTTTTATCTTCACAGTTAGTACTTTAACTAGAACCAGGAAAGAGAAAACTGACCGTTCATACCCCTTAAAATGACCTCTCTATCTGTAGTCTTACAGGAATGCAGCCTTTCTGTTGATGGAAAGCGATAGACTTAGCAGCAGCCTCCCTGGTGTGAAATGGGCTCAAAGGGCAAAAGATCTGGCATCGGAGCTTCAGGAGGAGTGTGTGCGCTTCATGGTCACAAACTTTTCTCAGATCATAAAGAGCCAAAGTTTTTCTCAATTGTTACAGGTAAGGATTATCCTGTTTCCTTTTTATATAAATAGTGATGTTTTTATGATTAACCACTTACTACAGACCATGACTTGTTTCTTCTACTCCGATCACTGTGTAAATGTCATTTTAATCTGAGAACGGCTTATGTTATGCTTAGTAAGTAGCACATTGCATTAAAATCATTTCATGAAATCATTCTGTTCCAGGGATGTGTTTAGGTGTTCTTGTTTCAATAGCGGTTACTAGCGATCACATTAAAAATAAGTCATTACGATAACATGGAAATAGGCTTAGATGTAAGTTTTACTTTACTGAGATGGTTATAGATAAGTGGAACGGACAGTACTTAGAAGCAGTAGAGGTAAACAATGTGAGAATTTAAACCTGCATGGGGTAGACATTAGGATATCCTTAATATAACACAAGTCAGAGAACCAAAACGGGAAAAGACTGAATGGGCAGAATGGTTCTTAATTAGCAGTAACATTCTATGTTTACTACCTGTGGTCATTCTCTAGCCTGCCAATGTTGTGCTAAGCAATGATGTTACAGATGATACATTCAGCTTTTGGAAACTTAAATGACCTCATACATATATTTTTGCCCCTGTTTTCACATGTTTTTTCTTCTGTCATCCATTCAGGCCCAGGGGATGAGCAGCACACCATATCTTCTAGAACAAGTTTTTAATGAAGTCGAGAAAAGCATTTCATTCCAGAACAGTTGTTCTCTGTTTATGGCTTTGGATGAGCTATTTAATCTAGCATCACAAAATGAAATGGTAAGTTCTTCAGAGGCAAAGTACCCTAATGAGTGGGTTATATAGCAAAGAAGCATTTCCAGAGCCCCGAATCTCACGTTCTCTATTAATGTCTCCCTACCTTCTCCACTAACCGCTTTCTTGTCCATGTCTCCTTTCCTGACTACTTTATCTTTTTTGTTCATCTGCTGCTCCTCATGTGTTTGTTCGCTTCTAATTGAACTTGGCCTGCCAGTGAAGCTCCATCCTTTTGCAGAAGTCCATCAGGAGGCCAGAATAACAAGGACAGAGAAGCGGCACAGAAAATAGACATTTAGAGAGAGCGTGAGTGAGAGAGCATGAGGGCGTGAATGACAACAAATTACATTTCCAAATGATAAAAGCACCTTGAATTTCATCTGACAAAAAACAAAATTAAAAATTGGTCTGAATCGGTTTTAGTCCATTCGTAGCGTGCGATTGGTGACGATGTGAAAGCTCAGCTGTTAATTGAATAAATATATCAATGATTGGGGCGCAGGTATATATAAGGGAAGAAAACTAATGTATATAGTGTAAAAAATATATCACTATTTTACTTTTTTACTTTTACACACTTACGTTCACGTGATATAGCATAATATATTTATTTCTTATCAGCTGTTAATTGCCCTGATCGCAGTGCCTGTTCAAACCTCAGGGTCGCGGGTTCAAATCCTGACAGGTTCAACTCAGCACTTCATCCTTCTGAAGTCGATAAGTGACCTCCATTGATTGGATAATAATAACACCTATTATTAAGCTGCCGATTCGGTTAATTCCAAGACCATGTGACTGAGTCTCACTGGGAGAAAGGTGCTTTGTAAATATTAGTTGTTGTTCTTGTGGTGAAAGGCTGTTGCAAATTCTTTTTTTGTACAGATAGGCTGGAAGCTACCCATGTTCAGAAGCTCAGGAGGAATTATGTCAATATGCTTCATTCTTAGAGACACCCAAGAACAGTTGACATCACAGCATCCCTCCATTATGCAAATGATGTCAGCTGCTCCAAATATTTTACATATTGTCATCATGATGTCAAGTCATGCCCTAACCATACCATGGCTTCACCCCTTATGAGCATGTACATTGTATATGTCATTTAGCGCCCACTGGCCTTAAAGTGTTAGTATATTTAATTCTTAAGCAAATGGGAACTGTTTTGTTATGTAAGCGGCAACCAGTGGGAGGTGTTGCATGTTTTTTTTTATTTCAAGTTATCCTCTGCCAGATTGTTGTCTTGTTTAAGATCACCTTGTTGAGGGCATTTTGGTTTATGGCTAGAAGGCCCACTTTCCCTTACATAGAAAACACTATCTTAATAAGATCACATCACACTAAGTGGCTTATTTCACAGCTGCCACAATCCATCGCAATAAACAGCTCAGAGCACAAGAAAGTGCTTCCTTACCTCCACAAACATGCAGCTTTTTTTACATCATTTACGTGAGTTTTTGTTTTATTGTTTTTTTCTATTCAACGTTCCTGTCTGAAGCATGTTGCTGTCTGGGTTAGTAAATGAACCCTTAATATCAGTCAGTGACGTGTGCCCTGTAATTCCCCCATCCGCACACGGAAGCTGAGAGTGCGCTTACTCTACACCAGCAGATTCTGTAACTCAACTGCAGGGATAATACCAAATTAACAATAAAATTAAAATGGGAAACATACAAAATAAACAATAGTATGAACGAACGTAAAGCAAATCGATGCGGAAGGAGAAGGTAACCCTGCTCTTAAAACCTTACACATACTGCAAGTGCATTTCCACTTTTTGCACCTGAATCCTTATTCTTAATGAATTTAAATCTATAATTAAGAAAAACCTGCATAGCCTCTGGCTGCAACACTGACAGTTCCCAACTTGTGAGCCTCTGGCTTTGCATTGCTTTCTGCTCTATATGTGCAGCCTTTACATCCTTCTCCCCGTACCAGCTTTTGAAGTCTGGTCTCCGGGAACACACTTCCACAGAATATCCAAAAAACCCACAATACTGTCCGCTGGCATCTAAAGCAGTCCTCGTCACATCGAAATTCTGATCATCGGTATTCCTCTTCTGCATTCTCCTTTGCAGCTCTCCTTGTGATAAACCAGAGTCTATGACAAGGTTTTTGTCTCAATGTCCCACAGCTTAAGAGAGACCAGACATCTATAATAATCTACTTGGTGTCCCCTGATTTGACCATGATATATATTGACCAAAAAACATATATATGAAAATATTTTAAATTGGCATTTGATAAACCCAAGGTCACGCGAGGCTTTGCCAGAGTGCAGGGAACCCACAAGAGATTTCTTACATGTAAAATAAATGACGTTAATTCATTCACTTTGCAGAACTTATCTATATGGTGACATGTTTCAGTTGTATAAACTGTTTAATATATATGTATCCTAATATATAAATATATTTATCAATGACTGCTGATTCATGCTTGTATATATATAATTAGTTATTACTCGGAAGGATTTAAGCTTGCGATGTGTATCGGCTTGTCTTGGTCTGTCATACCGTTTGAATGTATGTATTGTAAGAAGCGCTGAGTAAATTGTTGGCGCTGTATAAATAGAAGAATGATGATAATGTTGTGATACAGGAACTGTAAATTGATGTACTGAAGGAACCCGCAGGGTCCTACAACTGCTGAGCAGAAGTGCGGGATCCTCGATCCCGCTGAGTATTGGTCCCGTGTGTATTTGAGTTTGCAGTCATTTGGCAGAGCGGCTCCAGTAAAGAAGTCTGTGTGTTTAAGATGGCGTTTCAGCGTCTGGTAGCAGCCGTTTCATGTTCACGCTGCTTGTAACTGCAGAAGCAGAGCCGGTTCTAAACCCCTTCCACTAGGCCGTCGTACCGTCTAAGTGATGACATCACCGCCCTAGCTTAGGGAGTAAGTAGATTCAGAGAGAGGAATAATGACTGGTTGCCATAGAAATGTGCTTCTCACCAGCTGCTGATTTGTTATTTGAACATAGGGTTTTACGTGCAAGATACAGGCTGTGCGCGATAAGCTGTGGACCTTCCTGCTTCAGTCTTTTTATGCTGTTCGGCACACAGAGGGCTGGAAATTGATGAGAGCGAGCAATCAACAGAAAATACAAGCCGGTATGTTACCCATCTTTCAACGCTATACCATTCTATATTTACACTGTGATTGCTTCCCATATATTCAAGCAGCTTACTGTTGAAACAAGCATTTAAAAGATTGAGATTTAAGGGTTCTAATACTGTCTTTTAATGTTAAAATTAAAATTTTAGGTTTTTTTTCTTGTGAGTTTTCTAGAAAGTAGCAAAATGGAACAAGTAGAACCATAATAAATTTATATTTTAAGCCGCATTTGACAAAACATTAATTATATAATATTTTTTACTCAAAAATCAGCCACTAAGAAAGCATGTTTTTTTTTTTTTGGGATTCGGATCCAAGCCGCATGCCGGAATGATGTACTAAGCATTGTTCAAGCACACAAGTGGTTAAACGGTGACATTATGTCTTATGTGACATTGTGCATGCATGGCCCTCATTGGAGGCATCGCATTTTGTTTTCCATTTGCACACAGATACAATATTTTTCACGTGAATAATACCGCAATGAGCTATGTGGTAAAGAATGGGATAATTAGCCGAGGCTTCCACAAAATCAAGCTGCTGCTTTTTCATGTTCCTGATTTCATAATTTATTATCGAATAGGAAAATATGATTCTGTGGGTGTGGGGCTGGTGTTCATTTACGCTTATGCATGCAATATTGTTACGAAGCGTATTTCTATACCGCATAAAGGTGTAATTGTAGCCCCTGGTGTACTACTACCAACAATGTATTAGCAGGGTGGTGGTCATATATAAAAATGCTTATTTTAACAAAATACATATATTAATAAGAATCAGGGGGTCTTAATATCTCTGCATAGATTTCCATACTCATTTCACTTTAGTGGAATAATAAAGTTAATACATAAAGTCTAATGATTATTCATGTTAATGTGTTCACAGCTGCCCTTAAGACTTTAAATTATTTACATTTGCTAGTTATTAGACAAACATTTCTTCATAAATCAGAGCTGTGGGATTGCACTTCCGTCTGGATGCAGGCATTTCCCCGAAGAAGCCTTAGTAGGTAATAGTCTTGTGAAGACCGTTCTTCATGCTGCCTTTTACTGCAGAGGGATCTGACTGTGTATTACAGACACCATCACAGAGATCAATCCTTTGTAGCAAGCATCTAGAACAAAAAATATATAATAAACCCCAATGTTTCTCTGAAGCTAGTTTACAGATGGTGGAGGAGACGGGGATTCTCTTACAGGTAGTTAAAAATATCTATATGGGTGCGATCTTATTTGCCCTATGCCTTTATTTTGCTTTGTAAAATGTAAAAAATGTATTTTTAGAAATTATATTTTGTATTTTTATGCTAGGCTTGTGGATATTGTGTTTAATGCTGTCCGATACATTATCTATCACCATTTTTTGCCTCTGAATTTTATTACATAGCTGCTGTTGACAAAGGTGATGATCGAAGACTTACAAAGAAACCAGTACTTACTAGTTCTCAGGTAAATTGTAAAAGGGATTTAATGTTTGTACGTTTGCCGGAATCTGACTGTTTTGCAGGCTATAATCATCGCTTATTTGTGATGTATATGTGTCTATTGGATTGGAGCTGACCAATAGTTTTTCTAGATGGTAACCACAAAGGTTAAATATTGATATTTCCATTTTTTATTAATGTGGTCTAATAATATGTCAGTTATCTGGAAGTGTATTTTTTATTGTAAGTGCTTTTAGTTCTAATAATTTTGGTACTCTCACTGAATCGTTACACTACACTGTGCGTTTCCTAGCCTCCCAAATTTGTCACCAGATATCATAGTTAAATTAATAACACAGTGGGGAAGACTTGGTTAATTGTGTTACCACCTGTATTAGCTCGTCATATGAGATCATTAGGGCATTATCATTGTAAGAGATGTAACTGTTCTAATGATTGAAATGGTATGCTCAAATTGTGTCTCTTATTTTTAGCAGAGTCGATCTAGGATATTGGAAATAAAAGAATCTTCTCAGACGGTGGAAATTAAGAGACATTCTGAAGGTAGTTTGTTTTATCCAAGGAAGATGAAATCTGATTCACTGGGAGCTTCCGGACACACATCAAATGTTAATAGAAATTCTTCTGGGAAAGGAAAGGAAGATGATGTGAAAGGGAAGGATGGCAAGAAACCTATCACAAAGAGTACAAAGGACCCGAAACCCGCAGAGAAAATTGTTGCTACCAAACCAAAAATTGTTTCAAAACCCAAGCCAGAATCTAATGGAAGTGCAAAAACCGAGAGCTGTAATGCCAAGGGAGATACAACAGGCGCACAAAAAACAGCGTTGTCCCAACGACTAGGAGCTAGACCTAAAGTTTTAAACGGTGGTATAAATTCACAGGCTAAAGTAAAATCTGTAAAGAAGACTAACAAAGAACTTTCATCTCCAGTCAAATGTACAAATGGGAAATCTGTGCTTTCCAATGGAGAACATCCTACGTCCAACAAATCACCTGGAGAAGCAAACCACGATAGAACATCAGATGAATATTGCCGGCCAGCCAATTGTTCTCCACAAGGTGGCAAAAAATGTGTTTTGGATGCTTCTAAGGATCAAGGAATGAGTGAGTACATATTGAATGGTCTACAACCCTGTTCTTTAGTTGCAAGGATAAAACATGTTTTTATGCACAATATGTCACGGTCCTCCATGACTATAGTTGCTCGATTTACTTGTTTGATATTCGCTGGGGGAACCCTAGAACCCTGGCGGAGTTGTGGTTCTGGGCACTCCTGCTCAAGAACCTTGGTCTAAAAGATCTCATGCTGCTTAAACATTGAACTCCTCCTCTGCTCACCGTCCTCCATATATACTGTATATCCCATGAAATGTCCCTAACTATAAACAAATGAACGTTGTTTCTATACTCCAACCCTGTTGTGTCTGCATAAGCCTTGACACTAGACTAAATCACTCTGTTTTCTGTTAACTTTAGTCTTAACAGACTATATGTCTGCTAAGAAATGTTTCTCAAAACTGTCCGCTTTCTAATGCAGGACAACCACAAAGTGGTAATTCAAGTAAAGAAGCCATCTTAGAAATTCATCCAATTCCTCATACTGGTCCATGCTATCACCAGGCTTGGTTATTTTCTTGAGAGGTCAGAAGTAGGAACCTCTAACCTGAGTAGGGTTTATACATATCCGGGTGCATCGCACCAAACCCCCAATCCCAGATCATTTTTCTACTAAACGAAACCGATGTCAAGCCTCAGATGTTGCCTCGGTCCCTTATGGAGGCAGCCTGTTGGCAGACAATTTTGCGTATTCTGTTAAAGGTATTCACAGATGCTTAACAGAGTACAAGCAACTCTCAGTATCTCGCCCTATGGAAAGCAACTCACACTTGGGATTCGGTACCTTGAAGTTGGCACGTGCACACAGAGGAACATATCGTGCATCACATCGGTTTAATGCAATCCGCTCAGAAATAGCCAACAGTGAACAGAAAAATGACAGGTGATATTTCACTAGGGCCCTTAGGGAGATAATGTCTGTCACAGGGGATTCTTTTCTCAGTTCTTTTATCGCTTTCAGAAATCTATTTACAGGTATTTATGCAGCGCCAGACTGTTTATGGTTTCTTATGAACTGTTGAATATTTGGTTACTAATCCATCCACTGTTAGCTACTGTATATATTAATGAGACTTTTCTAGTCATACGCTTGACTCGGCCCTAGTATGAGTTGAAATGGGAAACAAAAGGAAGGCAGAATTATATGTGGACATCCCTAATTATTGAGTTTAGTTGTTTCAGCCTCATCCATTGCCAACAGGTGCTATAGAGCTCAGAGGTATTTGTGCGGTTCTATCATAGGATGCCACCATTGCCAAGTTGCGGCGCTGGGGGGCTACTGGGGCTTAAGCCCCGAGTCTCAACTTCATAGCCCTGAATAGCATACTTTAGCCCCGGAGTCTCTATTAGGGCCTATGGGCCAGATCATAGATCTCCCTCTAATCAACCCCAAATTAATGCAGAGCGGCGTGATATGATGCCAAATCTCAGCACCAGCAACGTATGTAGGGGATGCAATTTCTGTGGGTACAATCTGGGTGCTGGGGTAAGTCCTTTATCTACATATTATAGAGTTAAAATCGGATGTTTAAAGCAGATAGACTCGGTTGCACATCGGTGTGATGGTCAAGTCTCTACAAGCTTTTAGTCATATAGTGTATATTTTGAGCCACACACCATCGCAGTGTTTAAAAATAGATGCTATTAGATCATTTTCTGCTTGATGTCTAACTGAATTGTATACTATATGAAGCCTAATCAAATATTTTAATGTTCACTTCATCTATCCTTTAGCAATAAGCTAGGCATTTGCTGTCTCTCTTTGTGGTTCCTGGCTATAAGGCTAATCGTTGGCGTCTGGAGATATTGCAACCCATACAGTCATGTGGACTTGTTTTATATATGCTTTTTTTTGCGTTTATTATTGTTAACTTTGATATTTCAAGCGTATAATAAAGCAACAGGATTAATTGTGTATATATTGTGTATACTTGGCTTTGAGATTGATAGTTGTCCCAAAATCCAAGCAGCATATTAGTTTAACGGTTTTAAAGGTACATACAGTGGCCATGGTATTATTTACCATGACCAAATATGCATTAAGCTTTCCAGGTAAGACATTCATTTTTAATTCAGTTACAAAATGTGATGCCCACATTTACTCTTACACTTTCATTCTCTCTCACAAAATATTTCCTTATCTTCTCTGCCGACCACTTCCATATCTTCTTCATCTTTTATCTTCTTTCCTCTCTTCTATCTTTTATCTTCAGCCAAAGTCAGGAGGAGAGGATGTTACAGAAAGCACAATCATTTTGCCCTTCCTTGAAATCAGGGCAATATAGCAGTGCTTGCTGTGACGTCCTCTCCCTGATCCTCCGATGAAAAGATTGTGGCAAAGGTGGCATCTTATGAGTTTAAAGCTGTGGAGCTTTTCGGTACAACCCATAGTACTGCCAGTGTTTGCTAACGTATAAAATGTATATAACGTATTTAATGTATAAAATAAAGCACATAGCCATCTCCATAGGCAATCATCTCGTGTATTCTCTTTTTTCACATTTTTTTTTCTTTCACTTTTTAGCGGCAAGATTGAAATCTCCAGCAAAGTTGACCAATGGCGCCTCTGTCAAGAGAAAGGTTAATAATGAAGCTGAGTGTCACAGGGATACAAACAGGTTTGTCTTATGCAGTGATATCCCTTTATAAACATACACACACCTGCATACACCCTGACGTCCAGAAACCGATCCCAGCTCCTAGCTGCAGAGTATCTCTCTTCCCGTAGCTGCATTTTGATGGCTGGGGGGAAAGGGGATTCTGTGCTAGGGCAGCTTATTTCATTAAAATTTCATCAAACATTACCAAAATAAAACCAATGTCACATTACAATAATTGATTTTTGAGTTTCAGTGTTTTGTTTTGTTTTTTTTTAAAAAAATATACAGATCAAATTTCCAATGTGTGATTTGTAATTCTATAATGAGAGGTCTGAATACTTTCACAAGACACTATATGTATATGCAATGTGAAATTCAATCAGCTGTTCTTAAATCTACAATGCAAACAAAAAGCAAATCGAAATATTTTATATGAATTATGATAATTCTCGATAGAGATACATTTGCCTTAAAATACATGCTTTTTTCACTTATGATATTGATCAGTATTTTTCTCCTTAGTCCATCAGCCAAAAAAGCTCCTCTCAATGGAGACGGTGAGACCGTGCTTCAGAAAAAAAAGGGAATCAAAACCAGTAATTGCGCTGTTCAACAAAGGGCGAAGAGTGCCCCAGCGGCTCTATCAAAAAAACAAGGTAAAGCATGTTTATTGGTATGTTTACAAAGTGTGCAATGGCTTATAGATCATCAGGGGCACCAGGTAAATGTTCTATTTGGAACCATGGTATTATTAGACTTTTACCTAAAGTAAAATGTGTTTTTCTTCTTCTTTGCATTAAATGGGACCACAACATGCTATTGTCACAAATGCGATAATACACTGACAATTTGAAATACTGATGTATTGACTAACATTTAAATGTAATTATTAAAAGGTGAAACAAAATACATTTCCTAATTCATCTTAGTGGCTGTTAAAGTGGCATTAAATTATCTTTTCACCCTTTAAGGAAACTATTAAGGAACCTATATGAAAAGTGGGTTTGCACAATTGTTATCTGAAAGGTTTGAGTAAAAAAAAAAAGAAAGTTGCATTATTTACCTTACCGCACATTACGTCCTGCTGTGTCTATTCCCTCTCTCCAACTGTACATGCGCTAGCAGTGTCCATAACGTACTGCTGCAAGTGAGAATGTTTTACTACCTCCTTCCTAAAACCACAGCTGCACTAAGGAGCAGGCCTAACTAGATGGGAATAAATATCTAAGATGTCATAAATATAAATATATAGTATTTTATTATTATTATGCAAACACCATTAGATACATTTAACTGGACTCAAACCTATTATAATGTAATATTGGGGAACAAGATGTAGATGTAGGAGTTTGTGCTCTGATCATTGCTTTATTGTCAGCTTTTTAAAATCTTGAAGTTGGTATTTCTGTCAAAAGAGTAAAATTTTGAGTCATATAATCTTTCAAGACCCCTAAGGTCCATTTACATCTAAAGAAATTACCTGTGGTCTTGACTGTTTATATGATTCTAAATCTTACCTAGTTGATCAACCTTCAAAGAGTGTTACTAACTGCTTAATATTTTAGCTTTTTTGGGACCAATTTAGCAATATCCATGTTTGTGTTTTTTTTCAACATTTATAACTAGGAGTACAAGGCGATGGAACAACCCTGGTGAAATCTGT
Organism: Spea multiplicata; assembly: GCA_009364415.1. Classification (NCBI taxonomy): domain Eukaryota; kingdom Metazoa; phylum Chordata; class Amphibia; order Anura; family Pelobatidae; genus Spea; species Spea multiplicata. Next base: position 24,080,884 of record VKOC01000004.1, read on the forward strand.
TGTTTCTTCCAAACAACCTGAGGTCAAATCAGACACAAAGTTGATGAGTCAGTCTACATCTACAGAGAAAAATGGGCCCGCAAATAAAAAGAATACAAAACCTCCACTTGTATCAGAAAGTAAAATAAGTGCACAAAAAGGAACACCAAGTAAACAAGGTTTAAGCGGCAATAAATGCTCAACAACAAACAATAAAAGACCAAAGCAGAAAGCAGTGGTTGGGTCACAATCTTCTAAAGCTTCTAACCATCCGCAGGAACAAAAGGGTTCTGCTGCTGAATTAGAAAATAGCCATGGCCAGGAAACATTGTATTTGGAGCAAGGTACAGATAAAGCAGGGGGCTGTGGAGACATAGAAAATGATTGCAAGCAAGCTGCCACGTGTCCATCAGGCCATTCGGAACATCATTGTTCAGATCACCCTGACTTAAACCAGCATGAGTCCAATCAGGAGAGTTCAATTCAAAAGCAAAATGCTAATACACAAGAGTCTGATTTAGACCATTGCTCCTGTCAGAAAAATACTTTAGTAGTAGTTGCTGAACTTAATCCAAAAGACAGTAGTGATCTTATAACGCCAGTCGATGAGCAATTATTTTTGAGTACGATAGGCGATCATAAACCAGAAGGAAAAATCTGTGATTCAGAGAATTCCAAGTGTGCCGACAGTTCAAGTGAAAGTGAATTATGTTCTGTAAAAGAGGTCGAAAAAAACACAAGACCAAATGGTAATCGAAATACCGGTGAAACCTTTCTGGAACTCCCTCAGAATATTAGCAGTGTTCTGCATGATTCTAAAAGAACTGCCCACGCTTTTTCGGATGGGATACCAACCATCCATCAATCTGCACTTAGAGGTAGAGAACATTTTATGAACCTTGCATCAGAAAGGCAAATCATGGAATGTCCTAGAGATGGTACCATTACAAAAGTAACAGAGCGACATGAACATTCTGAAATTCAGTTTATGGATCACTGGAATAAGCATTCAAGTGCTTTACTTGAAAGAGAGAGTCCAGAATCAGAGAGTGGAAGTGCAAGCACCTCATCTGATGACATCAAACCTAGGTCAGAAGATTATGATGCTGGTGGTTCTCAAGATGATGATGGCTCAAATGACAGAGGAATCTCTAAGTGCAGCACTATGCGATGTCACGATTTTCTTGGGAGAAGCAGCAGTGATACCAGTACGCCAGAAGAACTAAAGGGCTATGATGGCAATTTAAGAATAGATGTAAAGGTTAAGAAGGAGAATTCTGAATTGTTCCGTGTTAATTCCACAAGCGATGATGAAGTACCACGAAAAAGACCAGAAATGTGGGTGCAGAGAGATGGGCCGAAACACAGTACTAATCCAAAAGCTCTCTGTAGTAGCATGCAATTTCCTCAAGAAATAGAACATTTATCCTCTTCTGCTGACGAAACAGAAGACGAGAGGTCAGAAGCTGAAAATTCTGCAGAGAAAGCACCATCAGGTGTTT
>VKOC01000004.1:24100072-24112409 GCA_009364415.1 Spea multiplicata
GCACAGGTCGCACACCCCAAAGGCCGGCCCTGGTCTGCTCCTTTCATTAAATTCAGTGTAATGAATGTGTATACAAAAAGTATATAAAACTTCTTGAAGACCTCTTTCGACCTCCTGTTGGGGAAAAGAGGCAACGTACGGTGCTGCAGAATATTAAGGTAATATACAAAAAAAAACAATAGAGGTATACTTTACTACATCAGTACTATGTTTATAAAGTACTCCATGTATGGTTTTCACATGTTGCCTTAACGGTTCCTCATATTTTATTTCAGGATAAAATGGACAACAGACAGTACAAAGATACACAGGAATTTGCTTCAGATGTTCGTCTGATGTTTATGAATTGTTACAAGTACAATTCACCAGACAGTGAAGTGGTGATCATGGCCAGAAAGTTACAGGTAGATAAGAGATCTGGTTAACTTGTCAAACCCAACACCCCCTCCAACCGTTATTTAATAAATAGCCAGATGGGTGACCTTAAGATTCTTTAGGCATTAACAAAATACGCGACCCTTTAAGTAATACTTTTGTTGTACCTAGTTGTCATATTGAAGAAAATCTATCATTAAAGCATTCTGTAGTTGTATCTATATTCTGTATTATGGTACCCAGGATGTTTTTGAGATGATGTTTGCCAAGATACCCGATGAGCCTGTTAATGCAGTTACCCCGAAACACAGTGTGGGGGAAAGGTACAAGCCCTCCTCTAATGAAAACAGTAGTTCTTCTGATGACAGCTCTTCCTCAGAATCAGAAGATGAGAGAGCACGATGCCTTGCTTTGCTTCAAGAACAGGTAAGGGAGTTCTGTCCATATGTTTTGCCTAGATAGACATTTTGAAATTGCATTTGATTGTCTGATTTTGAATCAACCACAAGGTGTCACTTGTTCACCACAATGATACTTTCCAGAAATCTTTGCGTGTGCCACATTAGTCCGTGATGGCAAATCTTTGTTTATTTTCATATGAAAGCTGAAAGCTGTGCAAGAGCAACTGAAAGCTTTAACAGAGGGGCCAGCTGCTAAAATCCGGAAAAAAAAGTCTAGAAAAGACAAGAAAAAGGCGTCTAGAGAGAAGAAGAAGAAGCGACTTAAAAAGAAACAAAACCAAAGTCAGAAAAAGAGAAAGCTTAAACAGAAAGAACTAAAAAAGAAATCGTGCAAGTGAGTATGGAATCTTTGTTCTAGGTGTTTAAAAATGCTAAAATAGTGCCAATCAACAAAGAAAACAGCACGTTTCAAGCGGTTTATATGAGAAACCGGTAGATGCCTTGAAGATACTTAACTATTCCACTACCTTTATGACAAATAGCTCCTCTCATGTTACAGAAGAGCATCACATCCCAGTTAATGGTGTTTCAACTATGTGGTGATGAATTATTTAAGTAAAGGTCACTTAAGACTATAGACATATAGTCTGTCTGTGGGGTGAGTGGAGCTGTATGCTATATGTAGGGTAATCGGAAAATGCCCTATTGAAAGGCTAGAGATGGAACCTGTTTAAATGCATAGGCATTAGAAGGGAAGATGGCATGGGGAAGAGGCATTTTCATAAGCACAGTTCGTTTTCAGTACCTGCAGGTTTATAATCCAGACGAAAGGAGGAATGATTAATTATTTTTTTGTACATAACTGGAGGAGAGTTTTGATAGATACTCTAGCATGTGTCTGGAGCAAGGTAATTTATAGACCAATATATTGGCAAGATGAAAGATATTCAAGGGGGTTGATTGATGTGTGTGTTTTGTGCTAAAAATAAACTTCATGATGTATGTGCTTCTGCACATTTCTTCTTCTTTGCAAAAGTACTTTGTGCTCTTTAATTTTAGATCAGGGGTGCATGGGGGTCCTCAATTGTATCTGCTCTGTAGGCATATAGTGCTCATGAATTTTTTGTCGGTCTTGCTGTTCATGACCCTTAAGTTCCCATATTGTGGCATAAATGACACACTCCTACCAGTCCATCAATGTCGAAAGATGGTGAAAGCATCCCTTGTATTGCTTATGTCCCTTAGCCCCTTGTTTCGAAGGTAGAGAATGTCAAATTTTTGTGGAGTGTATGTGGTTCTGTTTTCTTGAACTTAAGAAAAAGTTGCTTAGCATTAAATGCACATAAACCAGAAGAATTGATATTTAAAAAATATTGTTATATATTTTAGTGACTCAAAGAAAAAGAAATTGGCACTATCAGACGATGAAGATAATGTTAAACCGATGAGTTATGATGAAAAAAGACAGCTCAGTCTGGACATCAATAAGCTGCCAGGGGAGAAGCTTGGACGTATTGTCCATATAATACAATCTAGAGAGCCGGCGCTGAAAGACTCTAATCCACATGAAATGGAAATAGATTTTGAGACCTTAAAACAATCCACCTTAAGGCATCTACAAAGATATGTCATGGTTTGCCTGAGGAAGAGAACCAAAAAATTGATCAGTAAGTGTGCTTGGTGGTCTTCCAGATTGTCTTTCAAGAATGTCTTGACGTAACTTATATTATATGAATGTATTTTGTTTGCAGCTGAAAAAGCCATAAAAACAAAAGAGGAGATGGCTAAGGAAAAAAAACAAGAACTGGAGAAAAGGCTTCAGGATGTCAGTGGACAACTAACATTGGCAAAGAAGGCTAAAACCATAGGTAACTGTTAGCCAACCATGTGCAATACAGTTCGGTAATACATTTGGTAATGGATACAATTATGCAGAGGGCAACACTCTCTCTTTATCTTTAATGTTTATTAATGTTGTAGGAAGGTAACCATGGATCACAATCTTTATAAAGTCTCATTTTACTTTATAGAAGAACAGTGTGGATTTTGTGATATAAACTCTGGTTGTTGAAAAGTAGCAGGGAAAAAATGAGTCTGTGAATAATCTGTTTCTAATAGGTTTTTACCAAAAATGGGGCTGCATCCATAGGTCTGCAAAATATAGGAACTCTTTTTAAAATAACAAAATGATGTAATTGGATTATTATTAAAGGCATTGTTTTATACAAGTCTAACAAGCGTTTTTCTTTTTTCTAGAAGAAGTTATTACCCTCCCACAGCCGATAGGAGGACCTAGCCGATTAAGCGAGAGTAGCAGCTCCTCTTCAAGTTCTGATGACAGCAGCACTAGTGATTCCACTTCATCTGATAGCAGTGACTCGGAATCAGGTTAGCTGTCAACTCGACACTAATAACAGTGGCAGTCCCGGCACTTTGATTGCCAACAATTTTAAACTGACAGTTGGTGATATTTCCTTTGAAAGAGCATATTTTTTCCTGCAAGTGATATAAGATTCTGTACAAGGTACTTTTGAGGGCAAAGGTGCCATGTTAGGAAGTATGCCATCTGTTATGGAAGATATAACCCCTGGGAGTAGCAGAGTGAACTTCCGGTGGCAATGTGCATTCTGGGACATCCCTGAGTGTAGCCATTCTTGTGCTGCTTTATATTTCTGATTATTAACTAGCATTAAAATCTAAACCCATATCATATTAACATAGGTTGAAAAGCATTGTTTATGAAGTTTTAGGAAAATAATGTAGTTGGCTTTGGTTGTTTCATGTTATTGGCTTCTAGGTGTGTTTGGTCTTTCATGGCTTTTCGTAGTAGATATCAGGTGTAGAGAGACCCATGTAAAAACATTGACTTTATAGATTTACCATTAATAACCTTTTCAAAACTTATGTTTTGTCTTGAATGAAATTCTGATTTATTTTTTTTTATCCCCCCATGTTTTGTTAATAAGGAGGTTAGGTAGTAAACTACACTGGATTTTTTTTTTTTTTATTAATTTCACTGCTTAAATGGTTTATAAATGTACTTGTATACAATGCTCATGTTCGTTACCAAAACATCTGGTTTCTTAAAAAAATGTAAAACTTAATCTTATGCTGTTAGCTATTTATTAGAAATCCATCATGTTATGTTTAGTTTTATTATTTATTGGGTTAACTGGTTCAACAAAACCTTGATTCTCATGTTATCGGTCTCTTTAATTACAATCATGTATACTTGCATACAAATGAGTAATAAAACATATCATGAAAGAAATTGTTAAATATAGTGTTTTTATTTTTATATAGTGGTGCTTTTCCACAAATGTTTAAACTTGCATTAAGGGCGCTTTTTCATCTACCCTGCTGGATATTACCTTTTTGTAACCAATTATAGTGCTATGAAGGGGCAATAGTGGAGCAATCAGCAGGAAGTTCCGCACTGGTGGGTTTGGGGTTTTTTTTTTGTTATTTTATTAACCTAAATTTCCTCCTATGACTTGAGGACCCCACAGTATTATCTACCATATCTCCCAACCCAATACTTTCTTTTTTGTGTGTGGGGGGGTGACTCTGTTGAGACCATAGTTTTACTTACATTGGTGACCTGTTGATTGCTATATCTGTAACTGAATGAGGAGGTCAACAATTTTATTTTTTTTAATAAATATTTTCTGTTTTGTTTTTTTGTTCTTCGTAAATACATGGACACATGGTGCAGCACACAGACCACCAAGGGTGTTATCTGTATTTGATGCACTAAAGCACTTGGATGAAAACAACATGAAGGTGGAACTGCAGCTTTAAGGCTTACTTGGCTTCGACAAACTTCTTGCTACAGCTTTTTAAATATTGGTAGTTGATGATATTCCTGTCTGGAGCCATAATAAAGCAAATTATGTTAGGATCTTTATTTTAGTTAAACATTGCGCAAGGTTATGGTAGAACTGTGAGATTTAAATATATTGTAACAGCATTGGCTGTTTGATGTGTGTAATATATATTATATATGGTACAACATGTGCACACACTACCGTTAACATCATACATCATATGGATCAGAAATACAGTGTAGATGTTGTAAATGACTATTGTAGCTAGAAACGGCTGATTATTAATGTAATATCTTCATTTATCAGCAACCATCACTCCTGTGTTTCAACGGCATTTTCATTGAATAGCTAATCCAAATTTAAGTTGTTAAAGGGCTAATAGAAAATCCTTTTGCAACTGTTACAGCTAGAAATTTCCTGGTTTTCCATGAAAATAGCTAAGTGGCCAAAAAACCCTTGGAACAGTAGTGCCCTCTAGATTGTAAGCTTGTGAGCCGGGCTCCCTCCACCCAATGTATCGGTTTGTCTTAGTCTGTCAATTCTTGTCTTGTCATATCCCTTGAATATATGTATTGTATTAAGCGCTGCGTAAACTGTTGGCGCTATATAAATAAAAGATGATAATAATAATATAAATACACATATGAGTACCACCCCACAAAACAGCAGAAACGATACGTGACCCTGGGAAGGAATATTAGTGCCTACGACTGATACTTTATCGTAAAGGGACACTTGAGCCATCATACGGTCTCCCGGCAGCGATTTTCCTTTTATAGAAGATGAGTTTGGCTGAACTCATCTCCTGGCATGTCATATACTTACCCCCAGTCCACTTCGGCATGGGCTTGGAGGACACTCCAGGCAGGGGTCTAACAAGACCCTCATGTGCATGCGAGGAAATCTCTCCCTTAGATTGGTGCAAAATATCGGACCATAGAGGGTTGGGAATTGCAGCTCTGCAGCTGCATGTTCTCAGTAAAGGTAAGTACTTGCAATTGTATTTATACATAGTTTACAAAAAATAGTGACTGTACAATATGGAGTATCACATCTGGAGATGCCATTTCATTCACATTGGTGCACTTTTTTCTCTGATCTATGAAACCAAGAAGGTTTGCTGTTTACACTCCAACTAAAGCATTTATAATGGCTTAAGATACACTCAGCCACATTCATCTCTTGAGTGGAATTATGTTTGGAGCAACCCAGCGCTTTTTAACCCAACATTTTAGCTCGCATCTTATATTTTAAAATGTGCATTAATTATTAAAAACTAATTTTTGCTTCAGGTGTTGCTATACATCTATGTCAGCTTCATATATGCTTCAGCTTTCCTCCCTGCTATGCTTATTCCATTGCCAGTGCATCAACCAAAGCAATCCTAGCTAGACATGTATATAGAGCAAATTCTGGTGTGATGCAGAACAGTCCCCGTGGAATTTTTCCTGCTTATTGCTTCACGTTTTGTTTTTGTTGTTAAGATCATATATATGACTTTTTTTTAAGGAGGTGAGAGTTTTCAAAACTAATTACTGGTTTACAGAACACTTGCTGTTTGTTCACATTTTATATATTTGGTATTTCAATCTGCATAGTGCACCATGCAAGCAATATTTATTTATTTATTTTTCTCTTGAATTTGCAGAAATGCATTGTCTAGCCAAGAAAATTCCATGCACAGAACATGAAAAGGTAAATATTTAGTTTACAATGAATGCAGTCAATTACATGGTCGCACTTTATCAGAGACCCATGGTTGGAATTTAAGTAAGGGGTATTGATAATATAAAGTGACGCGGTTAGACTGTGCTGTTTCGGTTACAGTTGGTCATAAATATGTGAAAGAAAACTGTGTGTTTCCATTAGTGTTAAACACAGTGACTAATGTAATAATTCTACTGCTTTCACAAATTATACTTTTCAGTCTCCTCACCTGAACGTATCAGCCAAACATGTGTCTGCAGTTCCTTGTTTGTCGAGCAATTTGCAAACAGCAACACAAAACGTACATTCACAAAAACACCATTTCAGTGAATGTGAGGACAGAATAATCTTGTCTCCATTGGGTGAGTTTTTACGTTTAATACACTACATATAGAGAGAGCCTACATTTTCAGCGTCCTTTTTTTTTTTTTTTTTTTTTTTTCTCTGCTTTATAGTATGTTTCCCTTAGGGTATCCTTATCTTGGGCTTAGTGAACATTTCTAAAATTAAAAGACTGTCTAATGTCCCTGGCACCACTACTATAGAAGAATGCATCTACTGAGCCCAAAAATAAAGCACTAACTGCCTTCTTCCCCCGTGACGTCACATTTCTTGGCACGTTTCCTTGAAATCTGTTTCCTGCTGCTGGTTGACGGGGTCAAGCAGCCAATCAGTGGCAGGAACGAGCTCCTATTGATTTCAATGTGAAGACTTGACACATGCGCAGTGGGGTCTAAGCACTGCTTTCACCAGAGCATAGTGCTGGAGGTGGGTACATCACCGGCAGGGATATGCATTCGGTCATATGTGTCTCCTGCAGGTCACTTAGATAGGAGATGGCGAAAGGGGCAAATACATTTTGGGGGGAGAATTTGGAAAATGGACCTTAGAAATCTAAAGGGTCCATGCGGATGTCATATGTATTAAAGTGCATATGATGGCTGGAACGTCCCCTTAAGTCATTCACATGGATTTTCATATTGATCCTATATCTAAGGATCCATGCTGATTTTCACATTGACTTTAGGAGATATGAAAAGATTGTGGATACAGTAAGGGTGACGTGTTACAAAATGCTGTTTTGTACTGTCCCTTTTTTACAGATATATTTACAATTTGTTCTTATTATTTGAATGTGACTTGTTTCTAGGCTTTACCCAGCCATTATCACCAATCCACTCTCCATTATTTGGGCAGGCTCATCCTTACAGCCCACCCGCATCTGAGCAGAGTATAGTCACAGTAGACAAGACCAAGTCGGAGGTAAACCACCTGCAGAACCATTTGATTACAAGTAAATTGTGGGGGGGGTTAAGGCGACTGTTTTTCATGGTCACACTAAAGGCTCACTAACCTGTGGCAGCTATGCTATCAGCTACAAGCGTTGTACCATTGCTCAGAAAGCACCCCATTTCCTTTCCATGTCCATTTTGCTTTTCCTTTTAAAAGCCTAGTTGACATGCAATTTACGTTTACCAGTATAGACAACTCCACATTGGATTGACTCCTTTACTGTAAGGCTGAACAGGGGGGAGCTAAGAAAAACACGCTGGGTTGCAATTAGGTTGAAGATGTAATATGGTCTTTTATGGTTACAGGCCTAGATGATGATCTGGTTAGATTGTGCAGATTTTTTTTTTTCTTTTCAAATTCACTTTATGCTTTGAAACATTTATAACTATATCTCTTCCATATTAAGGCACATAAGATATTTTTGCTTTCTAAACAATATGAGATTGTGGTTTGGGTGTTTGGCAACTTCTGAATTGAATTTCTGTAGGCTTCCTTTCTAAGAAGCATAGAACAGTCTGTTACCATAACTGAACCCTCAAAGGCTTCCATGACATGTCCTGGAATATCTTTTGATGTTTCTGCTAAGATGCCTGGAGATCCTTTAAAACCAGAAGGTATGATTCTGTTTCCCCTACTATTCATAATCAAATTAATACATAAATCTATCTCGTTTTATTGATTTTAAAGTGGATGATTTGCAACACATGACCACAAAAGCCGATAACATTTCTGTAGTTGGCTGTGATCTTGAACTAACCATACAAGTTAGTTTATTTTAAACATTCTGTTAGGAAAAGGTGAAATGAATAAGTATCAATAAATATGGATGGAGGCAGAAAGGGGTACATGGGAGAGCTACTTTATATTAGGAATACATGGAATGTAATGGCCATAAAGAGAAAATAAACCCTCATTGTACTATCTTTTTAGATTACATAAGTAATAATGCACTAAGAAGAGACACATATACTAAGGAGTTGCTGTTTCAGGACGCAAATGTTTTTTCATTCTAGATATGTCAAATCTATTGGATCCACCCAGTTTATCAAGCTGCGTGCCAGTGAATTGTACAGAGTCCTCTCATGGAGACGTAAAGACTCCCATAAGCAGCAACAGTGCAGATAACATAAAAAAGGTGGGATGCCAATTATTTTAAGTCCATATTCATCGTTAAAAATGTAGTAAGTTTTTCCCAGTGGAATTTAATTATCGGAATTATAAATTTCATACTATAACAGAATGTCTTATTCTTATTTCGCTGTGACTTTCAGCATGCTGGCTAATTCAGTCTTCCTTTTCACAATTCCTTCTGTAGTTTTTCTAATACAACGTCCTGGTCTATATTTGCTTTAAAAAATAGAATCCAGTTTGAATAGGTATAACATTTTAGTATTTAGGCTTCCCCAAATTCTGTCCTGTCACTATATTCCAAATCCACCCCGTAATGAGATTATAATTCAGTATGACTTTGAGTTAATGGTTTTCTTAATTAATGCATACAGGCAAAATCTTCCTTCTCCTGGGCAGATTTCTCCAAGTCACTCACTACAACCCCTGTGACTATAAAGTCATCGAGCAATAGCTTCCAGCAGTTCCGAAAAGCTGCCATAGCAAAGGAGGAGAAAGAGAGAGCCTTAAAGGTTCTGGGACTAAAAAAGATAAAAGACCCACAGCCCGAGAAAAAGGACAACATAAGGTTTGTAAATGTATTTCGGCTGAAGGTTGTATTTACGGAGTTGGCCTTTTACGTTGCATATTTAAAGGTACAGTCTAGTCATCAAGATGTTATATACCGGTATTTTTCTCATGTGTATTTTGATCCATAAAAATTGGTGCATAAATTCTTTAGTTGTAGCCGTTACAAAGTGTCTTACTTCATGGAAAAATTAGACCATTGGGTCTTTGTGTTCCTGCTTTAACACAAGTCAAATTGAATATACTGTTTTATATTGTATAACTCAAAATATGCAATAAAATAACTTAGCATAGGTACAATACATTGATTTGATACAGAGAACTGTTAGCCAAATGCTACTTTGGAACTCAATTTCCTTACTGACGTGGGCACTGGGCAACGAATTCTGTTCATGAATTAAAAATCTGAAACGGCTTTTGCCCATCTGCACGTCTAATGCACATAAATACTCCAAACTCTCTCAAAACCGAGCACTGTTACCGTCATTCATGTAGAATGCTTCACTTAATAACCTGGTATATTGGCATTAACAGAGGACAAAGCGATGAATCAGGGAATCAACCGGCATCTACTGAAACAAACGTTCTTGACATTCCAACCCACACCGTGAATGAGGCTGCCAAAGAGGCACAACCCAATGAGCTCACGCAACATGTGGGAACCGAAGATGACCACAGACTGGCTCGGATGAGAGAACAAGAGCGTCGACGCAGAGAGGCAGTGAGTAATTCTAGAGTTGCAGTACAGAAACTGTTCTCCTCGTAATACAACTGTTGGGGACTGAGTGTGTTTTCTCTGTACCTGATGGATATCATAGACGGTTTCAACACTTTTTAGTCATACCTTGCTTTACAGTGTTTTGGGATTGAAAGCCATGATACCAATCGGCATCTCCTGTTTTGTGTTAGGTGTGAAGTCGATGCCCTTCAATTTGGGTTTTGTACGGTAGATAAAATGTTACCATGAAAGACATACCGTATTTGCTCGATTATAAGACGAGGTTTTTTCCAGAGCAAATGCGGGGTCTAATCGGGGTATAATCAGACAGCGATGCAGGGGACCTGGATCCTCCTGTGTTATGCCCCCCCAACTTGGCTCTAAAATATTAATTTTATTTATAGCCCTGTATGTCATGTCAAAGGCATCTAATGTAACTGATAACACAACCTCCCTTGGCAGTCGGGTATGTTTGTTTGTAATGGCATGTTTGTTCCAAATGGTGTAAAATTCAATATGAACTTTGTTTTGTGTGAAACTGTTTGTTTCCAGCCTATTTCTCGTAGGACACACAGATACTGGGTCCATCCTCTGCATTGTAACTGTGGAAAAAACGCCATAAAAAACGCCAAGGCACAAAACCCACATGGCTTTTTCATGGCGTTTTTTCTCTCCCATAGACTTCTATTGGAGAAAAACGCCAAGATTTCCTTGCAAAAAACGCCAGAGTGTCAACATGCTGCGATTTTGAAAAACTGCCACAGAGCCCAAAAAAAGCAGAAAAACGCCAAAGAGGACTGAAAAAACGCCAAACAGAAAAACGCCAAGTGGATATGGCATTGTGCGATTTCCTATTGAAGAACAGCTAACATCTGGCCGCAGTGTTTATTCACTAATAAAACGCCGTGTGGTTGAATTGGTGTTGTTATGGGCGTTTTTGCAAAAAATACCCAAGTGGAAACCTAGCCTGTGGGTGTTTTTTTACATTTTAAAGTTGGGGTTAGGCTGCCAAATATAGGATCTGACATACTGTATATAGCAACCCTCTGTTTTGTATTACAAGAAATAACTAGAGAATCAAGTTTAGGATATGTTAACAATACTAAATGGAACCAAAGGACATTTAGTTGAAAAATATATCTTACCAAAATATCTGCTTCATTATATTAACCTTATATTTTTCTTTTCAGATGGCTGGCACCATTGACATGTACCTTCAGAGTGATATAATGGCAACTTTTGAAGAGTACCTTTGTTAACGTGCAATGATTATATAAAGCATCATTTTAACCACCAGAATACTTCTCTGAATGAACTCTGAAGCAAATATACATGTCTGAATGATCTTTGTATTGTATACATAAGCACTTGAAAATGGTAAATATTATTTCTACTGTGACTCGGTGTTGTCATTTTATTTATATTGAACTAAGAATGTATGTCGCTGTATATGGTGTATGGCCGTGCCACATGGCAAAACCAAAACATCTCCTCCTTTATCACTTGTATCAATAATTGAAGAACACTGGTGTGTGTGTTATACAGAGTAAGAGGTGTCTCCACTAGATTAACGGAGAAGGGTAATTTAAAGTATTATGTATGCAAATTCAACATAAATGTGCTTTTTTTTTTTTACATTGATTTTCCATTCTAATTTGTTGAATTCTGCCCAAGTGCACCTATTTTTCCTAAAGAAATGCAATTAAAATATATATATATTTTTGTTAACTTGTATTCTTGTACAGCATTCTGATTAATAAAAGCTGTAACACCATCATCCTTTAGCATGTGTCTACAGTACCTAAATCATAAAGTGCAAACAACGCAGGCATACCCTCGTACAAATGGATTCATAGGGGATAATATGTCCTTCCCCAAGTCTAATATCCATGTCTACGGCATTCAGTATGAAAATATTCACATTGAATTTAGGATACTAAAATATCTTTATCCAAAGTTTTCAGTTCATTCAACTAATGGCCTCTCTTAGTTAAACTAAACCGGTGTTTTTTCTTTACCTAGTTAAGATGTTTGGCTTGGTAAAGAGAATTTTCACGCCTTCTCACTATCTACCCTCTCCCCCCTTCTCACTCCCTCCCTACCCCCCTTTGTAGGTCACTTACCGTCAACTCCTGTGTTGGGAGCGTGAGGCGTTTGTCTCGGGTGCCGGCGCTCAGCATATGACGTCATATGCCAGCGCTCAGTGTGAAGCGCCGGCACGCGAGACAAACGCCTCACGCTCCCAACACTGCACTCTGGGCAGCGCTGAGGCAGGCGGCGGCATCGGCAGCAGCGGGGAGCAGAGGAGTCCTGGATTTCTG
>VKOC01000004.1:24117687-24135347 GCA_009364415.1 Spea multiplicata
TATATATATGGAATCATGGGCTACCCTAAAACAATACTGTAATATATTCTAATAAATATGAAAATAAATTATACATTTACCAGAATTCTGGAAACCCATGAAGAAGAAGCATAAGAGGTTTCCCTCTCTCTCCAGCGGCTACATAATGGAATCGTAGTCCAGAGTCCTGCAGATAGAGATGGAACACTGTTACCAATTATGGATATATACGGATGTGTAAAATATACGCAAATTGTGTGCTCTAGAGAAATTCTCCCCGCGTTTTTATAGTATAAAATTAAAAATCCTCGGTCATCAGCAGAAACATTACGTTGACTTCTATGGTCTTACATTTAGCACCTCTGAATTGCTCTTTGTAAATATGGTAAATGGTGTCATTAGTAGGAGGCAATGAAGATATACAATTATATATCTCGCTGTTATGGTTGATTTTATTTTCTCCTGCTGACTTCATCCTGGTTGAAATCCCTACCTTTTTACCAAAAATACATCAAGATCATCCTTTTGGGCCATAAAAAAATAAAAATTCAAATTGAGGCTTGACTTTCAACATTTGGTCCAGAGTGCTTCATCTCACTATGCATATATATATGATTTTGAAATTGTAGATTTGATTACATACATACATTTAGTATACACAACTATAAAATGTAGGATTTGTGCCATATCCACTTCAATATAACTGACTGGGCAGTGCAACTTCTATGGCTCCCTGTGATAGGAGTTGTTTTTTCTATGTCTCTTTACTGTTCACACAGCTGTTATCCGCTTAAGGTTCTATTTGCACAAAGCCACAGTGTCACAGATGCAGGGTCTGCTCACGGCGCTTGCTTGACTGTTGCACTGGTATTAATTGGAAGCTCTCCTGGAACGATTGACTGCATACTTCGTGTCCAGCTATTCTGTGCTCATCTCTCTTTTGATATCATAACATAAAATAAAAAATCACCTTTAATCACATTAGAAAGTGTGTCTGGTGTTACATTATTTTGGATTCAGCACTATTTTACTGACTTAAGGTATTTTCTCTGTCACTTTATACTCTCCCAAGCAGCTGTCACTTTATATTCACTACTCATTTTTACTACACCTGAATGTATGTTTGCCCTGTCTGTACCAATTACCTGGCTCCTGCTTAATGCGCTCACTAAACCTCCTTTTCCCTCTTTTGTACTGGATGCATAAATTTGCCATGCCACTTACCTCCAATGTATAACTCCCAATGAAACCAAGATTATTTTATAAAACCTTTATTTTGATTTAACAATATATAAATCCTATATTGTATGTAATTTGACATATTTTAACTAGATATTTTATGAGAGTACTGTGCTTTAAACAAATCTACCCAAACATATGATTTATTCACTGCGCTCTTACCTTAAAGATGGTGATATACATGGATAAAGAGATTAATTCATTCATTTTATCATAAAAAATGTAGGTCAGATCCCAATTGTGATTCTGTTGGAGTGTGAAGCTGTGAAAGCCTTAAGGCTGAAGTGCTGTTCTTTGAAGTTGGATCCATGAGTAAGAGAGGACTATGTGACTAGACTGTTAATAGAAGAAAGCCATCTCTTGAGTCGGCCTGGTCAATAAAGAGCAACTGACTGCTGGCTAAGCATGCTGGGAGTTGAGGAGCAAAACCTCCAAGGGTCTTACTCACTGTACCTCTGCAAATGTTCACAAACTACAATTCCCAAGATCAGATTGAGGACAGGTGAGCATCAAGGAAATTGTAATTCAACCACTGTTAGAAGATATTGCTATATTTACATAGTGCCATCGTATTCTGTACCGTTATTCCCAAATGATCAGATCTCTTACACACAGATAGTAGTTTTGTGATATACAAAGCCTGAAAGAACGGCCCTATTTACATCTTTATATTCGTTACACTGCATGGCCCCCAAGTATAACACCCCACCACGGGCATCTGCAGGAGAGGGCACCCCGTCCTCCCAGGACTTCCCCTTGAACAAGCCTAATATTTTGTCTCCCTTTTTTGTTGCCATCCATGCGCTTCATGTCTCCGGGAATATATGCAAGACACATTTGATGTATACTAGATGTATGGAGGATGAACGCTTTGAGGAGACGTGTAAGCAATCCAGATTTTGTAGCCTCCTGCAGCCTTTTTGTAGCCTCCACATTACTTTATTTTAATAAAGCAGAGCTAAGTAAATAAGGTTTTACTTTTTTGAAAGCTGAGGGCATGGAAAGCATTTAAAAACAATACACTGCACCAGCACCCGGTATTCTGCTTCATACTTCTATATTTTTCTCTGCTAAAAAGGAAATATTTTGTATCCAGTTTCATTGCATCTTTGATTTGGAAAGAAAATATTTATTATAGCAAAGATTACATTCCCAAACACTGACCATTCCTAGAAGAATGAAAAAAAAAAAGGTGCCACGGCATGACTTCCAATAATTTGGTCTACTGCCCAATTTATTCTTTTATCCTTCGGCCAGATCTGTATGCCAGCTGTGCTTTTACACCTATTTTAGCTGTATTGGCTCTAGACTCAGAACTGTTTACAGCAGTCGGCAGATTCATGAATCTTTTAAACAATGCACTTTATGGGATTTAGGTTAAATAGGCATCTGCAATCATGTAACCTTGAGCAATCTAAGAGAATTCCTAAGAGACACAATATAACGCCTTCTAATAATTTGGCCAAGTGTTAAATCCTTTCATCAGCACCAGCATCCACTTGTGATGCCAAATGGACCGATAATTACTGCTACGGTACGGTAATTGCCTCACTGAAAAGCCATATTGCACATGTTTACAGTGAACTTGACTGCTGGAATTGTTATTCCATGAACGTGGCATTGAACAGTGAAAGAAGGTGACCTGCAAAACTGCTACGTGCTCGGGGACGGAAAAACACACGATATGCGTGTGAAGACAGAGACACAGATGCACAAAATAATGGGATAATAATGCGATAGAAAATGCCACCAAGTAAATGATAGCGCAGCATAAGAAATATCACCCATGCAGAGAATGCTGCAGCAGACAGTAAAGCAATAATAATAACAAATAATAAATAATAATGTGTGTATATTATTCCTTATTGCATACACTAGAAACAAAAAATAGTTATTTTAAGCCAAAATGCAACATCGCTCCAGAAAGATGACTAAACAGAGAAATCTACCATGCAGTGATTATATTCTATAAAAATCCTTGCTTTCAAATATTAACATTTTTGAATGAGTACTAATCGCTAATCTCCCCTCCGGCAGCCCAAGGGTTAAGGACACCAGGAGTAGTCTCTACATTATTATGTAGTACGTATTAGTAGTGAGAGCTGTGTACCCGCAGTACCTTTGATAAAAGAACACAAATTATGAATGATTGCGATCACCGAGGCAGATTCCAAATTAACGGGAGAAATCACAGCACGATTATTCAGTTATCGATCACATTGTGGGAAGCGATGTTTGCTATCGGCGCAGCGTGAAACGCCAAAGATGCTGCGATTTAGTCTTCTAATACGTTTTCTTTACTTCGAGGAATCTAGTGATAGAATCTACAAATCTTAACATACGTGATTGAGGGGGGTATTAATCAGTTGTGTAAGAAAAAAAATTCTTATGTCATTCTAAACACACTGTTCCTGTGACAGCAAAGAGTTAATGTATTGTTGGATACAATGTAATCTATTGTCTGAAGAGGGTATTGGCAGTAATGGAGAGTCAGAGATGCATCATGTATTCTCACGTTATACATCAGCATCTCCAACATACAGACAATACCATACTGATGTGAGTGAGTGCTCCATGTGAGTGCACTCAACATCCCACACCCTCACGTGAGTGACAAGTAATGCTAGAACAGAGACATATATAAAAAGATATATATATATATATCACAGCTGGTGAGGCACTCTAAGGTACCCCAGCAAGTGCAATAAAGGGGGTCACAGCACTTCTTAGCAAGGGAATGCAAAGCTGCATGGTTAACCCTTTCCAACTGCATTTACCTTGAGCCGCACATAGCAGTGGGTGCCCAGGAAAGGGTCGTTGAGGCAGCAGGGGGTGACCTCCCTGGGCACCCGGTGGAAGGTCCTCCTCGGCCCGGTGAGGATGCTGCAGAAAAGTTTGACGAGCGCAGTGCAGGCGCAGAGCACGCAGTATGAGTAGACCAGAGCCCAGAAGGCGGCAGCGCGCACACAGCCCGGCAGGGCGAGCATGCTGTGCCCGGGAACCTGCAGGAGAGGACACCCTCAAGTGGCAAGGAGAGCTGTGCGGGGGAAGTCATGGAAACAAGGGGAAGAAAGGCGGGAGGAGGGGACGGGGAGAGTGGGGGAGTGACTAGAGCGCTCTGTCTGTGAGAGGGGGCAATGCCGC
Source organism: Spea multiplicata (assembly GCA_009364415.1). Lineage (NCBI taxonomy): Eukaryota > Metazoa > Chordata > Amphibia > Anura > Pelobatidae > Spea > Spea multiplicata. The sequence continues at coordinate 24,122,050 of VKOC01000004.1, forward strand.
TGCCTCTTAAAGGAGACGGGGGACACTGGAAATTGACGCACTTGTGGCAGGCAGACGAGTTGCTGCCGTCTGGCTGCGGTTCCTGCCATCCGTTCACCGTGCGGCCCGGGAATAAAGAGGCAGCGGAGCGCATCATTTACAGAAAGGAAATTCATGGAGTGCTCAGCAAGTAGGCCTGTGTGTCGGTTTGCGGGTACGGAAATGCAGCCTAGGGGGTAATAATGCCCCCCCGAACAGGGAATCCAGACTGATCTCCCCTGATAGTTCCAAGAGAACCACACGAAGCTCCCCAGCATGAGCGTCACTTGTTGGACTCTTGGGGCACATAAATAACACCTTTACATGTAATGAACGAACACATACGTGTGCATCATGTTTCCAAACCCACGAAACACGGCCACTCCAGCCGCCAAAAATGTACCTGTGCTTCCTACGGCAAATACACGGGGGGTTATGTACAATCCTCACATAAGCATTTATTCCTTTGTCTGCCCCCCAACTATCCTCCGTGCAGGAGATTGGGGGAGACCCGCTGTCCGCATGCACCTAAAGTGTACTCATTGATTTCAATGGGAACACCCTCCTCCCACTGATTGGCTGCTTCAGCAACCAATCAGTGGCAAGAATCACTAAAACATGCAGCAGGGGGGAGCTGCAGCTTCTCTCTAAGTCTCTAAGGCAATGTATTTTTTACATGGATGGAGATGTTTAGCAGCATTCATCAGAACCCCTCTATGCATTTGCTCTCATAGCTCTATTTTCTGGATGTGCTGGTGTGTGTGATAGTTCCAGGGGTTTAGCAAGACCATGGCACACATGCGCAGGGTGTATTGTTCTTTCCAACAACTACAACTGGCCCCAACTGCCGAAGAAGCCTTTGGCTGCAGCCAGTGGCGGAACTACTGGGGTCGCGACTGCGACCGGGCCCTGGAGTTCTGCCAAGTACAGGGGGCCCAAGGGGCTGCCGAGCGTTGCTGAAAACGACCAGCTCGGGCAACTTCTTGGTCCGCCCCTGACTGACAGAAATTCCAGGACTCTCTCTGCTCCGCGCTGCCGATGCCGCCGCGCGCCCAGCGCTGCCAGAGGTGCAGTGTTGGGAGCGTGAGGCGTTTGTCTCGGCGTGCCGGCGCTTCACACTGAGCGCCGGCATATGACGTCATATGCCAGCGCTCAGCAGTGACACGCCGGCACCCGAAGGGGTAGGGAGGGAGTGGGTAGATCGTGAGAAGGGGGGAGAGGGTAGATAGTGAGAAGGCGTGAAAATTCTCTTTACCAAGCCAAACATCTTAACTAGGTAAAGAAAAAACACCGGTTTAGTTTTTTAGAGAGGCCATTAGTTGAATGAACTGAAAACTTTGGATAAAGATATTTTAGTATCCTAAATTCAATGTGAATATTTTCATACTGAATGCCGTAGACATGGATATTAGACTTTGGGAAGGACATATTATCCCCTATGAATCCATCTGTACGAGGGTATGCCTGCGTTGTTTGCACTTTATGATTTAGGTACTGTAGACACATGCTAAAGGATGATGGTGTTACAGCTTTTATTAATCAGAATGCTGTACAAGAATACAAGTTAACAAAAATATATATATATTTTAATTGCATTTCTTTAGGAAAAATAGGTGCACTTGGGCAGAATTCAACAAATTAGAATGGAAAATCAATGTAAAAAAAAAAAAGCACATTTATGTTGAATTTGCATACATAATACTTTAAATTACCCTTCTCCGTTAATCTAGTGGAGACACCTCTTACTCTGTATAACACACACACCAGTGTTCTTCAATTATTGATACAAGTGATAAAGGAGGAGATGTTTTGGTTTTGCCATGTGGCACGGCCATACACCATATACAGCGACATACATTCTTAGTTCAATATAAATAAAATGACAACACCGAGTCACAGTAGAAATAATATTTACCATTTTCAAGTGCTTATGTATACAATACAAAGATCATTCAGACATGTATATTTGCTTCAGAGTTCATTCAGAGAAGTATTCTGGTGGTTAAAATGATGCTTTATATAATCATTGCACGTTAACAAAGGTACTCTTCAAAAGTTGCCATTATATCACTCTGAAGGTACATGTCAATGGTGCCAGCCATCTGAAAAGAAAAATATAAGGTTAATATAATGAAGCAGATATTTTGGTAAGATATATTTTTCAACTAAATGTCCTTTGGTTCCATTTAGTATTGTTAACATATCCTAAACTTGATTCTCTAGTTATTTCTTGTAATACAAAACAGAGGGTTGCTATATACAGTATGTCAGATCCTATATTTGGCAGCCTAACCCCAACTTTAAAATGTAAAAAAACACCCACAGGCTAGGTTTCCACTTGGGTATTTTTTGCAAAAACGCCCATAACAACACCAATTCAACCACACGGCGTTTTATTAGTGAATAAACACTGCGGCCAGATGTTAGCTGTTCTTCAATAGGAAATCGCACAATGCCATATCCACTTGGCGTTTTTCTGTTTGGCGTTTTTTCAGTCCTCTTTGGCGTTTTTCTGCTTTTTTGGGCTCTGTGGCAGTTTTTCAAAATCGCAGCATGTTGACACTCTGGCGTTTTTTGCAAGGAAATCTTGGCGTTTTTCTCCAATAGAAGTCTATGGGAGAGAAAAACGCCATGAAAAAGCCATGTGGGCCTTGGCGTTTTTTATGGCGTTTTTTCCACAGTTACAATGCAGAGGATGGACCCAGTATCTGTGTGTCCTACGAGAAATAGGCTGGAAACAAACAGTTTCACACAAAACAAAGTTCATATTGAATTTTACACCATTTGGAACAAACATGCCATTACAAACAAACATACCCGACTGCCAAGGGAGGTTGTGTTATCAGTTACATTAGATGCCTTTGACATGACATACAGGGCTATAAATAAAATTAATATTTTAGAGCCAAGTTGGGGGGCATAACACAGGAGGATCCAGGTCCCCTGCATCGCTGTCTGATTATACCCCGATTAGACCCCGCATTTGCTCTGGAAAAAACCTTGTCTTATAATCGAGCAAATACGGTATGTCTTTCATGGTAACATTTTATCTACCGTACAAAACCCAAATTGAAGGGCATCGACTTCACACCTAACACAAAACAGGAGATGCCGATTGGTATCATGGCTTTCAATTCCAAAACACTGTAAAGCAAGGTATGACTAAAAAGTGTTGAAACCGTCTATGATATCCATCAGGTACAGAGAAAACACACTCAGTCCCCAACAGTTGTATTACGAGGAGAACAGTTTCTGTACTGCAACTCTAGAATTACTCACTGCCTCTCTGCGTCGACGCTCTTGTTCTCTCATCCGAGCCAGTCTGTGGTCATCTTCGGTTCCCACATGTTGCGTGAGCTCATTGGGTTGTGCCTCTTTGGCAGCCTCATTCACGGTGTGGGTTGGAATGTCAAGAACTTTTGTTTCAGTAGATGCCGGTTGATTCCCTGATTCATCGCTTTGTCCTCTGTAAATGCCAATATACCAGGTTATTAAGTGAAGCATTCTACATGAATGACGGTAACAGTGCTCGGTTTTGAGAGAGTTTGGAGTATTTATGTGCATTAGACGTGCAGATGGGCAAAAGCCGTTTCAGATTTTTAATTCATGAACAGAATTCGTTGCCCAGTGCCCACGTCAGTAAGGAAATTGAGTTCCAAAGTAGCATTTGGCTAACAGTTCTCTGTATCAAATCAATGTATTGTACCTATGCTAAGTTATTTTATTGCATATTTTGAGTTATACAATATAAAACAGTATATTCAATTTGACTTGTGTTAAAGCAGGAACACAAAGACCCAATGGTCTAATTTTTCCATGAAGTAAGACACTTTGTAACGGCTACAACTAAAGAATTTATGCACCAATTTTTATGGATCAAAATACACATGAGAAAAATACCGGTATATAACATCTTGATGACTAGACTGTACCTTTAAATATGCAACGTAAAAGGCCAACTCCGTAAATACAACCTTCAGCCGAAATACATTTACAAACCTTATGTTGTCCTTTTTCTCGGGCTGTGGGTCTTTTATCTTTTTTAGTCCCAGAACCTTTAAGGCTCTCTCTTTCTCCTCCTTTGCTATGGCAGCTTTTCGGAACTGCTGGAAGCTATTGCTCGATGACTTTATAGTCACAGGGGTTGTAGTGAGTGACTTGGAGAAATCTGCCCAGGAGAAGGAAGATTTTGCCTGTATGCATTAATTAAGAAAACCATTAACTCAAAGTCACACTGAATTATAATCTCATTACGGGGTGGATTTGGAATACAGTGACAGGACAGAATACATTTGGGGAAGCCTAAATACTAACATTTTATACCTATTCATACTGGATTCTATTTTTTAAAGCAAACATAGACCAGGACGTTGTATTAGAAAAACTACAGAAGGAATTGTGTAAAGGAAGACTGAATTAGCCAGCATGCTGAAAATCACAGCAAAATAATAATAAGACATTCTGTTATAGTATGAAATTTATAATTCCGGTCATTAAATTCCACTGGGGAAAACTTACTACATTTTTAATGATGAATATGGACTTAAAATAATTGCCATCCCACCTTTTTTATGTTATCTGCACTGTTGCTGCTTATGGGAGTCTTTACAACGTCTCCATGAGAGGACTCTGTACAATTCACTGGCACGCAGCTTGATAAACTGGGTGGATCCAATAGATTTGACATATCTAGAATGAAAAAACATTTGCGTCCTGAAACAGCAACTCCTTAGTATATGTGTCTCTTCTTAGTGTATTATTACTTATGTGATCTAAAAAGATACGTACAATGCGGGTTTATTTTCTCTTTATGGTCATTACATTCTATGTATTCCTAATATAAAGTAGCTCTCCCATGTACCCTTTTCTGCCTCCATCCATATTTATTGATACTTATTCATTTCACCTTTTCCTAACAGAATGTTTAAAATAAACTAACTTGTATGGTTAGTTCAAGATCACAGCCAACTACAGAAATGTTATCGGCTTTTGTGGTCATGTGTTGCAAATCATCCACTTTAAAATCAATAAAACGAGATAGATTTATGTATTAATTTGATTATGAATAGTAGGGGAAACAGAATCATACCTTCTGGTTTTAAAGGATCTCCAGGCATCTTAGCAGAAACATCAAAAGATATTCCAGGACATGTCATGGAAGCCTTTGAGGGTTCAGTTATGGTAACAGACTGTTCTATGCTTCTTAGAAAGGAAGCCTACAGAAATTCAATTCAGAAGTTGCCAAACACCCAAACCACAATCTCATATTGTTTAGAAAGCAAAAATATCTTATGTGCCTTAATATGGAAGAGATATAGTTATAAATGTTTCAAAGCATAAAGTGAATTTGAAAAGAAAAAAAAAAATCTGCACAATCTAACCAGATCATCATCTAGGCCTGTAACCATAAAAGACCATATTACATCTTCAACCTAATTGCAACCCAGCGTGTTTTTCTTAGCTCCCCCCTGTTCAGCCTTACAGTAAAGGAGTCAATCCAATGTGGAGTTGTCTATACTGGTAAACGTAAATTGCATGTCAACTAGGCTTTTAAAAGGAAAAGCAAAATGGACATGGAAAGGAAATGGGGTGCTTTCTGAGCAATGGTACAACGCTTGTAGCTGATAGCATAGCTGCCACAGGTTAGTGAGCCTTTAGTGTGACCATGAAAAACAGTCGCCTTAACCCCCCCATCCACACAATTACTTGTAATCAAATGGTTCTGCAGGTGGTTTACCTCCGACTTGGTCTTGTCTACTGTGACTATACTCTGCTCAGATGCGGGTGGGCTGTAAGGATGAGCCTGCCCAAATAATGGAGAGTGGATTGGTGATAATGGCTGGGTAAAGCCTAGAAACAAGTCACATTCAAATAATAAGAACAAATTGTAAATATATCTGTAAAAAAGGGACAGTACAAAACAGCATTTTGTAACACGTCACCCTCAGTGAATCCAGGATCAATATGAAAATCCATGTGAACTTCTGTTTCAAAAGAAAATGACTTAAGGGGACGTTCCAGCCATCATATGCACTTTAATACATATGATATCCGCATGGACCCTTTAGATTTCTAAGGTCCATTTTCCAAACTCTCCCCCCAAAATGTATTTGCCCCTTTCGTCATCTCCTATCTAAGTGACCTGCAGGAGACACATATGACCGAATGCATCTGCCTGCCGGTGATGTACCCACCTCCAGCACTATGCTCTGGTGAAAGCAGTGCTTAGACCCCACTGCGCATGTGTCAAGTCTTCACATTGAAATCAATAGGAGCTCGCTCCTGCCACTGATTGGCTGCTTGACCCCGTCAACCAGTAACAGGAAACAGATTTCAAGGAAATGTGACGTCACGGGGGAAGAAGGCAGTTAGTGCTTTATTTCTGGGCTCAGTAGATGCATTCTACATAGTAGTGGTGCCAGGGACATTAGACAGTCTTTTAATTTTAGAAATGCACACTAAGCCCAAGATAAGGATACCCTAAGGGGAAAATACTATAAAGCAGAGAGAGAAAAAAAAAAAAGAAGGACGCTGAAAACGTAGGCTGAAAATAAAAACTCACCCAATGGAGACAAGATTATTCTGTCCTCACATTCACTGAAATGGTGTTTTTGTGAATGTACGTTTTGTGTTGCTGTTTGCAAATTGCTCGACAAACAAGGAACTGCAGACACATGTTTGGCTGATACGTTCAGGTGAGGAGACTGAAAAGTATAATTTGTGAAAGCAGTAGAATTATTACATTAGTCACTGTGTTTAACACTAATGGAAACACACAGTTTTCTTTCACATATTTATGACCAACTGTAACCGAAACAGCACAGTCTAACCGCGTCACTTTATATTATCAATACCCCTTACTTAAATTCCAACCATGGGTCTCTGATAAAGTGCGACCATGTAATTGACTGCATTCATTGTAAACTAAATATTTACCTTTTCATGTTCTGTGCATGGAATTTTCTTGGCTAGACAATGCATTTCTGCAAATTCAAGAGAAAAATAAATAAATAAATATTGCTTGCATGGTGCACTATGCAGATTGAAATACCAAATATATAAAATGTGAACAAACAGCAAGTGTTCTGTAAACCAGTAATTAGTTTTGAAAACTCTCACCTCCTTAAAAAAAAGTCATATATATGATCTTAACAACAAAAACAAAACGTGAAGCAATAAGCAGGAAAAATTCCACGGGGACTGTTCTGCATCACACCAGAATTTGCTCTATATACACGTCTAGCTAGGATTGCTTTGGTTGATGCACTGGCAATGGAATAAGCATAGCAGGGAGGAAAGCTGAAGCATATATGAAGCTTACATAGATGTATAGCAACACCTGAAGCAAAAATTAGTTTTTAATAATTAATGCACATTTTAAAATATAAGATGCGAGCTAAAATGTTGGGTTAAAAAGCGCTGGGTTGCTCCAAACATAATTCCACTCAAGAGATGAATGTGGCTGAGTGTATCTTAAGCCATTATAAATGCTTTAGTTGGAGTGTAAACAGCAAACCTTCTTGGTTTCATAGATCAGAGAAAAAAGTGCACCAATGTGAATGAAATGGCATCTCCAGATGTGATACTCCATATTGTACAGTCACTATTTTTTGTAAACTATGTATAAATACAATTGCAAGTACTTACCTTTACTGAGAACATGCAGCTGCAGAGCTGCAATTCCCAACCCTCTATGGTCCGATATTTTGCACCAATCTAAGGGAGAGATTTCCTCGCATGCACATGAGGGTCTTGTTAGACCCCTGCCTGGAGTGTCCTCCAAGCCCATGCCGAAGTGGACTGGGGGTAAGTATATGACATGCCAGGAGATGAGTTCAGCCAAACTCATCTTCTATAAAAGGAAAATCGCTGCCGGGAGACCGTATGATGGCTCAAGTGTCCCTTTACGATAAAGTATCAGTCGTAGGCACTAATATTCCTTCCCAGGGTCACGTATCGTTTCTGCTGTTTTGTGGGGTGGTACTCATATGTGTATTTATATTATTATTATCATCTTTTATTTATATAGCGCCAACAGTTTACGCAGCGCTTAATACAATACATATATTCAAGGGATATGACAAGACAAGAATTGACAGACTAAGACAAACCGATACATTGGGTGGAGGGAGCCCGGCTCACAAGCTTACAATCTAGAGGGCACTACTGTTCCAAGGGTTTTTTGGCCACTTAGCTATTTTCATGGAAAACCAGGAAATTTCTAGCTGTAACAGTTGCAAAAGGATTTTCTATTAGCCCTTTAACAACTTAAATTTGGATTAGCTATTCAATGAAAATGCCGTTGAAACACAGGAGTGATGGTTGCTGATAAATGAAGATATTACATTAATAATCAGCCGTTTCTAGCTACAATAGTCATTTACAACATCTACACTGTATTTCTGATCCATATGATGTATGATGTTAACGGTAGTGTGTGCACATGTTGTACCATATATAATATATATTACACACATCAAACAGCCAATGCTGTTACAATATATTTAAATCTCACAGTTCTACCATAACCTTGCGCAATGTTTAACTAAAATAAAGATCCTAACATAATTTGCTTTATTATGGCTCCAGACAGGAATATCATCAACTACCAATATTTAAAAAGCTGTAGCAAGAAGTTTGTCGAAGCCAAGTAAGCCTTAAAGCTGCAGTTCCACCTTCATGTTGTTTTCATCCAAGTGCTTTAGTGCATCAAATACAGATAACACCCTTGGTGGTCTCTATCCTAGGCTAATAGTAGCACAATTAAGTATGCATGTAAGAAGTGCCTGTGTGCATGCACCATGTGTCCATGTATTTACGAAGAACAAAAAAACAAAACAGAAAATATTTATTAAAAAAAATAAAATTGTTGACCTCCTCATTCAGTTACAGATATAGCAATCAACAGGTCACCAATGTAAGTAAAACTATGGTCTCAACAGAGTCACCCCCCCACACACAAAAAAGAAAGTATTGGGTTGGGAGATATGGTAGATAATACTGTGGGGTCCTCAAGTCATAGGAGGAAATTTAGGTTAATAAAATAACAAAAAAAAAACCCCAAACCCACCAGTGCGGAACTTCCTGCTGATTGCTCCACTATTGCCCCTTCATAGCACTATAATTGGTTACAAAAAGGTAATATCCAGCAGGGTAGATGAAAAAGCGCCCTTAATGCAAGTTTAAACATTTGTGGAAAAGCACCACTATATAAAAATAAAAACACTATATTTAACAATTTCTTTCATGATATGTTTTATTACTCATTTGTATGCAAGTATACATGATTGTAATTAAAGAGACCGATAACATGAGAATCAAGGTTTTGTTGAACCAGTTAACCCAATAAATAATAAAACTAAACATAACATGATGGATTTCTAATAAATAGCTAACAGCATAAGATTAAGTTTTACATTTTTTTAAGAAACCAGATGTTTTGGTAACGAACATGAGCATTGTATACAAGTACATTTATAAACCATTTAAGCAGTGAAATTAATAAAAAAAAAAAAAATCCAGTGTAGTTTACTACCTAACCTCCTTATTAACAAAACATGGGGGGATAAAAAAAAATAAATCAGAATTTCATTCAAGACAAAACATAAGTTTTGAAAAGGTTATTAATGGTAAATCTATAAAGTCAATGTTTTTACATGGGTCTCTCTACACCTGATATCTACTACGAAAAGCCATGAAAGACCAAACACACCTAGAAGCCAATAACATGAAACAACCAAAGCCAACTACATTATTTTCCTAAAACTTCATAAACAATGCTTTTCAACCTATGTTAATATGATATGGGTTTAGATTTTAATGCTAGTTAATAATCAGAAATATAAAGCAGCACAAGAATGGCTACACTCAGGGATGTCCCAGAATGCACATTGCCACCGGAAGTTCACTCTGCTACTCCCAGGGGTTATATCTTCCATAACAGATGGCATACTTCCTAACATGGCACCTTTGCCCTCAAAAGTACCTTGTACAGAATCTTATATCACTTGCAGGAAAAAATATGCTCTTTCAAAGGAAATATCACCAACTGTCAGTTTAAAATTGTTGGCAATCAAAGTGCCGGGACTGCCACTGTTATTAGTGTCGAGTTGACAGCTAACCTGATTCCGAGTCACTGCTATCAGATGAAGTGGAATCACTAGTGCTGCTGTCATCAGAACTTGAAGAGGAGCTGCTACTCTCGCTTAATCGGCTAGGTCCTCCTATCGGCTGTGGGAGGGTAATAACTTCTTCTAGAAAAAAGAAAAACGCTTGTTAGACTTGTATAAAACAATGCCTTTAATAATAATCCAATTACATCATTTTGTTATTTTAAAAAGAGTTCCTATATTTTGCAGACCTATGGATGCAGCCCCATTTTTGGTAAAAACCTATTAGAAACAGATTATTCACAGACTCATTTTTTCCCTGCTACTTTTCAACAACCAGAGTTTATATCACAAAATCCACACTGTTCTTCTATAAAGTAAAATGAGACTTTATAAAGATTGTGATCCATGGTTACCTTCCTACAACATTAATAAACATTAAAGATAAAGAGAGAGTGTTGCCCTCTGCATAATTGTATCCATTACCAAATGTATTACCGAACTGTATTGCACATGGTTGGCTAACAGTTACCTATGGTTTTAGCCTTCTTTGCCAATGTTAGTTGTCCACTGACATCCTGAAGCCTTTTCTCCAGTTCTTGTTTTTTTTCCTTAGCCATCTCCTCTTTTGTTTTTATGGCTTTTTCAGCTGCAAACAAAATACATTCATATAATATAAGTTACGTCAAGACATTCTTGAAAGACAATCTGGAAGACCACCAAGCACACTTACTGATCAATTTTTTGGTTCTCTTCCTCAGGCAAACCATGACATATCTTTGTAGATGCCTTAAGGTGGATTGTTTTAAGGTCTCAAAATCTATTTCCATTTCATGTGGATTAGAGTCTTTCAGCGCCGGCTCTCTAGATTGTATTATATGGACAATACGTCCAAGCTTCTCCCCTGGCAGCTTATTGATGTCCAGACTGAGCTGTCTTTTTTCATCATAACTCATCGGTTTAACATTATCTTCATCGTCTGATAGTGCCAATTTCTTTTTCTTTGAGTCACTAAAATATATAACAATATTTTTTAAATATCAATTCTTCTGGTTTATGTGCATTTAATGCTAAGCAACTTTTTCTTAAGTTCAAGAAAACAGAACCACATACACTCCACAAAAATTTGACATTCTCTACCTTCGAAACAAGGGGCTAAGGGACATAAGCAATACAAGGGATGCTTTCACCATCTTTCGACATTGATGGACTGGTAGGAGTGTGTCATTTATGCCACAATATGGGAACTTAAGGGTCATGAACAGCAAGACCGACAAAAAATTCATGAGCACTATATGCCTACAGAGCAGATACAATTGAGGACCCCCATGCACCCCTGATCTAAAATTAAAGAGCACAAAGTACTTTTGCAAAGAAGAAGAAATGTGCAGAAGCACATACATCATGAAGTTTATTTTTAGCACAAAACACACACATCAATCAACCCCCTTGAATATCTTTCATCTTGCCAATATATTGGTCTATAAATTACCTTGCTCCAGACACATGCTAGAGTATCTATCAAAACTCTCCTCCAGTTATGTACAAAAAAATAATTAATCATTCCTCCTTTCGTCTGGATTATAAACCTGCAGGTACTGAAAACGAACTGTGCTTATGAAAATGCCTCTTCCCCATGCCATCTTCCCTTCTAATGCCTATGCATTTAAACAGGTTCCATCTCTAGCCTTTCAATAGGGCATTTTCCGATTACCCTACATATAGCATACAGCTCCACTCACCCCACAGACAGACTATATGTCTATAGTCTTAAGTGACCTTTACTTAAATAATTCATCACCACATAGTTGAAACACCATTAACTGGGATGTGATGCTCTTCTGTAACATGAGAGGAGCTATTTGTCATAAAGGTAGTGGAATAGTTAAGTATCTTCAAGGCATCTACCGGTTTCTCATATAAACCGCTTGAAACGTGCTGTTTTCTTTGTTGATTGGCACTATTTTAGCATTTTTAAACACCTAGAACAAAGATTCCATACTCACTTGCACGATTTCTTTTTTAGTTCTTTCTGTTTAAGCTTTCTCTTTTTCTGACTTTGGTTTTGTTTCTTTTTAAGTCGCTTCTTCTTCTTCTCTCTAGACGCCTTTTTCTTGTCTTTTCTAGACTTTTTTTTCCGGATTTTAGCAGCTGGCCCCTCTGTTAAAGCTTTCAGTTGCTCTTGCACAGCTTTCAGCTTTCATATGAAAATAAACAAAGATTTGCCATCACGGACTAATGTGGCACACGCAAAGATTTCTGGAAAGTATCATTGTGGTGAACAAGTGACACCTTGTGGTTGATTCAAAATCAGACAATCAAATGCAATTTCAAAATGTCTATCTAGGCAAAACATATGGACAGAACTCCCTTACCTGTTCTTGAAGCAAAGCAAGGCATCGTGCTCTCTCATCTTCTGATTCTGAGGAAGAGCTGTCATCAGAAGAACTACTGTTTTCATTAGAGGAGGGCTTGTACCTTTCCCCCACACTGTGTTTCGGGGTAACTGCATTAACAGGCTCATCGGGTATCTTGGCAAACATCATCTCAAAAACATCCTGGGTACCATAATACAGAATATAGATACAACTACAGAATGCTTTAATGATAGATTTTCTTCAATATGACAACTAGGTACAACAAAAGTATTACTTAAAGGGTCGCGTATTTTGTTAATGCCTAAAGAATCTTAAGGTCACCCATCTGGCTATTTATTAAATAACGGTTGGAGGGGGTGTTGGGTTTGACAAGTTAACCAGATCTCTTATCTACCTGTAACTTTCTGGCCATGATCACCACTTCACTGTCTGGTGAATTGTACTTGTAACAATTCATAAACATCAGACGAACATCTGAAGCAAATTCCTGTGTATCTTTGTACTGTCTGTTGTCCATTTTATCCTGAAATAAAATATGAGGAACCGTTAAGGCAACATGTGAAAACCATACATGGAGTACTTTATAAACATAGTACTGATGTAGTAAAGTATACCTCTATTGTTTTTTTTTGTATATTACCTTAATATTCTGCAGCACCGTACGTTGCCTCTTTTCCCCAACAGGAGGTCGAAAGAGGTCTTCAAGAAGTTTTATATACTTTTTGTATACACATTCATTACACTGAATTTAATGAAAGGAGCAGACCAGGGCCGGCCTTTGGGGTGTGCGACC
>VKOC01000004.1:24138305-24148857 GCA_009364415.1 Spea multiplicata
GATTTTATATTAACAGTTTTTGGGGGGTGCAGAGTGTGTTGGTCTTGTGGATTTTAAAATGGTCCATTTAAAGAAATTGCCAAATTGACAATGATGTGAAAAACCTGTATATGGCCATTCAGCGTGTGTCTCTAGGATGCAACCCAGTAACATGGTACATCAATAACTGGGGATAGATTGTCAGCGCAGCTAGAAATGTCTTAAATACCATAGTGGTTTCCACCACTAAGTCTATCCACATTTAGTTATGCATTAACATGGAATTTAATTTGCCAGAAATTCAAGTGTTAGTAATTGCTTTTTTCTTGGCATCTGATGGGTTATTGAGGTGAATTTACGACATTTTCATATTCATGACTGCCGTCTGATGTGTCAAATGCTAGTTAGTTTGCAAATACTGGCTAACCCTATTTTCAAATGGTACCCAAAAGGTATCTGGAATCTAATGGGTTTAATATATAATTTATATAATTTGTACACAAGGAAGTCTCGGCTTCTCTGAAGCAGGAGACAAAAAAAAAATCTGTATTCTACTTTATCTTTTGCTTGGCTATATTGGCTATTATCTAGAGGAAGTAGACATTTGTTCAATTTCAAAATAAGGATTATGATGTAATGGTAATTTTGAATTATTCTTTTGTACTTTTCAAGATAGAAAATGTAAATGATTCTGATAATATGCACTTGAGGTAGTAAACTAGCCTTGAGTGAATTTACCTGTATGGTTTGGAGCTTGGAGCATCCAGCTCAATGATATGAACCGATCTTTCTTCAGTAGACATCGATAACATGCAGCCCTCAGCATGTTGAGGCTGAAGATAACTTGCAAGATAATTCAAGGAGAGAAAATTCTTCTCTATTTTACACATCGGAGGAAAAAGAGGATCTGGAAAAACATCAGAAATGGTTGCATATCTCAAAATCAAATCTCGAAGATGTAGACATTGGTCTTCTGACCTTACCAACATGGCTTTTAGCCTGACTAAATAAATGTATTGAATCTATTGATACCAAAGGGGTGGAATCACTCAATGTGGAGGGATAATCAATCATGCAAATCCTTAGAAAAGCAAGTTAACGTATACAGCCAAACCAAACATTTCAGAAACTGGAATTGGGACTGGTAAAACAAAGGCAATTAATTCTACTTTCTATCGCATCCTTTGGTTATGGATGCATACGTTTGAGTATTAGCAAAGCATAAAAATACATATCTTATTATTCATTATTTTTGCCTCCATGCATGGAGAATTGAATTATATGACATGAAAAACGATATCTATTGTATACATATGGAATTTTCTTCCTATACATAAAGGTCTGTCTTCATTTTTGGCAAAGAAATGCTGTTTTGGAAAATACATCTCAAATTACTGATCCATCTCCAGCAGCTTATCAATGACATGAAGTCATGGATCACTTTTATTTCCCTCAAGCTGGTCTGTAAATAGCGTCCTGTCCTACCTTCACCCACTTTGATGTAAATGTTTCTGGACAATTTGACTTCCGTGAAAGATGTTACTGCCCTATAATTCTTATGGGCCCATGCTAACAAATCATCATTTCCAGATGGGAGCTCTTTATCTTGCGTTTGCGATGACAAGGAGGAGTTTCCGGCTTCATACTGAACCGTAGAGCCTTGGGATACCTAGCAGAAGAGCAAAGAGAAGTTCTGTCACCAATCTATACAGAGGCATTGTGCGTGTTGCTCATTATCTTGTTTTCTGGTAGATGAAAAGCAAGTTGTTCATGGAAAAATAAATCTCACATCGCGTGTTTAAACCGGAATTAGCTGCTAGGAACATTTGAAATTATCTCTCAAATCAGAAGGCTCAATTCTCAGCTAAATAAAAACAAAATGTGCGGATTCGTCCTGCATTCTGGAACAGCTAAAACACTTCAATCGGTTTATAAAAAATGGACTAAAAAGCATTCAATGTGTTTTTAGAACCAAAAATTATATTTCTAATACAACTTATAGTTGATGCGTATATATTAGAAGTACACAGCATAATCTGACTGATGCAGTAATATAGAACAGACATTTTTAACCAGCAGAACTTGCACAATGGTACGCAGCATGACGTAGTCTTGCCAGAGAGGTGAAAACGAACAATCACATATTTATTATCATAAAGTAAGCTGACCCTCCTTGTCTACGGCTTCACGTTACGCTCGCACTTTTTCTCTCAGTTATGTGCCCATATGTGTCTTACTAATGTCTCATTTCCCCATACTTGTCCGCCACTTAATTTCCAGTTCTACCCCACACCACTTTTTGCAACCACAAACACTAGAAGACATGGCCAGTCACAGGACTGGGTTCTCATACTGATGCCATACTATAAATGCAAGGAGCCAACTAGATAGACCAATTAATAAATCTGTTTTTGTTTTGTTTTTACTGTAGGTTTTATAACTAACATGCGCTAAAACATTGTCAATCATCAATGACGGCCCTCTGTTAAATTATAGTAGTAAAATACTCATAAAAAAGTTATAAGAAAGTAATAGTTTTGAAGGGCTACAACAAAGAGTCCGAAACCGTAACAAATGAAGATGATCTATAAAACAAAAAGCAGATCTCTCTTGGAACAGTTTTGACTAGGGGCTTGTAGAGCGGAATGAGTAAAATGTACTATCGTAAAAAAAAAATCCATGACATACTTGGCAAAATTGACATACATAAAAAAAACCAATTCAGAACTATTTCTATTTTTGGTTCTGTTGTTTGTCCATTTTATTATAGCATCCAAGGACATTTGCATGGAGGAATCACGTAATGGGCGTTGGACATTTGGATTCCCCAAAACAGACATGCCGAAATGAAATACTAAAGAACTGTATATGTCGTTGTTTAGAAATTGTGCTTATTATAAAAAAAGGGGACAGTACAAATATGAGATGATCAACCAAGAACAGACAGCCGGCTCATAGCCTTTTCTACGGTGCCTCCCTACTTGGGAGCATCTCAAGTTTTAGCTCTCTCGTGCCATTACGGAGGAAAAAAATCTCCATACCGGTGCGATCCCGCTCAAAGGGCAATCCAGAGCAAAAATGTGAGGCAAGCCTTCCATGAACAAGGCAACCAAGAAACCCCAGACGGCCAATGGGTATTGTTGGGTCTCTTGTGCAGAGGACGTTTGCCTCACATTTCGGTTCTGGACTGCCCTTGTGGAAGGATCAGATCGATATGATAATGGAGATTTTTCCTCTGTAACAGCACAAGAAAGATAAAACTTGAGATGCTCACCAAGCTCCCACTGTAGGAGGGAAAATGAGGGGCCACAAATCAAAACTACAAACAACATAAAGTCATCCGAAGTCCTGAGTTATTGGCCAAGTGAGCATGCCAAGAAGGAATATGGTTTTACCAAGATTGTACAAGGCACATACAAGCTTACTCCCAAACACACAAATAGTAAAGAGGGAGATCATATTATATATAGATACATAGATAGATAAATAGATAGATAGATAGATAGATAGATAGATAGATCTACTTGCACACACGTATATGTATACAATCCTAGGGTTCCTATTTCACTTATAGTTGACATTAATCTGGTTAAACTAAAAGGTTTACCAAACATATTAAAATATTAAAAACATACAAAAATCTGTTTTTCTATTCACAAGTGCACATGCAAGCTATTGAAAACTGAAGAGCGGAACCACTTAACCAGATGTCAGCACTGTGAGGGCCAAACCATATGCCTGCCATTATAAGTCCAGGCTATTTTGATATGTATGGGCTGTGTGACATTTTTGACCAGACTTTTATTTCTTATTGGAAATGTTGGCTTTGTTAACAGGAATTTAGACGTACTGAGTTCTGCTTCATCTGTCAATTCTATAAACTTTATTACAGCAGCTTTAGGCGGTGGCAGGATACCAAAACCTGTTGTTTTTATTGGACACGAGTCAACTGCCTGGCTCAAAAATAACAATAAAAAATTAAGTTCGTTTCCACACCTGCCAATGAGGAATAATTATTTTGTAACTTTTAAAATAGCATAGTTTAAAATCTTACTAAAGTACCCCAAAATTACAGTAAATGACAGAATCGGTAAAGGATTTAGGTATATGCCTAGACTAAGTGTGGCATGATTTTACATGAAGTATCATCAACATTTTCTTTTTAAGAGGAACGCTGTAAAAGTATTTCTATATGGGTATATTAGCACAGGGATAAAAAAAATTTACTGAAGGAAGGCCCATGGACCAGCATGTTTTGAACCCATGGTTCAAAGTTGTTAAAGCCCCATAGGGGGAATAGTTGCACAGCTTACTTCAAAATCTTCCTAAAGTACCAACCTTGTCAAACTCTCGTGTTTCCAGCATGTGGAGCTCAAATAGAAAAAAAGGATATTCTTTTTCTATGTTAGGAATGGATTGAGTAGCCACGCTGCAACTGGATCAGAGAGGTTCATGGCAGCAGTCACTACACTTATTTTCATCTCCCCAATTTTTGACACAGATCTGGAAATTGGAAAACTGATTGGACAAAAAGGCTTATAGCATTGGAGATTGGCCTTAATTCTCACAGGAGATTTTAAGATGGTGCTTTTGGAGAGGTAGCAGACACATTGGACTTCTTACTCAGTTTAGTACTGGGCTTGTGAGTTTTGTGGTTGCTAGCCTTTCATTTTTGAGGAGATTCTTTAAAAATAACTAAAGCAGGAAGGTCTCACATTATCAGATGACAGCGTATACTGCGATGTTAACATTTTCCCCTTGATAAGTCCTTTTACTACTCTGTTACAAGTACTTTTTGCATTGTAAAATGTTACACTTTAATTATCTGTCAATTTTATTTATTTGGGTTTTAATGTTTATTTTATTTATTTTTACTGTGATTGCCATGAATCATCATTAGAACTTACTGATGAAAATACTGCATCAAAGTACAAAGAAAAGTCGCGTGGGTTTACTGTCGGCAAGCAAATGGTGGGTAACATTTGTTGTCTCCTCGTTGTTTAAATTTAAGATGGTAAACTGAGAAGGAGGGTTAAGCTATAACTTGGGCAATAAATGTAGTTTTATAAGCAAGTCCCTGTGGGTTTTAACACAAGGACAAAACCCCCCAGCAGAAAAGTAAATATATACTACAGCCAGAACTTGGGTGTGAAATCATTGTGGTTTGGCAGAACCCCACTGTAGTTTACTTACACACACATACACACACAAACACACACAAACACACACACAGATAAAGCCCTACTGGGGCAGGCTGATTTTGTTCCTAAAAGCCAACTCCTGTTTTATATTCAATATGTCTGTGTCACCACGTGTCTATGTGCACATTCATTATTGCTGCTAAATTAATATCTCAAGTTTTAGTTATAAGATGGAACTTGGAAGCAAGGCAAAGGAGGTTATACTACATGAAACTGGTGAGTTCCTGTGACACTAACATGTAACATATTAAAACATTTTTAACATCTTCAACATGTACGCAAACATTAGGAGGGGGCATAGGAATGACATTGAAGCAGTCGGCCATAACTTGGGAGTCTAGAAAGTGACAGACAAAGCTTGGGATGTAAATAAAGCTATCCTAAAGTAGTAAAAAAGTAATTCACAAAGGGTAAATTGAATGGGTTGAGTCATTCTTTCCTGCAGTCACTATGTTTAAGACAATCTTATTTTATTTGTAGGTATATTATAGCTTTGCAAAGATTTTTTAAAAAATGGATGCGTAAACAAGATTTTTTTTTATATAAAAAACCCCCCAAAGCTTATGTAGATGGCAAACTGCTGTATAATACGGTTGGTTTTATTTCTTGATATTTTACATTGAAAGATATTTTAACATTATGGGACTGTTAACCATCAACCTACAAGCAGTAGCCATTTGATGTGTGCTATTTCAGCAATAAACTTAAACACCAATGTAGTGAACATAACCCAGCCATGGCTAAAGCTGGGGCTTTTACGGTATATTTTGATATGTGGCATTTAACAAACTATATGGCTTATACAGAGCTTCATTGGACAATTTCAAGCTATATTGTAGTTGTTCGGAAGACTAACATACAAAGACAGCCATCTTGAGATTTGGATCCAGCTGTTTCATGATATTCTACTCCAGACAAGGACATCTGGTTGATCTTCACAAATAACCCCTAACAGTTAGGCATAAAAGTACTTGCGTTGTGTATTTTTTTGTTATTTGGATGAAACATGCAGACTCCTTATTCATAAAAGAAACATTGTAACGCCATAAAAACAGTGACCCTGTTACATGGAAGCCACTCTTTAGCTTGTTTCCTTGTTAAATAATCAGCTGACAATAAGCGATTGTGGTGCACAATTACATTTAGTCTTACTATTGCATCTTACATATTACAGTCTGTAAGATCACTGTGTTCCTGCCATCAGGGAATTGTTTTCCTGACCATGTTCTTCTGCCTATCATTCCCTGGCCTTCTAATAAGGGCTTCTTTTCTTTTTTGCAGAAAAGAACATTGGCTGCTTTATCCCATCCTAAATATGGAGGCACGTGTTATTTAAAGAGATTGGACAGTCTCTCTGCTCTGCCATTCCTATAGACAATCCTTTGATTAAAGAACTGCTACATGTCTTCCAGCTGATGGACCATTCTACATACGCACTCTGTCCGGTCTGCCGGACACAAAATATCAGACCACATTAAACGTTTCTTATATTGCTCCTTTCTCCAGTTTTACACTAGCCTACATAACAAGTATCCATAGGAACCCACCCACCTACCTCATATATTGTATATTTTCTAGATTTAAAACAGATGTTCAAATAGATTCTGCACTTAAAATGGGGTTAAGCAACATTAGGTAAAGGGACATTTTAGAAAGACTTAACAGCGTACTGGATGAACTGCAGGCTGCGAGCTCTAATGTTCATTTGGTGCCAAACCCCACAGCACACCAGAGTATTCTAAGGTGAACAGAGCTAAATGGAAACATATTTCCAAAACACAGACGGAACATAGTAGATCGTAGTTTCATCAGCATTAAGCAAAACAATGCCTCTTCGATTTTGTTACCAATTTGGGGGCAGCTTTACAGATAAATCTGCAAAGGAAATATAAGTAATATAAAACAGTTTGTTTTATGGGCTGTCAGGGGATTGGAAATGCTGGAAAAATCAGGTAAATACAATTTGAAAGATTTCAGCAATGTATATAGAAAACGTTATTATTCTCATTGAAATGTGTACACTAACTATATTCAATTAAAATGAACATATTTAAAAAGTAACTTATTTGCTCTTTTATAAGATGAGCCCCCAAATATTGTAAATCAAAACCACAGTTTTCGCCACTTATTCACACATATATGTAAGTAAAGGATGTGCACCCTCAGACTCCATAAATGATTCCCTACCTTCTCCGCCGACCTCTTCTGTCTGCAATTGCATCCTGGATGTCGTCCCATTAACTGAAGTTTAAATCTTTAAGAATGGGCCCATGGTTTTCCGCCATACCAACTGTTCACAATTTTTGACATGTCTGTCACTGCTGACAACTCCACTATGCACCGAACAGACCAAGGTGCTGCCTTGGTGTCACACTTGACTACGCTCTCTCCCTCATCCCTCACATCCAGTCACTCACCAAATCCTGCCACCTTCACCAAAGAAATTACTACTGAATCTATCCTCTTCTCACACAAGAAACCAAAATATTTATCCACTCTCCTGTGATTTCCTGTCTGGATTACTGCAACTCCCTACTAACTGGTCTCCACTTTGTCTGCCTTTCACTGCTTCAATCTGTCCTCAACACTGTTTTGTCATAGTTCTTCATCTACTGCCCCACTGTGCCACTTGCCCCATTGGCTCTGCACATCCTCCAGAATCAAATTCCTAACCTTGATTTACAGAGCCTTTAACAACCCTGTGCTTCCCTACATCTGTAGCTTTGTATCCAAATAAACCCCTAACCACCCATTCCACGACTTGTGTCTCTCTTCTTCCATCATTACCCCTTCCAACTTACATATTCAGGATATCACATGTGATGTACTCCTCTGGCATTCCCTACCCCGTTTTGTCCAAAAAGCATACAACCCTCATCCAGCATCCTAATCAACCCACCTGCAAGATCCACAACCGATACATATCAGCCTTCCTTCAATCAATTCATCCTCTTCACTTCCCTCTCAACTACCGACTAGATTGTATGCTTACAAGGGACAGGCCCCCTATTCCTTCTATTCCAGTATGTATCATTGTGTGCGTCATTATACAGCGTTACTTTTTTAGCTACCTCTTATTGCCACAGCGCTACGGAATCTACTGGCGCTATATAAATTAATGTAATGCACCACAGGAATAAGATTATCAAAGTAAAATAAACTATACCTCATCCTCCACAAAACAAAAACTAAGATTATAAAAATATAAGCTTAACTTTCAAGTTTAATGAAGCATAATATTACATGCCTGGAGTATTGGTAAGTTTTTAATCACTTTTTTCAATTGTTTTCCACATCTTCATTCAGTGCATGACCTCATAGTAAGTTAATGATTGTTAAATACCTATTTCTTCCTTCGTAAGCAATTTGCACCTTTATATATATTCCAATTACTTTCAGCATGTTTCAACCAACCTCACTTTAAGGAAACATTAATAGCTGTTGTTCCTGAGAGTTTTAACACTGGCAGAGTATTTCCTCTTGTGCTTCATTGCTTTCCTAGAGGGGCTCTAGCGTTACATCTGGATCTATTTAAAATACGATTCTGGAAATTTATCCTCCTGATTTCCCGTTGAACGCTAAGCGCAGGAAAACAAATGGCACTTGTTTTTCAGACAGTTTTGACAGCAATCCAAAAATCAGACTGGCCCTCTGCATGACTACAACTTGTTGGTAAAGATATTAAGTTAACTATTATGTGGCAGAATACAAGCAGTTGAAACAAAATTCCACTCTTCTGTAAGAGAACCTAGTGGGTAATTCAAGGAGATGTTTTTATTTATTTCTTCTTAAAGTGGCAGTAATTTGTTTTATTCTGTACAAATCTTTATTTGTTGTTACTCTACCCATCTTGTCAAATGAAGTCATCAGAGTTTAGGCAGGCTTTCTGAGGCATTGGTGGCACCTCAGAGGTCGTGACAGCTGTTATCTCACTGTATGGAACGAAGACCGAGTCACCAGGACCAAAGGGTTTTTTTTAGTCAAGCATGGAACCTAATTTAAAAGATGTCCAAAGGCATGCAGAGTATCCATAACCTTCTTTAAACCAATAACCTTTTGAGAGGTAGATGAGTTTACAACGTGACATAGCTTATTAGTTAAATATATATCAATTCACACATTTGCTGCACTAGAGGACTGATTAATAGGGAACAGCAGCGAAAGCAGCAAAAAATGTATAAGTAGACACTGAAATATTACACCCGACCTGGAACAATAACTGAAAACAGAACTTTCCAATCATCAGTGTAACTCCTAGTGAAAAAGTGATTTATAACACACATTTATAAGCATTGTGCATACATGTAAGTAATTCCCTTAATATTGTTTAATGCTCTTGAAATTCTAATGGAGATTCTAGGTGCAGAAGGTACATAGTTTTATGGTGTACAAGACAGGCGTAGAGGCATGTTTTCTCTTTTTTCCCCCAGTTTTATAAAAAGCTTTTAATATTGTACCAAAAGGGGAATAAAGTGCAATAAAAGCATAACAAATTAAAAGGCATTCTAACTGTTAAAACATGCCAAATGGTGCAATTGTTCTAATGTAAATGGTCAAGAAAAGCAAACCTTGAAGATCGCCTTCCTACTTTATAGACTAGTTATATGAAATGGTTAGTATTACCCCTAAAGTAGCACCTTAGTTACTAACCTACCTTACTTCATCCCTAGAATATCAGAATAATAGAATATCAGAATAATAGAATATATTGTAAATAATGAGTACAGTGTAAAATTGTTCTACGAGTGAGTGGTGACTGGAAATGGTAGGAACCATTGTGACTACTATCAAGTTAGAAGTCACAATGTACAGACCCGGCCTGAATGGTTCACGTCCCATTGCTGCAGAATATTACAACTCACTGGGGAGAACGCGTGGAGTGCAGCTGCTGGGAATACTGAATTTATTTTACTCAATCAAAATTAATGGCTGTGCCAGCTATATTATTAAATGAAACCGAATAGTGACAAAATAGACTTTCGTAAATGTATTTGCATATTGAGTCACTGCATTTTATCAGAGCAAAAACACCAAGCCTTTTAATGCTTCCAAAAATACAAAGACATTTTCTTTTATACTTCTAGTGAGAGACCAAAGTATCATTGTATGGACTAAGGTAGGATTATCTTGTATGATGCGTTTGTTCATTGGTATATTTTTTATTCATAATTGTATTACTAGAAACTAAAGTATTACTTTTGTAGAACTGACCTCCTACTTGCAATATAAAATTATTGGTCCAGAGATGGCCATTTTATAAAAATGTCAAATGGATAAATACCATGTTTACAAACTCTTGTTTCCCTTTTTGAACAAAGGAACTAGTTAATACTGTGAAACCATGCTGACAGGTTTATGGCTGAAACATACAT
>VKOC01000004.1:24155020-24186788 GCA_009364415.1 Spea multiplicata
TACTGCAGGGTGGGGCTTCCCAAAGAAATACTTTATCTAAGCAGGAAACGGTTACCCAGGGAAAGAGTAGGTTGGCGCAGAGATAAGCTTGTGGCTTAATCTCTGGGCCACCCTCTTAAAGGGGGAGGTGTCATGCCATGGCATGAGTAACTGGGTTTTGGTACTGAATGGGTTAAGGGATTTGAGGCTAAGTCCAGTAACATTTGTTCACACCTTTCCTTTTGGAGCCAGAACCCACAATAAGACTTGATTACCCCATGCTGGGTATTGTCACCTGGGACAGGAAGGTATGCCTGTGGAAGAGTGGAAGGGCAGACATCCTGGCAACATCTCCCTGGGGTGTGGAGACAGGGTATCAAGGGACACATGGTACAATTAATAAATGCATAATGTCCAAAATATGATCAGTACATAACTTTTGGGCCCCATCATACATGGCATCATTATGGCTATGATGTGCTGGTTTCAGGGAGACCAAACACGCCATGCAGGCATGTCCATAGCGAATGTTATGCGAATGTGTCCTTGTGCCAACTGATACAGGTGTGGAGTTTGGTATGAAAATGATCACTAGGACCAGAGAATTATGATGATCCTGGTGTCATAATTATGCCAAGCTCGGCCGGCGTCATATTACATATTTTGTGATCCCAGACCAAAGTTGAACAGATATAACCCCGCCTTCAGAAGGTCATAGTTCTGAACCCCCTACTCCCATCCCCTTGCTCAGGTAACAGGAAAAGGGTGGTCTTGGGAGGGGGGATAAAAAGGTGGGCAATTGGTAATGGGGGAGAACCTGTTTTTACCATCACAGAGACAACATCAAGGTTCCAAGGAAGTGTGGTATGATACTCTGTTTTATCCCTTTTATTTTATACTGTTTTGTACTATCTAAGTCTATGTCTCTTTTTATATGCATTTTTATGTAACAGCACTGTGACCCATTTTATGCTCAGATTAAACATTTTTAATCAGTTCTGTCTTTGTTCTCTAATCGAACTCAGCCTAGAGATACATATAGATAAGTCACGTTACTAAGTGGTTAACTATAGATATCAGTTTGGGGATTGTGTAGTTATCGCAGTCGGATTGTTTTTGGGTAACCTAAGACGCCCGGTTTTAAAGTTCTTGGTGGTGGCAGCGTGTTTTACACTGGGAGTTTTGGGGTGACTGGTTGGGGTTGGTGGTGGTTGCTTGGTGCCCTGCGGGGAAAGTGACCAAACGCGCCGGAAGTCTGGTTGGCGTTTGACCCTTGTTACGCCCGTACTCCCACGTCGCGGCTCGGCCGATAGCCCTGTCCGTGACAGACTGGTTCTCCAAGATGTGCCACTGTATCCCACTTAAGAAACTCCCGTCTGCGCAAGAATTGGCAAACGTCTTTACGAGGGAGATCTTTAGGCTGCATGGAATACCTAAAGAAATAGTCTCGGATAGAGGGAGTCAGTTTGTGTCTTGCTTTTGGCGTGCCTTTTGTCTCCAGTTGGGGATATGCCTTTCCTTTTCCTCGGCCTACCACCCACAATCTAACGGAGCCGCAGAGCGCTCAAACCAGGGCTTGGAGCAGTACCTTTGTTGTTACATTTCGGATCATCAGAACAACTGGTCTAACCTGTTGTCTTGGGCGGAGTTTGCTCATAATAGCCATGTATCCACCGCCTCTGGTCTCTCGCCTTTCCTGGTAAACTATGGGATGCAACCTGCCATGCTACCCGATAGCTTTCCACCCCAGAGCATCCCTGCTCTCGAGGGCCGTCTACGCGAACTCCGATCCATGTGGGCACGGGTCAAGGACTCACTACAGTTATCAGCGCGATGGTACAAGCTCCAGGCTGACTGCAAACGGTTTCCGGATCCTTCCTACCAGGTCGGGGAGAGGGTTTGGTTATCCTCTCGCAATCTGAACCTCCGGGTTCCCTCTCACAAACTGGCCCCTCGTTTTGTGGGTCCCTTCCGTATTCTGCGCAAAGTTAATCCGGTGGCTTATGCCTTAGATCTTCCTCCCAACATGCGTATTCCATGTCTTCTATGTCTCGTTGCTGAAACCACTTGTTTGCAACCGATTCACTGCTTCAGCTCCTCGCCATCGCCCGATTCCGGTGAATGGTCATGATGAATATGAAGTTCAGTCTATCATCGATTCTCGTGTGTCCAGGGGTCGCCTGCAGTATTTAGTTCATTGGAAAGGTTACGGACCTGAGGAACGATCTTGGGTGCCTGCCCAGGATGTTCATGCCCCTAGACTGGTACGAGCTTTTCATACGCATTTCCCCTCTAAACCTGGTCCCTCCCCCCGGGGGAGGGGTCGTTAGGGGAGGGGTACTGTCAGGGTTTCGGCCTACCTGCACTGGCTTTCCTCCTCATGGCTCTCTATTTGTTAGGCCGCACCCCCTTCCTCTTTCAACTTTTATGTCCAGTTAACCCCTCCTCTTCCTGCAGGCTGTGACTATATTAACCAGCTAGTTCAGTTGCTGGTTGCCCTTTCGTGGTTCCGGACCTGTTAATGCGTGCTTCCTTCCTGCGTTTGATTCTTGTGTATGACCCGGCCTGTCTGACTCCCATTCTGGTGCTTACTCCTGCCTGCTTTTGGACTACGTGGATTTCTGGACTCCTGACCTTGGCTTGTATGACTACCCGTTCTGACTCCTGACCTTGGCTTGTTCTACGACCACCGGCTTGTCTTATGTTTTGAATTCTTGTTATTATTTTATTTTAATAAACATTTTGGCCAGTACCTTTTTGCCTCCGTCCTGATTCACTGGTACCCTGACAATGTATACTTTTGTGTGTGTGTGTGTGTGAGCATGGATGTGTTAGTGAGTATTAGTGTGTGTAATAAGTATATATTAGTTACATACATAATGCTTTATTTAAAAAAGAATATTGGGGGGTGGCAAGAGTACCACCTTCTTGCATAGGATAGGTGAGTGTCACCTTAAACCAGTTCATGTGTAAGGCACGTACCGTCCGGCGTACGGTACGCGCCATCCGAGGTCCGGGACGTACCTCCCGGGGTAGACCGT
Source organism: Spea multiplicata (assembly GCA_009364415.1). Taxonomy (NCBI): domain Eukaryota; kingdom Metazoa; phylum Chordata; class Amphibia; order Anura; family Pelobatidae; genus Spea; species Spea multiplicata. The sequence continues at coordinate 24,158,041 of VKOC01000004.1, forward strand.
GTCTGCTCGTGGCAGGTTCCCGGTCCCTGTCACCGGTTCGGGCAGTGTGTTCTTCACTCCACGCGGGGAGCCGGGGAACACGTCGGCGACGCGGTCCAGGTCCCCATGAAGGGGGCGGCGCTTCGGCACGCCGCCCTAAGTTCTTCTTCTCCTGCTAACTATGTGCAGGAAGGAAGGGGAGGAGTGGGGGTAGAGGCTTCCCCTGGAGGGGCGGCACCTCTTGTGCCGTCTCACAGGAAAGAGGTGGTTGGGGGCGGAACGGAGGGTGGAGATCTAGACATGACGTCAGACGCCACGTCTGAGATCTCTATAAAACCTCCAAGCTCCCTTGGAGCTCAGATATTCTGAGACGCTCTGTGCCCTACACAGCGTCCCCAGTACTGTGCTCCTCAACCTATTTGTATCCTGATTGTCCCTACCTGTTGCCTGACCATTGCCTGTGACCTGATTACGCTATTTGATTGCTGCCTGAACCTGATCCCTGCCTGTGACCTGACTACGTTATTTGTGTTCTGCCTGATTTAGTTAATCGTCCCCTATCTCCACTTCTCTGGACTGTTCCTCTTACCTCCAGTAGTCCTGCATTCTGGGCTCCTTCTACCCTGCTAATACAGACACTTGCTGGTGTCTGACATCATGACAGGACTGTTTTGTATTTTTTGTACCCCTCGTGACAATGGCTGTATTAACATTTCTGCGGCATGTGTGTATGGCTGTAATTTTCTTCTTTCTCATTTACTGTACACAAACTATATATTGTTTTTCAGGACAAGAAATGCTTTATTTTGATCATAATCTAATTTAATTTTACAAGAAATATATATGGTAAAAAATAATTACTGACTTTTTTGGGAAAAATCTTTTACTCATCTACAAAAGCTGAAATGAAAACAAAATGCTATATTCTAATATTTTTGTCCTGAGTTTAAAAATATCCAAATGTTTGTATGTTTTTTGGTAAACACTGTACATTGTAACTTTGGCAAGTTATTGTACATATTTTTTAAAGCGAGAGAACACAAGGTATTCAACTTAGGGTATTTTGACACTTTTAATGCAGTCATTTTACCACCAATCTTTGCCAAAGATTAACATTTTTGGTGATTTTTTATCACACAGATTGCAATTCAGAAAATGTAAAAGGTTCCATAGAAACAACACCCTAATATAGCATACAGTGATACCATGCATGCATAGGTTTGTTGGGTTGCTTGAGGACTAAAAGGCCACATTTGGCACGTGCATATTTCAGTTTTTACATCTTGTCATCCTGTGTTCTGTTGGGGACATATTTGAAGACTGCCATACAACATTATTATTATCTTTTATTTATATAGCGCCAACAGTTTACGCAGAGCTTAATACAATACATAAATTCAAGGGGTATGACAAGACAAGAATTGACAGACTAAGAGAAACCAATATATTCGGTGGAGAGAGCCCTGCTTGCAAGCTTACATCCCAATATGCGTCCAGCCAGCCAATTCAATTTACCCCATCAAAACATATATTTTTGTAAACTAGACACCCCAGGGTATTTCAAATGGTGGAGTTTTAACACTTTTCATACACTAATTCTACCACCAGCCTTTGTCAAAGTTTGTGGTAGTAATTTTCATTTCAGCAACACAGGCTGAGTGTTCCTGAGCACATGGGGTCTTTCAATAGGGCGATTGTGATTGCTCCTGAGAGTGATCATATGAGGCCCCTACATTTTATTCATGTTGCTAAATGCCTCAATGTCGAGGCATTGCAGCAACACTGTTTGAATGAAGAAAGTGTTTATTAATTGCTTTCTGGGACATCAATGCATTGTTCCAGAATAAGAATTCTGAGTGGTGGAGGTCTCAGCCAATCAGGAGAGACTTTTCAACTCTCTTGATTGGCTGAGAGTTCAGAAGCCTCTCCTGATAGGCTGAGTTCCTCCTTCACACCAAGCATAGAGGGTTAATTCTGTGACTCTGCTCATATCTGGTTATAAAGGGGTTAATTATCTGAAACTGCTCATGATTGTATGTATATTATAATATAAATATATTACATCTGAAATAAACATGGTTCCCAAGGCTTTGGAACAATTACTATAAGAAAATGCATTTTATTTGTATGTGACTAAGTATATACTGTATGTGACTCATATATATATATATATATATATATCCTACAATGCATCATTACCAGAAGGAAGGTACAGACAGGCAAAATGAAACACAAAGCAGGCTGAATCTTAATATGAGATGGTCTGTATCAAAGATGCTGGCAAGACAGGTAAATACAGGCTGTAGACACGACCAAACAGGGCAAAGGCAGATGTACAGCACAATAGCCCCTTAGTCAGGCACAAGTTAGTACTAAGACGCTGTAGCTGGACCGGCAGGGCCTGCTCTCTGGAACACAGCTTTTCGCAAGTCCACAGACAGGGCCCTGGACACACAGGAGGTAGCCCTCAGGCAGGGCAGACGTAGTCAAACCGGGTCAACATTGGCAATAGAAGAGCCAAATCAGGAACCAAGGAACTAAGTCCGAAGCAAGCCAGGTCACAACGGGTTAATCTAAATCAGAACACTGCTAGCAGGAGAACAGGGCCAGGCAGAAGGCAGATAGACACACCACAATACAAAGGCCCATAATGGTGGAATAAGCAGGTATTTAAGGGCTGCAACCAGGTGAGCAGATGCAGCTGGTCAGGTCGTTAGCATACAAGGTACTGTGATATCACAGGTGACCTCTAGAGGCTGCAACGGGCAAGACGGTGAACAAATACAGAGTCCAAGCTGACAGGGTGGAACTCTGATAATATGTCACGTGTATATGTATATGGGTAGAATCGCTTGTGGTTGTGGCAGCACCATGAGATTTCTGAGGGGAAAAACAAGCCATCTGGCTTGTCTGGTGTCTATAGATGAGTGTTTAATAATGCTTCTTCTCAGGGGCGTAACTAGATGCCTCAGGGCCCGGGTGCGAGAATCTGTTACACACTACACAAGGGGGGCAGCTAGCCAGGTTTCAGCATGTACTGGCTGACTTGGCATGATAGGAGTGTGATTGCTAACAGCAATCACAGTCCCATCATGCCTAGGTTCCAGCACTTACACATCCATGCTATCACACACACACACTTATTCATTCATATAATCATTCATTCACAGATTAATTCCCTCAATCACACACACTCATTCAAACACCCTCCCCACCCCCTTACCTGCACTGCAGCTCCTCGATGCCGCTCACAGACTTCAGCAGGGGGCGCGGCCTCCCTCTGCCTTCTCTGCTAAAGCACAGAGGAAGTAGGATGTCACGTGAACTCCGCTTCCTCTGTGCAGTCCAGAAGACCCTCCCACAAGTAAGTAGCAGGGCTTGAGGTGCGGCTCGCGTAAGATCGGTTGCCCTGGCTGCCGCTTCCTCTGTGCAGTCCAGAAGACCCTCCCACAAGTAAGTCGCAGGGCTTGAGGTGCGGCTCACGTAAGATCGGTTGCCCTGGCTGCCGATCCCCTGCGACCCCGGTAGTTCCGCCACTGCTTCTTCTGCCCTCATAAGCAAATGCTCTCCTACTCAATCCTTACGTTCTTCCCATGGGCTAAGGCTGTCCTCCTCACTTATCACCTCTTCCTTTTCCCGTCTACAAGATTTCACTCGGGCTGCCCCGTACCTCTGGAATCTACTTCCACCGAACCTTCAGCATTCACCCTCCCAACACTCAAGAAACATCTCGAAACTAATTTCTTCAGAGAAGCATACCATCTTAGCTGCTAGAACCTCCTTGTCATTGATACAACCACCACACTACATCTCACCCTTTCTCTGTGCCTTATGTTTGTCACCCCATTCCCTCAAGATTGTATGCTTGCAAGCAGGGCTCTCTCCACCTAATGTATTGATTTGTCTTAGTCTGTCAATTCTCGTCTTGTCATACCCCTTGAACATATGTAAGCGCTGTGTAAATTGTTGGCGCTATATACATAAAAGATAATAATAATAATACCTTAATTTTAAGTGGAAGGGTTTTCCATCACCTTTACCCACCAAACGGTATGATCAGATATGAAAAAATACATTGATGGTTTTTAGTACCCCAATTATTGTATGTGTTTCACCATGTTTGTTTAATTAAGATTCCTTTTTGCTTGTTTGATGTGCCCACACAAATTTTTATTTTTTTTTCCAGAAAAAATGGGGCTTTCATTTGAAACCATAATTGTGAAAAAAATGTTTTATCAACATCCCCTGATTACAGACATAACCCACATACATTGTTTTACATGTTTTTCTTTCCATATAGTGCTAGGGCCCTTTTTTTGCATCATATGTATACAGGGCCAGCCCTACAATGGGGCCAACTGGGGCACTTTGCCGCCCCAAGCGTTTTTTTTTTTGAAGCGGAGGAGAGAGAGGGGCACCGAGTGGTTTTCGCTTACCCGCTCGGCGCCCTCTCTCTCTCCTCTGCGGCGAGTCTCCCTGTTCGGCTTGGTGCGGCTTGTAATGCTGAGCGCCGGAAGTGGCGTCAATATTTTCCGGCGCTCAGCATTACAAGCCGGCACCGTGGCAGAGCAGGGAGACTCGCCGCAGACTGCTTTAGAGGTAAGTACCTGGGGGGGGGGGCGTCGGCGAAGGTTTAAAATGCCGCCCCCCCCCCCCCCCGACGCCGGCGGGGGGGCGGCATTTTAAACTTCGCCCCAGGCGGCGTTAAGCCTTCGGCCGGCCCTGTATGTATATCAGCAATGTCATTGTGACTCACTGTGATCAGCAGGCAAGTCTCCATTAGCTATATAGATTGAGGATCTTAGTGATTTGATGATTTGGCACAATCTTCAGAGGAAGGTTTCCATGTGCTTTCCATGGGTGTGAGGGTTCCGCCATACACTGTATGGCAGTAGACGCCCATTTTAACAGAGTTAAAACTTCAATGGTGTCCCTGAAATACCTCGATAGTGAGGCATTCAGTGACACCGAACACTCATCACAGGACTCACTCCAGAGGGCGGTCAGCAAGTGCTAAAATTAGCACTGTATCTTCCCAAAAATCTTGACATGGAAAAAGTTAAAATAAAAGCATTTCTAATTTTTAAAGCATGAATGGTTTGATGGAGTAAATTGGAGTGGCCGGGTTCAAAGATAGGGCATAGGCACAGACTAACCAAAATGGGGAAAAAAGTGCACTTTCCAAATGTGGTCTTTTATCCCCGAAACAACCTGACAAACCCATGCATGGGTGGTATCACTGTACTCGGGAGATGTTGATGAACACATATTGGGGTGTTGTTTCATAGTGATGTAAGGTACAATTTGTGGGGGGAAAAATACAAAAAAAATTACTACCGCAAACTTTAGCAGAGGCTGGTGGTAGAATCTCATGCATGGAAAGGGTTAAAATACTAGCATTTGAAATACCTTGGGGTGTCTAGTTTTCAAAAAATATATGGTTTGAATTATGAGATGGGGGCAGTAGGATCAGATGTAAAAGTTTCAAGTACAAAAATGCGCAGTTCCTAAACGCGGCATTTTACCTCCCATACAAACCGACAAACCCATACATGGGGGGGGTATCACTGTACCCGGGAGATGTTGCTGAACACATATTGAGGTCTTGTTTGAAAGTGACGTATACCAGGAGCTGTAAATCCATACCTGAAGTGCAATTTTTGTGATAAAAAAACACAAAATAAAGGGTGGTAGTAGAATTAGTGCATGGAAAGTATTAAAATACAAGCATGTATCGTGCCATTACAATATATTGAGATTTGTGTTTCTCGGTAATAGAGAGCTAAAACTTGAGATGTATGTGAGCTGGGAATTCTGTGTGCTTTTTTATGTTGTATGTGACTCAGCAGAATGTTCATTTGTTAGCCACAGGGACACCATGCACATGGAAAAGGACCACTCAGTTATCACATGTATTATTTAAGCCCTGGGGTTCAAGTACTCCACTCTAAAGAAAAACAAATTAGTTGGTGCCAAAAACCATGTCCAGTATAGAGCCACAGTGGTCACCAGATCCCCCGTCATCTTTCGTTTGGGGGCATGCATTTTAGTGCAAAGATGGATGGCATGTCCCTTTAAGTATTGTGCATTATTGGGTCACCCAGTCTCCTACTATCCAGTATTTGCATTTTTTTTATATTAAAGCAACTCTCCTAAGAGTAAGAAGGTATTCATACTAACAATTTCAAACTGACCATCCTTGTGAACAACAAAACTGGGGGTTGCTGGGAAAAATGTCATTACATTTTGGGCCTATGTTGCTGTTATGGGTGAGGTTAGGCAAATATGTACAATTGCACTGTAGGACAAGTTATTAAGTGTTGCGTGTTCTTAGGTAATCCAGTCTGTGAAAAATATTGGTTGTTGAGCTCAGTGAATTAAAGCGTGGTACTGTGATAGGACGCATGGTACCGTGCTAGATATTGGAAAAGTGGAAGCATTTAGGAACAGCAGAAACTATACTAGACCACGTATAGTCACAGAGCGGGGTCACCGAGTGCTTTGGCTCACGATGCATAACAGCTGCCAATGCTCTGCTGATTCCATAGCTAAAGAGTTCCAAACTTCCATGGGCATTAATATCAGCACAACATTTGTGCGGCAGGGGCTTCATGGAATGCATTTTCATGACTGAGCAGCTACATGCAAGCCTCACATCACCTAATAAGATGCCAAGCATCGGGACGAGTGGTGTAAAGCATACCTCCACTGGACTCTGGAGCAATGGAAATGTGTTCTGTGAAGTGATATATCACGCTTCTCTGTTTGGCAGTATGATGGGCGAGTCTGGGTTTGGCTGATGGCAGGAGATCGTTACCTGCCTGACTGCATTGTTACAACTATAAACTTTGATGGAGGAGGAACATTAATTACTTGACAATACAGCAAAGCCGCTTAACAAAATGAAGTAATACATTGTAACAGCAGTGAATTAAAATAAAACATACCAGACAGGTAGTTCTATAATGAAATTTGTTACACATATGAGTGGCAGTAAGAGGCGTCTAGTGGCTCTTTTACCTAGCGAAAAACGTACTTTTTCGTAAGTACCCTCGCCCACTATCTATAAGCCAACTGGCATGTCATGCTTCTTAGCCTTCTGTACCCAAACCAACCTCTGGTGTTTATTGCCAAAAAGGTTTTTTTGGTTTCATCATCTGACCATAGAACCCGGTCCCATTTGAAGTTCCAGTAGTGACCGGCAAACTGATGATGGTTGAGTTTGTTTTTGGATGAGAGTAGAGGCTTTTTCCTTGAAATGCTTCCAAACAACTGCAATTCTCCAGCTGTGATCCTTGGAGATTGGAGCCTTCTTTTCTCATACTTGCACATTTATCCATAATTTCTGTCATGTCTGTGTGTCTCCACAGTTTGCAATATGGACCATAAACATATATATTCATTTCCCTTAAATTATTAAGTGTTTTGCACATTGTCTTCGTATAAGAGAGACTCTTGTTTGGTTTTCTCATATATAAAGATGCATATCAATTAAGTGTTAGAAATGGTATGATAATAATAATATGTTAACAAATTTATAAGAACTTCAGTAATAGATTGAATGAAACCATCGATAAAGGACACTGTTTTTAGACAAAGAAAATCATTATTTTTTATGGGGTGGCTGGTTCAAGTTAAAGAAGGATACATTAAATTCTGTGCATCACGTGGCTATTAATATATTTTTATATATGTGCTGAGGGAACATTTTATAGAGACAACACAACTAATTAAGATGCTTATTTGTGAGCTGACAGAAATCTTGTGTCTGCATAAACATTCACATTATTTGAATAGCCTTACTGCCCTTGATAAATCAGTTTTATGGGGAAATAACTCTGATTGCTGTACATAAATGCAGTGTTTGTGTTTTATTCTGAATGTCATAATTTTCATTTTATACTTATGCTTACACAAATATAATATTCAACAAAATAGAAATGTCTAAAATGTACTTTATACAGTTCTATTTCCTTAACGGGTCAGCCCTTCATAAGTTATTAGTCTTTGGGGGTCTTATTAAGGATAAGGGGCATAATCTCATAGAATATATAAGAACATAAGGACAACGTAACCTTTTCCACATTAATGCAATTTTAATTAAAATAAGAACCAAATGTTTTAGAGTTATGTATTCTCCTTTCCAGGTATGCATGGGGTCAGTCTTTGAGGCCATGTTTTCAGGCCAAAGATTGCCCTAGTGGTATTTATAGACAGTTAATTAGAGGAACTTATACAAAATAAAATATACTTATGTCAATATGATCATGTCTAGGAACAAGAAACGCACATAAAAACACAAGGCACGCCAACATTGTATTCCCTATCCATGGCTGTACTTTAGTGGACATGTTTTGTTTTTTCTGTCTGAATTGGCATAAATGTATTTACTGAGGAGGCATTTGGTCACTTTGAATCCACTATAGAGCTGTAGGTTTAGATTAAAATGGTTTGGTTTAGATCAATTTATGAAATATTGCCAGGGTGCAGACAGAAAAAAAGAGATCTAAATGTAACATAATGAAAAATGGTTTGCACAGTGAGTGGATGATGATGATGATAAGTTAGTACTTTATAAAGTATCAATATTAAGGTAGTACCATGAAAATGTGATCCTTCAAAAAGAAACAACCCAAATTTCAGATTCTTTACTCATTTTAGGTGTGTTAAAGCTGACTTATTTAAGTCCCGAATCCTTTGAAAACCCTATATAATTTATTTATTATATATTAAATATAAAATAAAAAGATGACCACAAACAGAAATTCAATCAGCGAATCAGAAAATGTTTAAAGGCATACCGTTGAATTTTAATACATATAAATCCATTAATTTGCATGATACAGAACTACTAATTAGATTTTCCCAAATCCCAATCTTGTTTACGATTTCAAGGAAATGTTATTTGTTTCAATGCATTGGATTCTATATACCGTATTTGCCCGATTATAAGACGAGGTTTTTTTCAGAGCAAATGCTCTGAAAAATACCCCTCGTCTTGTAATGCGCGATGCGCGTAGACAGCGTCCGCTGCAGCCGGAAGGAGGTGTGGCTAGCAGCGGGGGTTGTCTGCGTCCGTCGCATAGACATTCCCCGACTGTCAGAGATAAGAGTTCCCCGCACCGGTGCATTTAATAGGCATTTAATAGAGCACCCTGCCTCCTGAATGCCTTACACCTCCCTATATGCCACTCTGCTCCATAATATGCCTTTTAACCCCCTAAATGCCAGAATGGTATATAGGGGTATAAGGCATTTCTGGAGGCAGAGTGGCACATAGGGGGTCAAAAGGCATACCATGGGGCACAGTGGCATAAAGAGGGTTAAAAGGCATATCATGGGCCACAGTGCCATATTGGAGTGGCAAGCCTGGGGGCAGATGTGCATAACTGGGGGACAGGTTGGAAAATACAAGGAAATAAAAACAAAAAAAATATTTTTCTCAATCATAGCTTTTATTAAAAAAAATAGTTTACATGAATTAACATTTACTGGTAAAACTTTTTTCCTTTGGGGTCGTCTTATATTCAGGCTTTTTCTTTTTTTTCCTAAGTTAATATTCAGATTTTGGGGGGTCGTCTTATAATACGGTATAATACGGTAAATATTTTTTTAATTACCTTCAATACATTTAATAAACATGTACACCTCAAACCAAACTAATACTAACATTTTCAATACAATGCATTTGACTAAAATACAAGAGAAAAATAGCATATTTAATATAAGAATACCTTGTGGATTGAAACATTTTAATTCCATGTGTATAAATCCTTTTTTTATGCTTTAAATGTTTCTTTTTGGTGTACCATATTTTCCAACTCATTAATTTTCTTCCAAAAAATCAGAGCAATGATGTGTCTGCATAATCTCTGCAGAAGTCAGATCCATGACACCTGTCTGAGACAAACATTTACAAAGACAGATGGGCAATTGGGCACTTCAAAAACGTGCCTTGGGCTATAGTACAACTTATTAAGCATATTTTGAAAATGAAACTGTCCAGCTGGACTTAAGCATGGAAATCATTCTAATGTGCATTGCAAAAAGAAACATTCAGCGATATTTGCCCGCTTCTAATTGCTTGTGGCTTTAAAAACAACGTCCGAAATATCAAATGCCTTATTTATTCAGCAACGTAACGTCAAAATATTATGGACTTCCATTTTATATGAGTATGTACATGCCTCATCATAATGCATAATAATGTATTTGAATATTTTCATTTGCAATAAATCCTTATTTTCCATTACTTCCTAACGTTGGCAGAATAGCAAGAATTCTGTGTTTGAGTGCTGTTGAAAAGATCAAATGTATAATGGTATAGCGCAAGACAGGTGAACGAATCTGAGTCCTGGAGCTAAAAAAAAATGTTTTATAGAGAACCACCAAAAAAACATTTATTAAGCATCATGTCTCAACACTGATAAGGGTAACATCTTCCCTTGGCCTTTGACTGTCTGTTAAGTAGGTGAGAAATAAGTATTATTTGTGGCTACTAGCATTCTAATTTAAAATCTTACTCTACCCAGGATACAAAGGTAGGATCTCCAAAAATAGCAGAACAACTAAGTTATCATCTTAAAAAGACACTGTTATTAATCTTTGTGAATATATATATATTTTAAGCAAATTCTAGAAAAAATATTATGGAATTATCATAAAAGAAAAAAAACAGAACTTGATGTCATTTATACCATTATTGTGAAATGACCCTGCAATTAGCTAGCAATGCAGAGTTTCTACAAGAAATCTGGTGATTAAGCACAAACATACCTACATGGTTTTAATATATCCTGTTGGTTTAATGTCAATCAGCTGTTCGATGGGCGTTTAAATCTATAGATTATTATTAATAAAGTGTTAACAGTAGAGATCTAGTATCTATCACTCTCTATGAACACCTGAACCTGCTTTTCTAACTGCATTCAACTGGGTAAGTGGCATTTTTCACTCAAGTGCTGAAAAGCTATAATTTGTGTAAGACAAAGGTTTTATGGAGTCTGAATTTTGCTTCTCATTTTATATTAAATCAGTTCTCTCAAAATCATTTTTTATTAGTATGCCCATCAATCAGGTATTTAAGTGTCATCTGTCCTATCATGCAAGATTAGTTCACTAATTATACAATATACAGCCCTGCCTTAGCATCTTTCAAACAAAAGTAATAATATTGTATTGCTTTGCAAGTTTAATTTTAAATGTCTAAAAAATATCAGTCAACCTTGATATATCTTGTTGACCTCAGTGAATGCAATTATTTAGCAGTCATATTTCATCTTGTGTGTTTTTTTTTATTAAAATGTATCATCTTGCAGTGGATAACACTGAAACTGACTAAATATAATTAGATTTCCGTTATATGGCATTGTCATTGATATGCAACATGCTTTTCAAAATTGCGATGTATAACCTTAATATTTGTGACTCTATCAGGAGTTTCCGCATGGAAATGTATATTTTCTAATATTCTGTCCTATGCTGAAATGATTTCATTTAAATGCAAATCAGAAGCCACTCTGCACCTTTTTCTTGTTTGTTACAACTATGGGAATTATTTGCAGTTAGTAATAAAACTCTATAAACTGAACTTGTCTCCAATATTGCTGAGGGAGAGAAAATATATTTTCTTTCTCCAGACACATACTGTGTATAAGAGATGTCATCCTAAATACTTTTGTCTCACAAACAAACCAACATTTTTAAGCATATATCCCTAAATTTTATTTGTCTTCTACCTTTTTTTTTTTGCTGAAATGTTTGGTTTGAGGGTGATTGCCGCAAATGAACTGTTCATCAAATTAGGTTTTCAATAAATATACAATGGCTTTGATTACCTATAAACCATGTGCTTATGGAGCCATGTTTTCGGTGGCTTATGAGGAAATGAAAAGATAAAGAAAGGAGAAAAGAGGGGCAGGGAGAAAAGGAAGAGAATTATAAAGAGGAAGAGAGATAAAGAGTACATGGAGAGATAATGTGGAAGGAGATGGCATAATGAGATAGGGAGAAATTATGAGAAAAAAGAGGGGAGGGGGAGTATGGTTGTGTTTTGTGTGCAATCAGGGTACTGGGGCAAGTCCTGTTCAGCTATACATGCAATGCAGTGTTTTCTTGTATTTATTTTATTTAGTTATTTTGAACTACATAGGGGAGGAAAAGAGAGGTGAGGCACAGTAAAGGAGGGCACACAGGGAATGATGACAGGGGGCACCATGTAGTGGCCCATACTGGGCAAATGAACACCGAAAGCAGGCCCTTTTTGTAGGAATGGCATCACAATTCAGTTTAAACTGACGTGTCTTTAAGCAGCTATTTTAAATGCATTACAGAATATTTGATACATTTCTAAAATATTCTCTCAGAGGCCTAAAATTGTGAAAAACAGGTATTCAGAAATATGTTTATGTCCATTTTTGTCATATCAGTGCCATACTGATTGTATGTTGGACTTCGTTAGTTTTCCAGCGATCATAACTTTCGCCCACTCTTTCGCAAGATTTCCTTATCACAAATCATATGTTACATAGTAGCAACTTGTATAATTAAATAGTGAGGTTAGGAAAAAACATCCAACATCAAGCAAACACCCTAAAAACAATCTATTTTTGCACTGATTCAAAAGAAGACAAAACTCCTCTTAACCTTATGCCAATTGAAACAGTGGAAAATTGTTCATGGTTATAGGGCAATCAGATGAATCTGTGGACTAATTAGAATTTAAATGAAAACACGTGCCCAATGAATGCTTTTATTTGTCAAAATAAATCCAATGCACTGCTAAGAGCATGCATACTACCAGTTGCTACCAATATCCCCAAGGCTGCCCTCGGGTTGCTCCCTCACAGCGTCTCTTCTCTTGCTCCGCCCAGGAACAAGGCGGAGTCATGGGAAGTGACGTCACATCACGTGACTCCATTTTGTTCCTGGGCGGAGCAAGAGAGGAGACACTCTAAGGGAGCAGCGAGGAGGCAGCCTTGCGAGACTGCGCTGGATTAGCGGGACCCGCAGGTACAGTGCCTGACCGCCCGCTCCCGCCCACAACCCCAGCAAGACCGCCCGCAAGTTTTTTGGCGGAACCCACCTCCCAATGCAGTCCTTTAGTCTGAGGCAGCATCTCAGCATTATTAGATACCACTCACTTCTGTTCTTTTGAAAAGGTCCAGATTCTGCACACAGGTATCATATCAATTTAAACGGTATATCCGATTACTTTAGTAATTGATCTGTAATATTTCTACTGCAGTGAAAACTATCTTACTACAGGACTGTGCACCCTTACATACACGCAGGGTCAGGTGTTTTTAAATCCCAATCATCTAAATAAATATAGCTAAAATTGCTTTACTCTGTCACACTAATAAAACGAGTAAAATAATAAAGATGTTCAGTCGTTCTAGGAACAATAATCCTTTAGTGACCAAAGGAGCAGAAAATTAAAAAAAATACTTTTTCATCCCTTGGCATGCAAACCTGTAAAGGAAATAAATCCATTGTTTATTTCCATCCTCATCATTAATGCAGGGAAGAGTTTAATAAAAACAATGCTCCAAATATTCATGTTGGATGAATAAACATAGAAAAGAAGCCAAAAATAGTCTCAAGAGCACTGGATACAATAGGATGCCAGTTAAAAACAAGTAACAGTTGGAGAAGTTTTAATGACCATTCCAGCACCATGTACATAATAGCTGTTTACTGGGTTACATTGAATTAAAGCTACTGAATGTAAAATAACTGAAATAAAATGAAATAAAGGAAATATTGTCCAAACAAAAAAACTGCAACAATTTTCACAGAAAGAAGTAAACTTCCCAAAAGAGTAGGAGATCATATCTTAATACTGTGAAAATTAAAACTAAGGCATGCTACTTGCAAAATCTGTTGGGAACAATCTCGTATTAAAAGTATTAAATTTTCAGGGGTAATAAAAGATGCAATAATAATTTCTAATCCATTTCTTCCTAGGGGTGTCACAAAGGAACTTAAAGCATCTCCTGACTATAACATTGCTGGGTGGCAAAATATTAAAATAACGTCCCTATTATACGTGCACAATTTCAGGACTAGTCAATCATAAACTAATCAGTGTCTATTTTTTTAGAAGAAGGTAATAACTTCAGCATTTTGTATAATCATATCTGCATTTGTAATCATATTTTTAAAATGATAACATTTTATAAAAATTACTGAATTATTCATGGGAATATATAACATTTTTACCCTTGCCAAGCCATTACTAATTGATTCAGATGGCACACAAAGCTTAATATTCTAAACATTTTTTCTAGCTTCTTAGCAATGTAATTTATTTATTGTAAGCTTATATGAAATAAGATTTTGCTACTTATGATTACTATATATATATATACAGAAAATGCTATTTGGTCACTGGCTACTTCCATGTCCATACATTCCAGTGTTGTGTACAGGGATCTAAGTAGGACTGAGCACATTGGTAAGCCATTGAGCTGAATGTCTAGCTTGGTCTGACATGGAAAACAGCTGTATGTCCTTGAAGTGACTTTCCAGGAACACACAGGGCATGTGTGGCACTGGGTCTTGGTTTGTCCCTTGGACAGGCTGAATCCCAAACACAACCAACAGAGGAATACATTGAGAGTGAATGTGACATGTCTGAAGATCATGCATACATGTAATGCTGTGCAAACTGAATATATTAATTCTAAACCCCCAAAAGTAGGGGTCTGGAGGTTAGTGCCCTGGCAGCATTGTTTATGGAAATTCTGAAAGGAAAATAGAGGAAAGAAGAATAAGACTAGGCAAGAGAAGAATTCAAGTCGCGGAAAAACGGACAAGGACACGGAAGCAGTCAGCTAAGGAGACATTGAGAGAGAGATGAGAGTGAATTAGTATTAGAGAGAGTGAATAATAGTGTGAAAGAGCATGAAAAAGTGAGTGATAACCAAATTTGTTTCTGAAAGGAAAAAGCCCTCTGAATTTTGTCGGAACAAAAGGGTAGGAAATAAAATTCTGTTGTCCTAAAACAAATGGACCAAAAATGATACTGTGTCCAAATTGTTTTTGCTCCATGTGCAAAAGTCTACTTTACAGTGCAAAATGGAACACTATACTGGTAATGACACATTACTAGGTAATAAATAAAATATAAAATTGCATTGAGTGTTTGAACCCCCTTGAGTACTGGATACCAGGTAAATATTCCCCCCTGGGAGGCAGGACTCCAGAATGTGGGATGCGGGATGTTCAGACAGCAGTAAAAAAAATCCTAGATAATATATATTATAATCAATGCAACCGTAACAGTTCAATTACATTGCAACTGTTTCCAAAACATATTTGTGTAAGATTACAAATATTTAGTTTTTAAATTTCAGAGTTAAAAATAAAGTGAGAAACAAGTTGCTACCCAATTGGATAAGAATGTATCATAATTCAAAACACAGTGCTGTTCTGTAAGAAAACCTTAAATATACCCATTTACAATATTTTCTTAAAGCACGTCTCTGTTAGTCCTTAGAGTATTTTTAAGTGGATTAAACATTTGGATTTATTTATTGCGTAAGGTCTCAAGTATTCCAAACCCCACCCCTCCATGCACTCATTTCAAATGAAATAAGGAACACATTAACATTTACACATAATTTATTGTATACATAGACTACATGCATTTATTTCAGCACTATTGAAAACTCGAATGAAGAAAATAGTTTCTATGCTAATGTTAGTAATAAAAATAAAAACCTTACAAATACTATTTAAAAGAATATATGTTTGTAATGAAAGTTAAACATGAATAAATAGATTTCCTTTGCTGTTTTATATTTTTATATGGTAATTTTCATAAAGCTTCCAATTAAAAAAAAAACAGAAAAATGTTGTTTATTTTACACAGTCTGCAACTTGTTCACAATCTTTTACCTTTTACGTTTGCGCATTTCACTAATAAGAGGCGTAAAAGACAAATGTCTGTTCCAACAAGGCTACAGCTGAGTTTTTAGTTATCTTTTAAAGCAAAGTAATATTGGTAATGCAAGAATGTGGCAGTTTTAAAACGGTAACATTAGATTATTACAAACATGTTTTTTTCTGTAATATGGCTTACATTATGTTACCATCAGCATATGTTGACATCTATTTGGGACATACATACATGTGGATACATCACTCAATGTGACATTAACAGAATATCTTTGTTACTAACCTTGATGAGCAATATGGAGGAGTGACTCAACAGAAGCTCCATTTCTTGATATAAATGAAGTTATATGTCAAGGGGAATTGAACTTAGAAAAGCATGCATCAGATGTATCTGTTATTCGCAACAGCTTTAAAGAAGATGTCTCCTTCAATTATAATTTGGGGTCCCAAATTCATTTTGGGAGGAACCCTGGGTGCTGGGACTGAGAACAGTGTATTATTCCCATTGTGTGGTGGAACGCCACAGTAAACAAGGAACTGTTCCTGCTCATCTGGATCATTCCATTTGTTTCTGTGGGCTAGTTTTCAAACATTGCCCCAGAATAACGTTTTTCTCACATAACTTCCAGTGGTGCACACCATCTCATTAATGCATTTAAAGCATATGAGTAATCACACATTGATATTTGAGAATTTGACAAGATTGCTGGGTTTTTGCTTAAAATCTTAGTCATAAATCAGGATACCCAGCATCACAATTCAAGGATTACTTATCAACAAACGCTCTATTTACATATGGAGAACTGCATTCCCCCCCTTATTGTAAGATGAAACACCACACATTAGATAAAAGGAAAAAAAATCACATTTTAATTCTGCTTAAAATGAGCCTCGGTGCATTGTTTTTGGACAACTGTTTTATTAGAGAGGAACAGAATTGATTTTGCTTAGTTACTAAGACCTACTCTTTGGCTCTAACCCAGTAGAGCAGAAAGTGAGCAAACTACACCAAAATGCATTTCTAAGTTGCATCATTTGAGACACTGCACAATTAAAAGTTTTACCTCACTCTACTCAACAACAAATGATTGTCTTCGTACATAACAGGCGATACGATAAACCCAATGCAGACTAGTATTATAAAGCCAGAATATAAACATACGGAGAGATTTTAAAAAGTGGAATGCGCATCTCTTCTTATCGCAAAGGTCTATTTTAAAATATGCCATCAAATATCCCTATGAAAGCATTTGTTTCATCATCCTGTTGGTCACTGGAAAAAATAAATTACAGATTGTTATAAAATTTAGGATTTGTGACTCAATCTAATTTGATGTTACACAAATTACCTTCCATGAACATTATTTTCTTCTGGAGTCTTAAAAAATAGATCACTGGAGATATTAGGCCTGTAAGGATTTGGAAACATGGAGAACATGGAGCCCCCTGTATGCCCTTTCGAAGTAAGCCGATCAGCCTTTTCCTAGCAAAGTATGGGGAACAGGGAATTTATTGTGACATAGAATATAGACAATATAGACACATTTTAGGGTTACCACCACGGTAATTGGATTTATATATTTACCAAACCATTTTTCTTATTGAACTGGAAGTTTGATGATTGTACATCCATTGAATTCATGCCTGTCTGAGTGCAAAGTCCTCTATTTGATTTAAAGCCTGAATATCTAAAAAGGAAATTGATAAAAGGACTGGCAGATGAGGTCATTCAAGGCAAGATCATACATGGTAAGGTCAATGATCATGGTATACTAGGATCAGACATTGGCGTATACTAAGAACAGTCCAAGGTCAATAACCAGATGGTCATCAAGCTCAACAAGCTGCTAAATCAGGAGGCAAGAACGTAAACAGAGTCCCGAACCAGAGGTCAAAATCTAGAATACACGGATCATGCAAAAACTAACAATACTTCAGGACCAGAAAGCTCAATTCTCCAGCAAAGAAGTCTGGGAGCATCCCTGGTATATAAAGGCCCTTAACCCCTTTGTGACAAAGGCTGATTTTACTGTTTGTTCCCCTGGTGACAATGGCCTTTTTAACATTTCTGCGCTGCTCGCGTTTAGCTGTAATTTTCTTCTTTCCCGTTTACTGAACCCACACACATTAGATATTGTTTTTTTCAGGACAAGAAGGGCTTTCTTTAGATGACATTGTTTTGATTGTATCATATTATTTACTATTAAAAAAAGTATAAAATATGGTGAAAAATTTAGAAAAAAATGACTGTTTCTAACTTTTAGTTGAAAAATCTTTTACTCATCTATAAAAGGTAATGAAAAAACCTGCTAAATAGATTCTACTATTTGTCCTGAGTTTAGAAATACCCAATGTTTTTATGTTTTTTTGCTTTTTTCTACCCATTATGGGGCAATAAGTACAGGTAGCGTTTTGCTATTTCAAAGCCATTTTTTCCAAATCTGGTAATTCTTCCCCCCATGTGCCATTTCGGGTATCTTTGAACCCGGCCAATGCAATTTACCCCATCAAGTCATATATTTTTGAAAACTAGACAGCCCAGGGTATTCCAAATGCTAGTATTTTAACTCTTTCCATGCACCATATCTACCACCAGTCTTTGTCAAACTTTGTGGTAGTCATTTTTTTGCATTTGTTTTGTCACACACATTTTACTTCAGGTATGAATTAAAATGTTCTCGTATATGTCACTATCACAAAACACCCCAATATGTGTTCAGCAACATCTCCTGAGTACAGCGTACCTACATGAAGATTTTGCCTTGGCTGTTTGGGGGCGAAAAGGGCCACCATTTTTGGGCAATGCGCATTTTCAAAACTGTTGAACTTTGGCGTTGGCGATCAACTGCCCATTTGGTACATCTTTGAGCCGGGCCATTTCAGTGTGCCCACTAAAATCATATATTTTGGAAAACTAGACACCCCAGGGTATTTCAAATGCTAGTATTTTAACTCTTTCCATGCACCATATCTTCCACCAGTCTTTGTCAAACTTTGTGGTAGTCATTTTTTTGCATTTGTTTTGTCACACACATTTTACTTCAGGTATGAATTAAAATGTTCTCGTATATGTCACTATCACAAAACACCCCAATATGTGTTCAGCAACAGCTCCTGAGTACAGCGATATCTCACATGAATGATTTTCCAGGCTGTTTGGGGGAAAAAGGGCCATATTTGGGACATGCGCATTTTTCAATGTTGAACTTTGGTATTTCGGTATCCACTGCCCATGCCTATTTGCCTATTTGCCCACTGCCTATTTGGTACATCTTTGAGCCAGGCCATTTCAGTGTGCCCAATAAAACCATATATTTTTGAAAACTAGACACCACATGCATGGGTTTGTCATTTTTGGGGGAACTAAAAGGCCACATTTGGGACGTGTGCATTTTTCTAATTGGAAATTAGATGTGTGCCCACCCCCCCCTTTTAATTGGGACATTGTTGAACCCGGCCAATTCAATTTACCCCATCAAATCATAATTTTTTAAAAGTAGACACCCCATGGGCATTTAATATGTCAGTATTTAACTCTTTCCAGCGAGAATTGTTTAAGCTAATGTATAATTTTAGACTTGCTCACTAAAAATATATTTTGTATATATTATATTTAAATTTTTTTGCTTTTTTTAATTTTTTGTCTTTTTTTTTCAACTTTGAAGGTTCCTGATGACGTCGTGGGAGATTAATTTTTACATTTACTGTATTTTACTATTTTTTTCTAATTATTAATTTATTTTTATTATTTTATAATCACACCTGTGATTAGAAAGCCGGGCCATTGATGTTGAATGCGGTACCTGTATTCAACCTGCAAGTGGAGCCAGAGTTCTCTACAGGGTCTGGAGACCATCTAGCAAACTTTTTCACCTTTATTATTTTTTTTACCGGGCGAAGATCACTTGCAGCGGCAGCTATGACCGCTCTCTGGGGCGGTCACAGCCCTTCGTGGGGTAAGTATTTGGTGTCGCTGGAATGCCTCGATCAAGATCATTTAAGTTTAGGAGGTGATCGTTGATCGCCTCCTAAACGCTTTTAAAGCGGATGTTGATGCCCTGGGGAGGGGCCAGACATGGTGCCGATCGTGGCGTTGCTGAATGCCTCAAGGTCAAGGCATTACAGCAACGCCGTTTGGGTGCAGAATGCGAACGTTTAAAGACATGACGGTCCTGGCATGTCAATCATCACTAACCTGATGTTAGTGCATGACGTGCCAGAACCGACAATTGTCATTAAGGGGTTAAAATACCGTAGTTGCTCGATTATAAGATAAGGTTTTTTCAGATCAAACGCTCTGAAAAAAGTACCCCTCATCTTATAATCGAGGTCGTCTTCTAATCAGACCTCAAAAAAATGTCAGCTGGGGCCAGGCTGCTTACCGGTGCTTTGGTCGCGAGCAGCATCTCTTGTACTAGCAGCGTGATATGCCTATAAGGCATATCATGGGGCAGAGGGGCATATAGGGGGTTTAAAAGGCATATCAATGGGGGCACAATAGTGGCATTATAGGAAGGTTATAGACATTTCTCTGGGGAAGAGTGGCAAGCCTGGGGGCAGATAAGTGCAATAACTGGGGGGGCAGGTTGGCAATAAAAGGAATAATATAAAACAAAAAGTATTTTTTCTCCATCAATAGGCGTTTTATTAAATATGAAAAAATATTTACAATGAATTAATTTACTAGTAAAATTTTTTTCCTATAGGGTAGTCTTTATATTCAGGCTTTTTCTTTTTATTTTTTTTTTCGCTAAATTAATATTTAGATTTTGGGGGGTCATCTTATAATCGAGCAAATACGGTACTAGCATTGAAAATATCCTGGAGTGTTTAGTTTTCAAACATATATGGTTTGATAGGGTAAATTTAACTGACCAGCTTCATAGATGTCCCAAATAGGACATCAGCACAGTATGAAGAGATTTGAAAACAATGTTTTTTTGAAACTACCAATACTCGGGAAACATTTTTAGAATTTAGCAGGTTTTGTAGATGAGTAAAAAGATTTTTCAAATAAAAGTCAGAAAAATAACTATTTTCTATTTTTCAATGTATTATATTACCGTATTTCCCCATGTATAAGATGCTCCCATGTATAAGACGCACCTTAATTTTGGTGCCTGAAATTTGAAAAAAAATGTATTATCATAAAATTCATACTCATCATCCTCATCACTCCCATCCATTAACTGCCCCTAAATTAAACCTAAAGACCCCATAACCAGGCCTGGACTGGGACAAAAAATAGGCCCAGGCATTAAAGACTGAGCAGCCCATTTTTATGAAAAAACATATATATATATAATATATATATATATATATATATATACATATTGTGAATGCTCAGTAACTTTGAGACACAGATTCTTCCCAAAAGAGTTGAATAAGCAGATTTTATTGCTCGTGCACACGAGGGAGTGTCATCAGCCAGACTACTCTCTCTCAATGAAAACAACACATGTCTTATATACCTTTACAAACAAGACAACTACGTGCTAAGATCTGTCTACGTAGCAAGTGTCCTGAAATATACATACAGAAACATACAGAAAACCATTCATCCTATTATGGTCCGTTTATGGCAAGGACCATGTTTACAGCTGAGATGATCAATCACTTCTGACCCCCCTCATGGTGGTCCTTGAATAGACTTGGTCAGTTTCTTTTAACTTACTTGGAGCAAGAAATAGCCAACCACCTGTCCACTCTTAACCTTTCATTGCACATAGAGTCACACAGAAAAGGACACTCAGGGTTAACATAAAAATATCTGCTGAGAAGCTGAAGTCACATATTCGATATTCACAGTCCTCCCTTTTTATTCTTAACAGATCCTGTTAAGTAATCAATAATTTGTTTTTGGACGAGATGGAGCTTGTTGCATAGCGAACCATGCGTCCATTAATTTCTTTTCATGTGGATCATCATAGAATGTGTTATCCAGAGTTTCCGGGTCTTTAAAATCAGGGGGAATTCTTCACCTTCCAACAAAGGCATTATGTGGTTAGTGCCACTTTACACTCAGCGTCTTAATTAGTAGAAACAAAACATACACACATACAACAACAAACAAATCCACAATCATACCAGTCACCAGTTTTGCTCCAAGTGAACCGAACCATCTTTCAAGGCCGAATGGATCCCATTCCTCATTGCTTTTTAAAACTAAACCCATTACCTAGTTCCCGTGAAACCACTGACCTGCCACAGGGACACTCAACACAGGGAGCACCTGCAGCATGTGGAACAAACCCACACACCCAACATGACTGATCCATACCCGAAGCTGCACAAAACATTCTGCCTATGTCACAATACAAACCATTCCCACATGGTATCTAATCTCATCCCTTTTGTGTCTGACAATTTAGTTGACCACTTCTGTATTAGATTGATACAAGTATTCTCCCGACATGCACAATCCCATAAAAATCTAACAAGACATGCAAAAAAAACATTTAGATCTTCCTTTTGGCTTTTCCAATATTTTGCTGCATGGTTTCACGAGTGGCCTCTTGGCCTTTCTCGGCTTTCCCACGTAGGTTAGTCAGCTAGGATTATTGTGCCTGTTGGAGGACTAACTTGATGATTTCCTTGGAATCGGGACAAGCTTTAAATGGCTGCAATGGATCCAAGAAGCAATCTCTGCTACCTTTACAGCTGTGTTAGTAACAAGCAAAACTTGATATGGGCCTTTCCAGCGAGGTTGAAGAACTTTCTTTCTTTGAAAACTCTTGACCAATACGTATTCTCCTGGTTGGATTTGATGAATAGGTTTGTCGTCCTCTGTATCCGTGCGCACTGCTTGCACCTGTGATTTGAGAGACTTAAAGGACTTCATTAAAGTCTTACAATACACGCTAATCGTGTCATCTATCATAGCATGATCATGCACTAATACTTCTAGTGAATTAGCAGCTAGCATAGGACGTCCCATTATGAGCTCATGAGGTGTAACTTTTATGGCTGCATGAACTGAGTTTCGCATCGACATTAATGCTAAGGGTAAAGCTTCTGGCCAGAGCATATGGGTTTCTGCGCATATCTTGCTAATCTTATTTTTTTTAAGACTCCATTAGCTTTTTCTACTTTTCCTGCACTCTGAGGGTGATATGGACAATGCAGATGGTACACAATACCTAAATCTTTAGCAAGATCCTGTACTTTATCAGCAGTATAGCGTACCTTAATCTGAAAAGATGTGCAGAGGTATACAATATCGAGGTACATGGGTAGGCTTCTATCCAGCGGGAATATGTACACACTATAACAAGGACATATTTATAATGCAAAGATCTTGGCATTTCAATAAAGTCAATTTGCAAACTTCTAAAGGGTCGCATGGGACACAGAGTCCTCCCATGCCCTTGTATTTGTACTCACTTACCCACATTGTGCTGTTGACAAATAACACATTGTTCACAATATTTTTTAACAAGGGGTCGTATATCTGGGGCCCACCAATCAGCTTGTATAGCTTTAGCCAAAAACAATTAAAAAAAACATTTTAAAAAACATTTTCTTCCACTCCCCCCTTTTGTTCCCAATATTGCTGAGTTTTCTCATCAATTTGGGAATAAAATTTCTTTAAATCAATGGGAATTGTTAGTGAGGTGGGGTCTGTATTAGCAGCTTCTTGAAAAAGTTCTGTGAAGGGTAAGCCTGCCGCTTCTTTAGCAGATTTATCAGCTAACTCGTTGCCTTTCAATTCTGCATCGGTGCAATTTTAATTACAGCTATTGCACTAGGCATAATCAGAGCATCTAACAATGCTTTTACATGGGTATGGTTAAGACTAGGGGAACCTGATGAAGTAAGGTAACCTTGTAATCGCCAGATGACACCAGAATCATGCACAACTCCAAAGGCATATCTAGAATCTGTATTTGTGTTCACTTTATGTCCTTTCTTAGCCAGCTCCTGCAACCGATGAAAGGAATCTGCAACACACACTTCTTCAGTAGGGGATGGGACAAGTAAATCATCCACATTATAAATGCAAATATGTACTGACTGTCTTTATGCAAAGGTATGCTAAAGAAAGCAGAACTTAGAAATATTTGGCCTCTGAAGGGATACAGGACAGGATAGTAGTAGGGTTAGGAACAGCAGGGAAAATGGGCTGAACAACTGCATTTACAGCTCTCAGATCCTGTACAAACCTATATTTAGGGGGATCAGAACCTGGCTTAGAATCCTCTTTATATTTCTCAAAATGCTTTGCAGCAGAGACCACATCCTTTAAACTCTTCTCTTCCCAACCAATCACCACTCCTTTTACTCCCTTCTTTACGTCTGGTAACAATCCTTTCACAAATGCAGCAACTATCATAGGTTCTGGGTCATTCACACCACTATATGCTTTCACCAACCTTTTAACTCTATCAGCAAACTCTTCAACTCTTTCATTCTTACCCTGTGAAGCAGTGTTAATCTTAGTCCAATCAGTGTTCTGGGGAAATCCTTAAACAAAAGCTTTAATAATATTATCATTCAATGTCTTGCGTGCGGCAGCATTGCACTCTACCAATTCAACATCTGTATCCCAATTCAAGTCATGTACTACTTTAGGAAACGCTGCTTTAAAACTAGTAAACTCTGCACTGGTTAAAATAATCTGCCACAACTGATCATAATCTTGTTTAACAGGGTCATAAGCAGTCATCAGTTCTTTCAAAACATCACAAAATTTAGTAATATCATCTCCAGGACGGAGAAACTGTTGTTTTAGAACTAACAGTTCTCCCGGTGCCCAGGGGTGATGAATAGTAAAGGGAACACCAGCATTATCCCTTTCTCTCATAGGATACATGCTTTCTGTGCTCAAAGCAATCTGTTTTACTTTAACAGTTTTATCTGTATTTCTTAAATCATAAGGGTGTTTAACATCAATAGAAGGAGGAGGGGAAATTGGGTGCAGAGGAGGAGGGGAAGCAGTAGATTGGGATAAGGGTGATAGAGATGAAAAGGGTGTTGGGACAGAATGGGGAGGGGTGTGAATAGGTTCAGGAATAAGAACAGGAGCATCAGCTCCAGGGGCAACATGATTATAAGGGGGAGGATTAAATATCAAATCATCAACAGTCATATCATTGTTAGTAAGCAATGGAGGATATAACTTATCAACAAGTACAACATTCTCAGATTCTTTCTGCAGTTTTTTTTATCAGTTTCCTCTTTCCTAACAGGATAAAGGGAACTGGCGGCCGCCTGAGGGTGTTGGGAGTTTTCAAGTGGAGCAGACTCATTATGCTTTCTCCAGATTTTGAAACCTTCCCTAAACCACATACAAAAACACTCTCCATTCATTTTTGGAGACATGTGACATTCTTTCTTTAAAATCATTACAGAGTCCTTTTAAGGATTCCATATTTAAAGATCCCTGTGAGGGTCAACAATAAAAATTATCCTCATCTGATTCTGAGGCTAATTTCCATTTATACATATATTTTCCCATCTCTTTGCCATGCTTCTTAATCATGGTTTCTAGAGGGGACCCCGGGGTAACTCTGGAGAAAAGATTTCCCATCTTATTCTCCTCTACACAAAACACAAATCTACAATAGCGGGTTAGGCTATGTACTCTACAATAGCGGGTTAGGCTATGTACTTCTACAATAGCGGGTTAGGCTATGTACTCAACTTAGTTGCAACTTCTGACAATACAATACAATAACTCACTTCTTATAAACATACAAAATAGAATAACATGCATGCATCTTACTTACTCAACTCTTATGGATCCCGTCATTCAGATAGGTACCCAGTGGCCGACCCCCGTATCCTCTACCCAATACTTTACACTAAAGGCTTTCTTTTAAAAGAGGTGCCTCTTACCTTTTTTTAGATGAGCTCAATGTTGGGTAAAGGATCGTGAGTCTGCACCGTCTGGATCCTGAGTCCGAAATGTGGGATCCCGGACGAGCCCCCAACTGTGAATGCTCAGTAACTTTGAGACACAGATTCTTCCCAAAAGAGTTGAATAAGTAGATTTTATTGCTCGTGCACACGAGGGAGTGTCATCAGCCAGACTACTCTCTCCTCAATGAAAACAACACATGTCTTATATACCTTTACAAACAAGACAGCTACATGCTAAGATCTGTCTACGTGGCAAATAATCAGTGTCCTGAAATATACACACAGAAAGATACAGAAAACCATTCATCCTGTTATGGTCAGTTTATGGCAAGCACCGTGTTTGCAGCTGAGATGATCAATCACTTCTGACCCCCCTCATTGTGGTCCTTGAATAGACTTGGTCAGTTTCTTTTAACTTACTTGGAGCAAGAAATAGCCAACCACCTGTCCACTCTTAACCTTTCATTCCACATAGAGTCACACAGAAAAGGACACTCAGGGTTAACATAAAAATCTGCTGAGAAGCTGAAGGCACATATTCAATATTCACAGTAGGGACCCCTATAAACTGTTTGAGCTGCTTAGACAAACTTTAGCAGTAGTGGGCCTTAGGCTGCACAGCTCTGTGACTTACCAGAAATCAGCTTTTCACATTTCTCCACTGACGGAGCTGTTTTGGTCAGCGGCACATATTTTGTATCCATCTTTCCTAGCACAAATCTGGCAACTCATAATGCATGTAATTAATCCTTCATGACCCAGTTATTCCAGAAGGGTCAACCCTGTTGAACAGGAAAAAAAGAAGAAACAAAAACATGTTTGTGCCATATTCTAAGTGAAGGTTCGCTAAATTTTATTTATAGAGCTCCAGCAGATTTTGTCACAGTTAAAGCTATATTGTATAGAATACCATAGGTGAGTATAATGTGCATATATCGTAATGCATAATCATAACTCATGTTAAGGCTAATGGCTACCAAATGACATCTCAATGGCTCGTGCAGCCCACACGCCATGTTCTTATGGTCACGCGGCACGTGGCCAGGGAAACCCATCCAGTGGCCGTGCACCGCAGCACCCGATCGGCCTGCAGGGCACCTGTGTCAAGCCTTCAGATACGGGTTTTCCTGGGAAGTAATACCAGCTTACTGACCCTTCTTCATTCACAGCTAAAGTCGATTTTTAAAGGCCTAAGAAGTTCTGCAGCATCTAAAACCTTCACTTCTATCATCCTTTATCTGCATGCCTTCTTTCGTTATATCTTGAGGCCTATTTCCAAATCACCCCATGCCTTCTTTTCTTGCCCCTATAATTGTTATTTTACCCTCATTACTACGGTTAGAAATATGGTTAGGAAGGGGGTAAGGTTTTGTATGCAACAACTTGCTATTTAGAAGTTTCTGTGCATATTATTGGGGATATGAAAAAACATTGTGATACATTCATACCCAGCAAACATTTTAAGGTCAAAAAGAGGGGCATTGGGGAGGAAGGAAGACAAGAGAGATTTGGGTAGTATAGTGGGACTGTCTATCCTAAGGGGGATGCTTGGCAGGTATATTATTAGTTACCTCACAGGAGCCATTTCTCTCATGCAAACAGACCCCCTGCTCTTTTCAAGACAGGCTGACTAACACATATTCATCCAATCACAGGGCGCCAGACAGCCAGACATGCCAGGGGCTGCAAGGAAGCCCCTGATTGGTTGGGAAACATAGTTTCAGAGTCCCTCTGCCCTGTCCTCCAGCATCTGCCTCACAGGCCTGTGCTATCACCGAGTCTGATGTAATGTAGGGAAGTTTAACTGTAGTGAGAGGGTGGTAGATAAATGTAACAATCTCCCAGCAGAAGTGGTAGAGGTTAATAAAGTGAGGGTATTTAAACATGCATGGCATATGATTTTTCAAAATCTAGAACGAGACCAGGGGCTGATTAAGGTCTGGGCCCTTGCGACAAAGAATTTGGACAAACTAAATGGGAGAAATACCATGAAATTCTATGTTGGTGGGAAATTTCCCAGGTATATCAACTTATTACAAGTACTAGAGACAGAGCGCAGAATATGCACAAAGCCTGTGGCACGTGATGATGAATCTTTGCATAAGAGTTATAATTCATTCAGTTAAAAGCTTCTGGATCTTAACAATGAGTTTGCCACATCTGTTGCACCACCAATTAAGGGTCATTTTGCAAAGCATAGCACAGATACTCAATTCATACTTTCTAACATTCGAAATAACAAGAGGTGCTATTTTTGAAATTCAATGTTATTATTATTTTATTTGAATACAACAGTCTTGGAGGATATTAGACCAGACTGAGAAAAAAGTAGTTGGTAGAAACAACGGAACAGCTTTTCAGCCTCTGATTCTAAGAGCTGTGACCCCGTTAACGTCAAGCCCCATGCTCTTTGGTCTTCGTTGTTCTAAAGAATGATCCGGAGTTTGTGTGACTGCAGCAATGGGGGAGCAACTCTGCCAGCTTCAAGTTCATCCCAGTCAATTGATTGGAAGAATGGGTGGCATCTAATGTTGGTTGCCAGCTTCAGCCGAGAAGACGCTTGCTTGGACAGAAGCTGTGTTAATATATCTTTCTCCTCCAAGCTGAGCCAGAGTGGGAGATAGGGAGTATTGTACAGGACTGATGTGTCGACGGCAAGGTCATCAGATCCATCATCAAATGGGTGTCCTCCTGTGACCATCTCATACAATATAACTCCCAATGCCCACCAGTCAACAGCAGAGTCATAATGCTCTCCACGGATCATTTCAGGAGCCATGTACCCGACTGTCCCAGCCCGTCCAGTTGCTGTCTTGTTGCCAAACATGTTCAAGAGGGCTAGTCCAAAATCAGCAATTTTGACGTGACCTGCAGCATCTAAAAGGATATTTCCTGGTTTTAGGTCACGGTGGACGACGCCATTGCAGTGGAGATACTTCAACCCACAGGTTATTTCCGCCGCAAAAAAATTTGCAATGTTGTTGTCAAGAATTGAATTAACTGCA
>VKOC01000004.1:24193481-24316790 GCA_009364415.1 Spea multiplicata
TGCACAACGTAAGATTTTTTTTTAAAACAGAATATGAGTACGTATATATTTACATGAAAAAGTATACAGTATTTGATTTCAATAGACCCGAGTTTACGTGACAGATAGCACAGATTATATTATATTGACTTATAAGAGATTCTGTTTCCCTGCATGTTTGATTACTCCCGGGCTCGGAGATATGTTTTTGCTTCACTAAAAATGTACGTATAGATAGAAGGCATGTTTCAAAAGATGCTTATAATTGTGTTCATTATTTTTATGTTTGTCAGGCCAGATAAAGACACGTATCATGTTTACAGTGTTTGTTATAGTTGGCTGATTGATTTCTACAGTGTCAGTTGTAGAAGGCAATTGTAGGTATTATTGATGAGAAGCAAACCTGAATTTGACATCAAATTAGTGGCATTCATGTAACAAATACAGGTGGGGGAGAAATGTCTAGTATGCTTAAAACGGGTGGGAGGAAGGGGGGTTTTTTTTCCGTCAATGAAACACTGGATTTTGAGTGGTTGCAGGAAAAAAATAAAACGCCAAAGTCAAAACTTCAAGCTTTCTCATTATTAGCTATACCTGAAGGGGACAGATAAAGCTTCATGTACTGTATCCTCTCATCAATACAGGAGAGCTTTTTGTCAGTAATTTGCAATAAGTGTCTGCTTCAGTTCAGTGGGGACCCAGAAATCATTATTGGCTGCAGCCATGCACAGTTCCTAATTGGAAGCGTTGGGCCTTATCAACTGAGGATTTTCTAAGGCCGTTGACAGATACCAATACTAAAATCATTGTTCACTTGTCAATTTAAAAGCCATTAAAGCAGCTTATTTTTTGCTTTTAATTGGTGCTTTCTCCCCTCAACAACTCTCCGAAAACACACACACACACAGGGTGGATAAGGTATTAATATTAAAAATGATGCAATGTAGGTCATTTGATCAAGTTAGGGTAAAATTAAAGCTTGAAAACATGCACATTTAGTTAAAAGATGCTTTAACCCCTTAAGGACAATGGGCGGTCCCTAAACCCATTGAAAACAATGCATTTTGAGCCCGTACATGTACGGGCTTTGTCATTAAGGGGTTAAATTTCCAGGGGACTTTAAAATCAGCCTCGAATAAGTCGGAATCTGTCAGTAAATCTCCCAATCAAGAAAAACTGCATTCATTTAAGATGTTTGCAAAATGTGCATTGGGGCCAAAATCAATCACACTCTGTAGTATGGCTGCATAAAACCACATTTTTAAACTATTAATGTGTGCTGCCCAGTTTAATTTTTTTTATATAACACTTACATATATAACATGGATTTACCATCTACCCATATACATTGATAATAGGTCTTATTAATTATAATATATATATATACATATATATATATGTTTATCACAAATACCTAGAAGCAAATAATTTTGAATTACTGTTTATTTTGGTGATTTCATAAAAATATACACATTACTACGTGCCTTAAAGTCCACCTGATAATTAAAATAATTACATTTTAAATACATGCAATTTATTCAGAAAAACAGCTATGAAACATTGCATTCTTTCACTATAAACAATATATGGATTTAGACTGAATGATAATGATTATAATAATGGAAGTGAACAAGCAAAAAGAAGCTATAGGCATATTTAAATGAAAATATTGCTTTGCCATGGTCAATTTAACATACATACTATTAGATCTGAATATACAGTATATGTTTTTGGGATAATAAGCACATATGTTCCTTGCAAGTTTAAAAACAAAAATGTGTTTTTTTTGTTTGTTCTGTTTCACTGCTGCCTTATTTGCTGTCATAAATAATTTGATCCAGAAATCGTTTAAGCATGTGTACAACCCATGGAGGGTTTCATTTGACCTCATTATACTGCAATAAAGAAAAAAAAATCCAGTTTGTTAAATATCACCGAACTGCATGCATTTCACATCAGATCATTGAAGTTATGCTTCAAACGATTGTTCTTTGAGAAATGGAATGGGTTAACTTTGCTTGCCAGGAGCTCTTCTAACAAACACACGGAAAGAAAGAGACAGAGATGCAGCCCCTTTAAGAGCCGAACAACCAAAGAAAAAAGAGATTTATGCTTTTAATTAATGGCAATTAAACCATGCCTGTTGGCTTGGCCGATGGCAATTGTTCCCTGTAAAAAGAAGGCCGAGCTGGTGACAAGCATTTGAATCCGCTAAGTTCTGTCAGGGGAGCTGACTCTGCAGGCATCAAAACCTAACTAAATCAATAAAAGAATTAAACTTTTATAAATTGCATTTTGACAAGTATCAGATACCGTTAAGCTTTGATATTATGAATTCCTTGGAGGTGATGCAAACAAGAAGGGCCGCGGTTAGAGATTCAAACAATCAAAGGGCCTTGTTAACATGCGCTGTCAAATGCATCAGTGCTATTAATTACTACAAATTAATGTGACTCTCTCTTCCTCTGGTGATTGGAATAATAATCAGCTGGATTCAAGGAATGAGCACAGAGAACATATGCATCCCTGCCAAAAATAATAAGTTAAGAAACCAGGAGACATTTGCAATACTTATGTTTGCGGGCTTGATCATTTTCTTGCGCATATGAACACCCAACATGATTTAACATCTTCAGTGTCGGTTTCCTTCTCATCTGGAACAGTCTTGGATAACATGAAAAGTTTATTGACGAAGGAGGTAAATTCATGCATTCATTTTTCCAGAGCATTTATCATGTTTTCTACACACTATTTCTAAAGTGATTTATCAAAGACATTTGTAATAAAAAGCTGCTGATAATATTCCCTCAAGTTGGTTTAATAGTGTCTATGGGCATGAAAGGTTGTTACCGAGAATACTGTGAAGGCTAGCAAGCAAAGTGTGTAGCCAATTCGACAAAGATATTCTGCATATCTCTTTATACCCAGGAACTCTCTGGATTTGCACCAAAGAATCATTTGGCTGTTCCTGTGGCATCAGTTATGGTTGTAGTTGCCCAGCTTACTACTCCCAAACCAGAACAGCCATCTTCTAGATGATGTCTATAGTCATTGGCCCCAGCCTTCAACATGCTCCCATATGATGAAATGGCCATCAGCCGTGATACTTTTATGGGGTCCATGCCCAGATCCTTAGCTGCCCCTAAGTCCTAACATGCAAAGGGGATTGATCCCTTCCACTTGCTGTATTCTTCATGATGTCATATGCCGGTGCTTCACACCTTCACCGTTGTGCATAAAAGATACTAAAGAGATGTTCACAAATATCCACAGGGTAAATGAGATAGTTGATCTCCTCAGCTTGTCCCTTGAGCTGCAGAACTTTTATCATACAATAGGGCAATCCGCCTCTAATGAGAATACTTAGTGGCCCTGGACCTGCCACCTTAGACAAGACATACCACTGGTCATAACAAGAAGGACAAAGCGTAAAAAACGTTATTACCTATTGGCCTCCATTGGACTTCCTATCAAATAAAGAAGATACACCGAGATACACAATTCACTTTTAGTTGACAAAACACTCTTGTTGCTGTGACAGCACTTACAAAACTTATCTAGAACTTCTAGTTGGCTTCCCATTGTAAGTGATTGTGCAAATGTAACCTTTGTTCTACAGAATCCTGGAGTCATTAAATAACCTTGAATAAGCTTGAAATCCCTGAACATATTGGCCTCTTCACATATCAATTCACCCAACTATTTAAAAAAAAACTAGAAAAACTAGTTTTTGTTGTAAGGATCGGAATTTTAATAAATCCATGCTCAGTTTCTGTATAATATCACATTAAATAACAGAAAAATTATATTGTTGGTTAGCACATCTGTTGTGTTATATACTACATGATTTGTAGATTTTTAGATTTTTTTGTATACCATACTGTTTATGAATTGTAGGATGCTTCATTACACCCCCTGTTAACAGAATATCTGCCAATTCTCCTGGTGATTTTTTTTTTTTAAAATAAATTTAATTCAATCAATTGAATTGCCAATCAATGTATTGTAACACGTAGAAATCAGTGCTGTCGGTGAAAACTATTTTTTTTTCCATTAGAGCAGAATCGTTTCTGACATTTTTTGCACACATATTGATATTTTATAAAGACACATGTTGTATTAAAGGCATGACTAGATTTGATTCTACCTTTGTGGCTCTTAATAATTCCTCTGTGGCATGAACAAACCTAATTTTAGCACAATGCAGTAATACACATTTGCAATTTCATCATTTTTAATGGATTCATGTGGGATTGATTTGCACGCATCTCATACTGGTCAACTTGAAAAGTGTTTTATAATTATAATGGGTGTTAATTTGTATAACATCTTCTTTTTTCAGGCATTTTGCATGTGATTAGTATCCAGTGGTGAGATGCTAATTAATTTTCAATCTTTTTAAAAAAAAATGATTTACTAAAGCCGTTAGCTGTCAACATCTAGTTGTTTTGATTAGTTTATCCCCGTGAGTGGCTGGAATGTATATACAGTTCATTGCCTGCCATCAGAGGGTTAAATCCTGCTATATGTTCAGGGTCCATGTCACGCTTGTGTATTTTACTCCAGATCCCAGCTCCAGTCTTGGACACATGAATGGTCTGTCTCCTCTAGGTGAGCTAGCGAATATATTCTGAAATCATGTCATATTTTTGAGATTTTTTTAAAGCTCTGCCTTTGGCTTATTTTTCTAAATTCATAATGCATATTTTGATATCAATACAAAGGTAAACACGGAGGTGCAGCCAATGTAAAGTGACAAGAAGTCAGGTGCATTTCAGTCATAATGTAGGCTACTGTTTATGCTCACTAAACCATGTTTACATACAAATAAATTAAGGTTACTTATTGTTTTTTTTTAACTGACATACGTAATATAATTTAGGATTATAGGGAATTTCTGGCTGCATACACACATTGTATCCATCTTGGGATGTATGACTTTATTTGTTTATCATCTAATCTTTAGTTCAATCTTCTTATTTTGTCAATGCTTTCATTTAATTTCTCACAAACATTGTGGGAGACATAGCATGATATTCATATAGATATACATTTTTAATCATCAATATTTAAAATAACAATATTTCACTCTTAGAATTTTTAAAAATACTTATATTACTTTATATTACTTTAGAGCCATGTATGGTCATGTGGGTCACTGAGCAAATGAATCAGGTGATTGTCACATCTAGTCCACGGGGAAAAAATCTTCATAGAGGGGGAAGAGATCAGGGGACTATAATTGGGCCTTCACGGCTATCAACAGTGCCACTGAGTAGAGGAGAGGTTACATGGAGCAAAACGGTGGTTTAGAGACTGATGGAGTGTAAATACACACTGAGGTCCTGGATCAGAGCATAGTGTTGCCTTCTGAGGCAAAAAAGGCAATCAAAGGAACGCAAACAACAATATTATTATATGGTTAGGAAACTTACTGAGAGGATAGCAGATAAGCGGGGACAAGACCAAGCAAATTGTGGAGACAAGACCAAGGCACCATTAAGGTTTGATTCTTTACATCATGAATATGAGGTGGATAAGATGGGCTGCTGAATGGTTCTTATCTGCAAATTTCTATGTTTCTATGTATTCATGAATGGTATGCTTTATTGATTATTTCAGCATATAGAATCTGAGAGAGCGCATTAAATGGAGTGAAGCTGGTAATATGTATTGAGACATTCCTGAGGAAAAGCAGGAAGTGATGCAGATATCAAGAGGAAACCTATAGGGAGCCGAGTCAAATCAAGGTAGGAAAATCAAATAATAAATAATAGTGATGCACTAAAGAGATTCATTTACTAAAAAGATGAATAGGCTCACACTAAAAAAATAAATAACAATCGGTACCTGAGCCAACTCACACGAGTAAATGAGATTTCATAGAATAGCATGGGAATCTTCAAACCACACTCTAATAGGACATGGAAATCATCACAATAACATTTCATCAAAAACCCTAAACCAGATGTTTGGTTTCCTTGACACACAGTAGTTCTGTTTATTTACCTGATGTTGTAAACCTATTGCATTGTTTATATATCTTGGAAGATAAGCAGTTACACACAGATGGCAGTGGAATAATTATATGTACAATACAAACCAAACACCTCTCCAAAGTTTGCACTCTAGGTAATA
The DNA here is from genome assembly GCA_009364415.1 of Spea multiplicata. Classification (NCBI taxonomy): domain Eukaryota; kingdom Metazoa; phylum Chordata; class Amphibia; order Anura; family Pelobatidae; genus Spea; species Spea multiplicata. The sequence goes on from VKOC01000004.1 coordinate 24,199,599, forward strand.
CACAAACAGCATTCGCTTTTTTATATTTAAGTGCTGAAAGCCATTTATCGGATGTTCACGTACAACAATGCAAAAAACGATGATGCTAAATAAAAAATTAAATAATAATAATTTTGATCAAGGGAAGAAATAGTTCATACATATTTAATAACAATATACAGGTCTCTTTGAAAACCCATGAATATTAAGTTATAATATAGGCAATAAAACACTCTTTTACATTTCGACAGCTTAATGTTCCTAATTCATTAGTTAATAAATAACATTATTTAAAAAAATATTAGAATGCACTGTAAATTGTACAAAAAGTACATCGGACAAGCTATATAAGCACTGCCCATTCTTAGCTTAGCTAGTCTTCCTCCTTTCTGTACACATTCAGCAAACGTGGGCCACTCACTCATAATGTCTAGAGGGATACAAGCCGCAGCTCATCAAAGCACTTGTAGGCAGTTGTTGTTCTACTTGGAAATATTTCCAATTTCCTAACTGCCAACACCAGCCTACCATCTCCTAAGGTCGTTGGTGAGTATATAAGTATAAATAAGTATGTTAGCATACGTAAGTATGTTACTGTATGTGTGTATGTTAGTATGTAAGTAAGGATGTTGGTCTGTGTATAGCCGATACCTTTCTAGGGTCCATCTTGATATGGTGGGGAGTGATGATCTACCCTAGAAGTTCTACAGTGGTTGTTTCTAACTTGGTGTAGAGTTGGTGTTGGTGTAAGCAGTTAAGGACTTGGGTAACATGCTTCCCATGCTCCATTAGCAACGAGGAATCTATCAGGATATCGTCTAGCTATGCCACCACCCAGATATCCAGCATGTCTCTAAAGATGTTGTTAAGGAATGTTAGCCTGTGTAAGCATGTTACTGTACGTGTGTATGCTAATACATGTGTGTGTTAGCGTGTGTAAGTATGTTACTGTGTGTGCAAGTATGTTACTGTATGCAAGGATGATAATGTATATGTTACTGTATGTCCGGGTAAGTATTCTAGTGTGTGTAAGTATGGTGGTAAAGTTGTAAGTAGTTGTTAGTGTATGGTGTTAGCATGAGTGCATGCCTGTGGGCTATGTATTTGTGCAAGTGCTGGGAGTTGTGTGAATGAGCGATAGGAGCTTGATTGCCTGTCCTTGAATTGTGTCAACAATGGTCATGGTTCACCATGGTCCACCTGAAGTGTTTGCGGTGCCCAATTGAGTTTGACAGCCCTGGTTTACAATATGTAAACCATTTGTTGTCTCCACGACTGGGTAAACATATTATGTATATAATATATTATGTTTTCATGTTAACAGAGATATCGTTATAGTAAATGATTAAGATGGAACATGATGGAGTCAGTAAGTAGAATTGAGCTCATTAGGTTTTGTGCCATTTTCTAATTATTAATAAACAAGTGGCAGGACCTAGCTTTATTAAATAATATTATGAATTATTATTATTTAATATTATATACCAAAGCTCCACCAAACAATGGTTAAATAATAAAGCAATTTGCCATGATCTGCTTTGTATGCGGTTTGGTTGAATGAAAATGGACTGAGATTCTTCTATATCAGGAGCTTATGTTACAATAAACACATTAGGACATAAAGGAGAAATAAAAAGCTCTAATATGCTGGTGGGCAGAAGCTCGGGGACTGCCAGCCACCAAGACAGAAAGTAAAAGGTGCCGTGAGCTCTCTGCATGAGCATTAAAAATGCTTGGGGCACACAAGTAATTAACAAGAACAAATGAGAATATATGAAAGGGGAAGCACAATTATATGTGTTTTTGGCTGCAGAGGGAGTAGACTAAAGAGGACAAAGCTTAATAAGCATTAATACAAATAAAAATAGTGTGCTTTTGAAATTGTAAATAATCAAAGATGAAACATTTACATATTTGCAAAGAAATATTTCAACAAAAATGATCTAGCAGCTTTTTAGATACCTTTGTAGATTGAAATGCATACAACAAATTATTTTTGCTTTTAAACTCAGTTTTTATTTTTTATAATAGTATATTATTTTTTAGGCCAGGACAGATTTCATAACTTAGCTTGATGTACAAACATTGACATTTTTAAGATATAAAGCAATATGGTATGGTATGATAACTTGAATGCCAAATAAAATAACTGCTTGTTTTTCATTAACATATTATTATATGATGTTTCCTACTACAGAATATTGAGATACATGGCAAAATATGACTTGTGTGGTGTCACAATGCAAAATACATTATGTTGCCCATAAATTCACGTATAGCATTCTTTTAACCTCTTTTTTTTCTAGTGTTACAGAATGTCCATGTCAGGGGTTTGGAGCAGAGCTGTCAAAGGTTTGTTGAATACTAGGAACTCACCTTTCATTTGCAGGCCATTTCTGCACTGGCATCCTGCAGAACAGATCATTTACAATTTCACTACATGAATTACTTTTCTGACTGTCAGTATTGGTGGTGAGTGAAGGGCTTTAGCATACACATTTTTGTTCAAAATCTCATTGTAGAGAATATAAGGTTTACAAAATGATGGCAGAAAGTCAAGGGAAGCCTCCGTGCACAATTGTCCTTATGAGTCATCAACATTTACATAGACATCCTTGTTTTTAGCATGTTTATTACTTTTTATACATTTTGTTAATGTGAGAGGCACCTGAAATACATGCCAGTGCAATGTAACTGAGGTGTATCTATAGCTTATCCCAGACCCTTGCAGCCTACCCCCAGATTCTCTCCCTGGTGGCCAGACCCATATTCCATGTCTGATAACCTACCCCTGATTTTCTGAGTCCCCTTTTCACCATCTTTTTCTGTTCACCTTCCTCAGGTCCTCAATTGTCCTTCAGAGATCCCATCCTATTTCTTGTGCACTCGTCCCCTTGAATGGGACGTTCGGAAAATATAATTCCACGGGGCTTTATTTAAAATAATGCATTTCTCAGTTCCTCATAAACCCACTGATCACACACACACAAAATATGTGGTTAATATATTATTACTTAATTTAGTACTACTGAAGTGCATGTCAAGGAAATCTTCTATAGTTATTCTGCATGAATCTGGGAGATTCTAAAGCCTCTTAGGATGGATTAATGTGTTTCTCTTACTTCACTCTATCAGAACGAGGATTTGCAGACAACAGCTGCAACAAATTCCCCTGACTGAGAAGAATTACACGTATTATCACCTTGATCGTTAAACAGGGTTCATAGATTGCAGAATGTCCTCAATCAATTCAACTAAGATAACTCGATACCAGCTGTACCCCTTCTGTGAGAACTTGACTTAATTGGCCAATAAGTGGCTGAAAAAGGTGCATGCTATTTGATGAAATTACAGGCTGGGCAAGTGATTATAGTTTGGAGAACAGTAGAGAACATCCTGCAGGTCAGACCTTCTGGAGGGGGCTAAGTTAATGTCCACCATTAAATGCTGTTGTGAAAAATGTTAGGCCACTTTCCCTGCTCTAATATAAAGTGTATACAGGTCACCCTTCAGCTCACAGTAACCGTTAGTTCTGTAAATTTATCACCTGTTTGGCTTCATTTCTGTGAAGCCTACAATAATATCCACTATCACGTTCATGCTCTTCTATATTCTCTTCATTTTATTGGTACAACTAAAGTATTATCTTCGCAAAGCAATACATCTCTCACAGAAAGAAAAAAAAAACACTTTTCTTCAATTATGTCCCAAGAGTATTTTTCCAGAAAGGTTAAGGCGCCAGGAAAAGCAAAATGTATAAATTATTTTGTTGTTATTTTCAACTTGTTCTAACACGTTCTGTATGTACATGTAGTAAAATGCAACTCATTTCTGGTAATTTATCCTTCAGAACAAATAGTTTAAGAAAATGTCACATCTGAATATTTAACTCAACATCTTCCTCCACTGGCAAATATTTACCCTTCGTCTTTTTGAAACAAAGAATCCTTATGGGAATTATGGCAAACAATATATTTCCTGTTAAACACTCCCAATCTACTAAAAAGGGTAAACAAACACGTTCATCTTTACTTAATTATACAGTAGTTACACCATAATGCTACCTTTACATCTTCAGAATCAATACATTGCATTATGCGTTTAACAACCAGAATGGGAGCTCTTGGTTTCTTATTCTAAATGTCACCAAAAATGTATTTTTAAAGAGGTCAAATCTGTAATTCAAAATGATACCCTAATGCTTTCCCTTCACTGAATGATATGTAAACTTTCCCTTTTTATTTTTGAGTGGAAAATAAACATGCCTGGGGTTTTTGGACATAAATCTCTGTGTTTTAGGTAATTATCTGATGTTGTTCTATATGATAATATATAAAAACCATTACGGTATCTGGAATTACACAAAGACCACAAAATATGAACAGAATTATGAAAATTGGAGTCTATATTTAAAGAAAGGTCTTTGTGAAAATGGAGGCTTGCTAGAGGTAACAGGCTGGACATCAGAAGAACAGAGAAGAATCAACCATATGCCATTATCTTGTTTTTGTGGTGCTTTTATGTTTAGAATCAATCTTATTTAGTCTGTATAAGCACACTTTAAATTATTTTTAAAACATTTTTGGACATACATCATTGGAGATTCAGTCACATATGACCATATCTAGCTTAGCCAAATACATCAAAGTACCCTAATTTTAGAGAGTCTTGTCTAATCCTAGCATGGCTATATTGTCTAGCATGAATACTGTTCTGTAGCACGTCTAAACCTACTGAATCTCTTTAGACACTGTTAATGAGCGCTTAACCCAGAAGGCAAGGAATCAATTCACACCCATCAGTTACTTACTGCAAATGATAAAACAGGATAACAAAATGCTTGCCATACAACTGATTGGAACCCCCTGCAACAGACAGAAAAATAAGGAAGAATCACCAAATTCGTACTTATTCTGGATGTAATAAACAGCATACCTCTAATTTATCAAGAGTGCTGTACATTGTTTTATCAGAAGAAATAATGATGGATCCCACATGTCTCTGATCACGAGCCTTCTACAGTTCATAACATCCATCACTTGACAGATTCAGTGTTGGCTTAGACCTGTTGACACCTATCTTCTCAGTAAGCTGACCTCTAAAATAACAGCATGAATACTTCTAGTTGTATCTTTACACATGTACATGTCTTGTCTACCTATGATGTTAGTCTTTCTGTCTGACTACACACCTGATCATAATCTTTTTGTACAAAAAACAGTAATTGAAAAAAAAGACACGTTAATGAAGTTGTGCATATTAAAAATTCATATTTATTGCTGTTTAGCGAAACAAGTACAACAAAAACACACCAAAGAAGGTTGCATCACATCAGGAACAATCTTTGAGATCCGATTCAGATTGAAAATTAATTTAGCTTAACTGTTGGTGACCTGTCTTATGTTGTCTATGAACATTTTGGAGGGGCTCCCTGTAAAGGGAAAAAGTTAGTCCAGATGTGGACCTGTTTGGTCACAGTGCCAAGATGTTTATACATCCCCTCAGTGATGAGGCCTTAGAAGACCAAAATGTACATCTGGGGTGGTAGGTTTCCTTATGCTGTGCAAACTTGCTTCATATTCTGGTTCTAAACTGCATTGGGGGCAGGATTATTTTTCCTCAATGATTGCACATAGGAGGTAAAATGGTAAATTCTGACACTCTCCCAAGTAGCGAGTCACCAGTGGGCAAGCTGTTTGAGTTTTGTTGAGCTAGGTTCATCTTCTGTCACACACAGAACCTGGTCCATTGAAACATCATTCTTTGGTTAATGCTTCTCAGATATATTATGTTAAAACAATGAACGTGTCTACATTTGCCAGACTGTAACCTTTAAATATATTATAAATATTTATTTACTGAAATACATAATATTGTTTTTTTTAATCTTTTATTTCTTATTCAAGCATTATGTACCCAATGCATATTTACTATGAATCCAATATATGGCATTTGTATCCCAGCGTCTGTAGGTGTGTTTATACAGGTCATAGTGATACATGACTCAAGTGGAAGCCTCCAAGGCTGGACATCGGTTAACGTACTAGCTTCAAAACAATGCACATCTGTGTGACCGGTGATTTTTCGTAGCGATACCAGTGGCTTCCATCGTTAGCAGCTACAGCAATTGCAGACTCAGTTTGCCGAAATGCAAGATTACTGCTTCCAGAGGCATCCTAGAGGTCATCTTATATTTGTATAATAACATTTTTATTTTCATTAATGAGCTGTTTTGTTAGCAAGTTATTTTATATGCATGGTTGCCTTACACACAGCAAAATATATGCAAGGAGGGAACTGTGATCTAACAAGTACCTGATCCTTGTAAAGCAGTGACCCACTACAGTTTACAGACCTCTGGGACTACATCAAAAAACATTTGGTAATTAGGTATTACCGGCACACACAGTAAAATAATTCTTGTGAAATATCTCAGGTATCACTGTGATATATTGCAACTAATTTAACACATTAACAAAAAAGTTTATACACATAGGGATTGTTGCACAAAATTCTGAAAATGTAAAGGCCTTTGGTCAGATTCACACTCACCACTAATTGAAAACCAGCCCCAGGTCTGACACATAATACACAAATTGTGTTCCTTTGATCTGTGCTGTAATTTGGTCTTGATGTAATTGGTGTAATAATTCAATCACATGTTCTCTTTAGTTAGCTACCGAATCTCGCTCCCCGTCTTTATGTTAAGGTAGTGCGCAAGCAGCTTACATTCATTGACAATTTTTAGCATTATAATTTTTTTTATACGATAAGCCACCGGCATAATATCTGTGAATCCACGGTTTATGACTGTTCTTAATATTTTTTGAATATGTTGGGGGAAAAAAAATAGCAGGGACCGTGACTCCTTGGGCACTCCATTTAATTACTTATTCAGCATATTCCTCCTCTAGTCCATGTAAAATCTGTTGTGCATTAATTTTGATTATGTACAAAACCCACCTGCAAGGAAAAACCTTGCATCAGTAATGCTGATAAAATGAGCGTCTCTCCTGGGGTTTCAATGAGAAACTGGATACTGGACAGAATTAGAAGCTTCAAGCTAAGGCTATTCATAATGCCATTAACATAAAGGCAATTAAGTGAGTTTTTAACCTGCAACCCTTTATTGTTATTAATGAACATTACAAAAACTCAAGAGATAAAGTTGGTAATTATCACTGTACTCAGCGATGCAATAATGTGCTTAAATATAAAAACAAAACAAATGATTATTGTTAGTATTTTCAGTAGCTAAAACCCCTAGGAGCATCCCAGTCAAATTTAATCATGCAACACTATACCAAGAGGGTTAATTAAATGAGGCCTTTACCTTCAACCGGCTTGGTGATTTAGTTTAACATTAAGCATAGCAAATGAAATGTAAATTTCTAAATTATTCTAAGTAGTTCATTTTACTTCTAGGTCAATCGGTGAAGTTAAAATGCAAAATAATTCATTTTCACTTTTTCAAAAGGTTCAGGCGTTGAATATGTATCATGATTCATTCTATAAATGCAAAAAAAAAATATTTTCACTTGTATTAATGCCTCTCTATGTATACCTTAGTAGATGAGAACATAAAAGTGCATATGACACCTCAACATTGTTTAAGGCTGAGGTCAGAGCCTTATTTTTCATGTACACATTGTTTTAGCTTAATTTCCATGAAAAAAAAAATCATTTTAGTTTGTTGGAAGCATCATCCATCTCACATGCAAATGAGTTGATACACCTAGGAATAACCTATTTGCATGTTAGCAGTGCTGGTGTGATCACAGCTACCACTTTTAAAACCCTTTCTGATCTTTAAATTGGCTTTAAACATTTAATAATACTTAAACATGACACAACAATCCCATATTGTTTACTCTTTAAGCCAGAGTCTAAGGCCAATGTTTTGTTACAAGTAGTGGCCCTCTTCCTAAGACCTCGGTGCATTTTACAAATTAAGGTGAGGGAATTTTAATAATTGCTTTTTCAAGTATGGATTTGAGGGGTGCTGGATCCGCTGAGTGTACCCTTTTTAGGAAAACCATCCATTTATTGACAAATCACATAAATATTTTATGTCAGAGAAATGGTGAACGCTCAGCATGAATTAACAGTTATGCTTTTTTGGCTTCTTGTAGAACGTGTTTGTTACTAGTCACTTAAGTCATATTTTCAATGTAATGAAATCCAATGGACCTTATAACTTTAGTGATCAATAAGTTGAGATATGATATGATTAAGGCTGTGATTCATCATACATCATTGGACAATGGGTAATCAGGCCACAACAAGCAGTATGTTACAAAACAATCCAGAAACAAAAGGTAAAACGGCCCTTGCTCCCAATTGAGCTTAAAATCTAGAATTATATATATATATATATCCACGAATGCACGTATGTATACTGAGCGATGTGTGTATAAAGTGCAGCAGTACTTTGCAAAGACATTTATTAAACTGACAACCGGTTAATGATAGGAACCTTTACATCTAACACAAAAACAGGATCACAAATGAAGACAGGACTGAATGAATTTCAGCTTCAGTAAACAATTGGGATATCATTATTGTAAAATTAAGTTTTCTTTGAAATTTGAAATGGGCCAGCAAGTCGCATCTGCTGAAGTCACAAAGCTAGATTAAGTCTCCCAGGGGTAAATGTCTTTGCACCGGAAGGGATGTGCAAAATAAATTCTCTGAAATCAGGATTAGTGGTGAGTGGGGAATTGAAATTCATTTATAATGTGCATGTGTACCAGCTGAAGAAAAAGTTCCTGGTTTCTTTTATCTAATGTGATCAAGAACGCAGCACCTATATGCAAAGGCTCAATAATGAATCATAATTCAAATCTTCATATCAAAACAGGCCATTGTCAGTGCCCAGTCTATTAACTGGATTATTTTTTAATCAGCTCATACTGCCTTCATTATCAATCATGAGACCAGAATTCTAAATTTCCCTGCAATCATCAGAACTCAATGCTCTTGTGTTATATTAAGGTTTCGGGCATTTCTTAAAATTACTACCAATATGGTGTACAATACTAATATGGATATATTTACGAAAGTTAGACTTTGTAGAAGAGTGGAACATTTCAAGTCAAGTTTAGCATACTTTATGGAAAATCCAGTCCTAGTAACCCTACAGACAGAGGAACACTAAGTTTTAATTTTAATGAGGCTTGGCATTAAAACTTGGGCAATATTTGTTATAATGTCCTTCTTACCAATCTATCAGATAGATACCATAAAATAGCTTTTATTTCATGTATATATCCAGATCAGGTGACCCTACAACAGTATCACTGGTCATTTTTTTCCGAAATATTGTTTAAATATAGAGCATAGCTGTCAACTGTCCCGATCGGGTTAGGGTTATTTCGACAGCTGTACTTATATACCATTAACTCACTGTTCCAACCAATGTGCTAGTAGTCTCCCTTTTGTGTACAATGCATCCATGACACTATATGTGAAATTATTCAGCTTGAAGTGGCTGATTCTAGTTCTTATTTAATAAATGAATAAAGAATTCAGGTATCCAAAATATAGTATGAACCTGAAATCTTTTATTTTGGTAAACCTACATTATCAGCCAGGTTGTCCATGGCTTAGATTGGTACCATTTCCAGCTTTACTGGTACTTCTGATCTCTAGGTTATTGCATTGCATTTAATACATGTATACAAATTAAATACATGACAGATTGCTAATGAGTTTGTGTTCAGGTTCTTGAATAGTCTGTTATCATTTGTCCATTCACAGTTTCTCTCTCAACCCATCTGTGCTTTTAATGGAGTTCAGTATAGAGCATGCAAGCTGGGACAGTTCCTCCATTTACACCTTTTGCCATCTAAGGCCTTTGGGACAGGCCTTTCCAGACCTAATTAAAGTTATTAACAAACATATTTCTAGCTTTCTAACGCTATTAGCAAGCTGCTTATTCCTGTGAAGAAAGGTGTGATTTATCAGAAGTTTAGAGGTGTAAGAATACTTGAGTCATCCAGTTTTTTTTAAAATATGCATTTTATATCATATCTATATTTTAAGTATAATGTTTTACTGTTATGGACATCTCTATGCTTTTTCGTAGGAGACATGAATTCCATCACCATAATAACCTCTACCATTTCCACTGGAAGGCTATTTTACTCAAACTATCTACCACCGCCACCGCCGCAAGTTTGACATATTGTTCCATAGGGACCTCACATTTTATTGATTAGTATCAATTCACAAAGCATGCGGAGCACCTAAATCGCATAACTAACTCGACAATATTGATCACGGAGAGGTTGTGACAACTATACATCTGAAATGACTGAGGGACTTAAAGGGGTAAAGATGAACTATTAGCTCAGCCTCTGTCAATAGGTTGAGTTTTTCTACTTCTATGTGTTTATGTAGAGCATTAAATTGATAGATAACCTATTGTTCAAGTAATCTGTCTAGAATGATTCAAATGCCTCTCCTGTGTATTCAAATTGAGTGTCATTTGTAAAACAGCCCATCTCTAATGAGACTTTAGAGGAGAATGCTGAGATTTAGGGGGAACCTTGGGGTGAAAGACTTTCAGGGGTCCACAAGCAGAAGCATTCCTAAACTTCTATGACATTAAAGACAGCCCTGTCTAGGAAGTTCTGAGACACATTGATTATTTAATGTTCATACAAACAAGAAAAGTATTTGTTTATATTTTCCATTAGGAATTAAATAAGTCCACCACCATTCTTAATAAATCTGCTCCTGAGTTTATATATATATGCGCTCGCATTTACATTAAAAGGTTAGGATTAAATTAAGGTGATTAAATTAAGTCTTACTTTTACATAGAAATAGGTTTTATGAAAGGGGAAATGTTATCAGCATACCTGGGAACTTCTGGGCTCCAACTACCCGAAGCCTTCCCTTGCGGAACGCGGCCAGGACTGCCCACTGATGTCAGTGTGAGGCCCTCTGACGTCAGTGGGATGTCCCGCTGACGTCGGGGGCATTCCCGATGACGTCAGTGGGAGTTCCTGATGACGTCAAGGGCATTCCTGACAGCAGCGGGAACCCCCCCCATTTAAATGGAAAATGGGCAGGGAGCGGGGCGTGTCAAGACCCTGCTCCTGCGAGCCGGAGGATTCGGGTCTTGAACCAGAGAAGCGTTGCTTCACCTGGCAATCTCCAGGTCAAACCCAGGGAGTTCCCAGGTATGGTTATCAAATCTATGCCTATTTTATATATAAATGTCCATGCATACAATGTTTACTTAACTGTCAATAAGATAGTTAAACTAGCAGACAGAATAAGCTGGCAAAGTAAGGTTAGAATGGAGCATAAGGTGAGTAGGTAACATTAATTTAAGTGGTCATAAACAATGACCTGTAAATCTATCGCGATGTAACTTGAGGTCTAAAACGTGGGCATGGTGTAAGAGTGAAACACTGTACAAGTAGTCAACATAAAAAGGACTACATATTAATTACACATATCTTCTTGATGAGATTTTCACAGCATTTCATACACAATACATGGAACCCATACAAAAAACGTTCTATTTCAAATTAAATTTAAAGATATGTCCGTAACAAAACACAGTTATTCTATCACATGCTTATCACTGTTTTACATTTTCAATGGATTTTAATTGGTGAAGAAACAACGGTGTATGTTTGCTTCTTAGATCATTTACATACACAAAAGTGAGATGTAAGCTCTAGACGGCTTAACTTATCTGGTATTTCTGCGCTAATATTGGCTAACACATTCCTCATACTTCAAACTTCAAACTGTGATATTTAAATAGCTTTTAAACAAATCTTATGGGTTTTTTTTAACTCTGGTTAGTTAAATATAGACATTGGTTATAAGATATACAGTATATATATATATATATATATATATAAACAGTATATATCAGTTATGTACATTGTAATGTAGAACCACCTTTAAATTGGTGTCCATATTGTAATCATATGCAGAGCTGCCATGAGAGGGGTGCAGATGGCAGATGATAGGCACATGCAGCCCCTTGGAGCAGGACTGAAATTCCTCAATAATATACATTATATATATATTATATATATATATATATATATATATATATATATATATATATATATATATATAATGCCTGGTTTTGTCACCAATATTTATGAAGAATAATAGATGATATGATAAAAAGATAATATAAAGTTTGTCAGGTTTGGCTGGTACTAGCATAAATGGGCAACTGTCTTAAACTACTGAGGAATAGGTTTTAAATTTTAAACCACTGAAAGGCAGTCACATTGTGTGCAAGCACAGTAAAATACCCGGTTTTGACACCAATATTTATTTATCTGTGAATAGAATAATAGAAAGATAATAAAAAAAGTTGTTCTCAAATGATGGGTTTTAGTAGCATAAATGGGCCATTGTGTTAACTAAACACAACTAAACTCTACTCAGGAAGAGGGAAAAATGTCTGCAGCAGTCCCTGTAATACACTACAGCTTATCCAATCCACCCTACAAGAGTATATTTTCTGCATTAAAATAAACTATTAATTAACTTGCAGTATGGTAGGTGAGCAATGAGCACACTCCAACTCTCATCAGTCTATAACTGCTGCTACTGACAAGTTAAAATGGCGTCAGCACAATTATATATCTAATAGATGCTTGTTGTGATGTTATCTCCCTGATCCTCCGGGGAGAGGAGGTCACTCTCAGTCATTGATATGTACCCTCCCATACACAGTCCTTCCACTTTACTTTGTAATTGTGCCAAACCGGCTTATAATGAAGCCACAATGCTTGTAATGGGGGCTACATTTGTTACAAATGGATGAATCATTGCAAAACGTTTTCAGTTCATTTTCGCCCTCGTTAATATAGATTCTTAAAAAAAACACGTAACAGCCTAGTTTTGTTGAAAAGAAAGTTTGTACGAAAACAAATGCGCAGGTTTACCGATTATACATAAGAGAAGAGCAATGTTAAGTGTCCGCAGGGTTATGCCAGCGTGCAAACTTTTCTCTTTATGGAATTAGCAACGGTTGCAGTTTCAGGAAATAGCTTTTCTTCACTGAAACCCAAGCAGAGGGTCATATCTGCTCTTCAGTACGTCTCAGACCCCATTGCACACAGGACATTACTTATAAGTGAGGAACCTTTTTGCAGTTTCTTATTGTTTTAGTAAGTTAACACATGCAAGCAACTCAACACCAGTTAAGTGTATTAAACAGCAATGTGGCAGAGACACTGAGACTGTCCTAGGTGAGGCTGCAATAGGGTGGGGAGTTACAGTTTATAGGCTTCTCCTAAGAAGTGGGCAATTTACTCTTGCATTGGATAATTTTTTTATCAAAATATTTGTTTTTGCATTTTTTAAAGCCACTCCAACTCTGAGAAGACATGTAACGCTTTTGAGGTTCACGTTGGACATTACATATGATGCCTTAAACATAAAAAAGCTAGTCACCACAGTATCATGATCAGAGCCATGTTGTTTTGTGACTGCCACATCCCAAGTTCCATTGTGGCATAAGCATTCCCTGATCTCAACTAAGTATACCCAATTATCTTACAAAGGTTTTCGGTCTTAAAATGGAAAATAGAACCCAATACATCAGAAACAAATAATATAGCTGAGATGTACAGCCAAATGCCTAGCTAATAAACCCTTCTAGGTAGCCAGCCAAATTAAATTTCTTTTTACCACAAACATCAGTCCTAGAATAAAAGTGTGAATCTGTAAAACCTATGTAAATTAAAATGCCACAGATACTCTTTCTAAAATTCTTTTCTTTTCTAATTGTAGTTATTTTTTTACTCAATAATTATAGGTTGACTGTCAACTTTTCCACTGTACGTAAGGCCAAGAAAGGGTAAGGCAAAATTTTACAGTATCATTGAAGCTAAAAACACAATAATTAGCATATAGATAATGTTCACAGCAAAGAACAGTATTTGCTTTCCTTTGACTTCAATGGAATAATCAGCCTATGCCATATAATGTCCTCCTTCCTTATACTACTACAATCTCAATTTCACAAATTTATATTATAATACTGCAAAAAATCTAAATTGAGATTCAAATCTCTCATTCAATTTATTTGCTATTTAAATGTGAATTTTAAAGGACAGCGATCATGCTCACATGCCAATTGTTTTTTTTTCCAGCAAGAAATATAATTTGATCATTTCCTTAAAGTTTCTAAAACATAGCTGGCAGTGCTTATATTCAGGAAGAGAATGTGATTAAATTACATAATAAACCTAGAGAAAGTTCTTGCTAGAAAGAGAATCGCATAACTTCTGGGTAGCACCTCTGAGCTCCTCTAGTTTTATTACATTTATGAACAGTGGTTTTCAGCAATGTTTTACTAAAATGAAAACTTTGACCATGGACAACCAGGAAAATATAGTTTTTGAAGGCATTACTGTCTTATTACGAGACTCACGCCCAACCTCAGTGCACGAGGGTCATCTATGATGCCACATCTACCTTGTTACAGAAGATATTTCAGTAACAGTGACCCATTGAATATTGTAAAACTGTTGTTGGTTCTTAGAAGCTGGTAGGTGATTCTTCCACGATATTAACATTATATTCCACTATTAATTCTTACAGCATCATGATCTACATGTATAGTAAATTGAAAAAATAAAACAACAAAACTGTGTCTAACCTCTCCTATTCACGTTTATCTGACAGCACTACATTTAGCCTTAAGGTTCAAAATCTAGTCTCAAAAAATAGCATAAACTACCTGTATATTTATTTAAATATTGCACTTTTGGATGTTTGTATAAAAAGGTTCCAAATAATCTACACTTAATAATATTATATATTATATATACCTAAACCTTTTTTTCAGTTTTCAGAACTATTTTTAAAACATGATTTCAAAACATAAGAAGTTTGCATACTGGGAAATGCCACCTTTTTCAAAGATGACACAGGAAATACTAGTGTGAAATAAATGTTAATACAAATATTGGTATTTCTAACGCTCTGTTGATTAACATTGGTATTTTTTTGATGGTGAATCAAGTACATGGTTGAAATGACGGGTAAACCCAACGTCTTTAGAACCATACTTTCCAAAGATTGTATATGTTTCGGGTCCAATGTTTCCATATAAATAAAATCAGCAGGAGTATAATAATCATTATAAGACAGAGTATACTTAAGAGAAGGAATTGTCCTTACAGAGCATTTTATATCTTGCAAATGAAAAGAAAAAAGATGAGATGTCTGTACAAGTTGAAGTCAGCTGCCCCAAGCAGCGTTAATCTGCATGAGCAGCACTTATGCGGCTGGTAAACCAATCTGCGACTGACCTTGGCAAGGCTATGGGGCAAACTTTACATAAGAATGAATGATCTGAGCTCAATCTCTGCAATGCATTTGGCAGAAACATTTTTTTTCTTTAATGTCCGGAACATGTACGCCCTTGTGTTCTAATAATTCTTTTTCTTAAGGAAACATATGCTGTACTGGATGTATTTGACATCAAATTAGTTTTGAGGGATTGAATTTGCGATGAAGGAGTAAATAAATTATTGTGCTTTTGGCTCTAAGCAGACAATGTTTATCTTCATGTGCCAAACTTTAGTACCAATACTTATTATGGTTTATTAGCCACTAGTGGCCAAAACAAAAATAAATACATATACACAGAAAATCTAGTTTCATACCAGTTGCATGGTTTTAGGGGCAAAATCACTTATCCACAGTTGTGTTTATTCTGCAATTTTGCATTTTAAATAAATGTAAACTCTTATTTGTCCTTCTGAAAGGACATAAAATAAGATTTAACAAAGATAACAAACTAGAGTTACTAGATATGGTATAGTCAGTTTTTTTTGTGCCGGAATATGTGAATACATAAATGTATAAGACCTCTCAGGTGCAAATGTAATAATTCAAAGCTAGTTTTTTTTTATCCTCCCCATTTCAACTCTGCATTAAAATTTCTGGTTCCCCCCTGAAAAGCCTTTAGACGACACGTCTACTCTGGAATTTTAGAAACACATTTTTTAAATATGATTTCATGTCTTCGTAGAAGTTTATTTGCTATAAAGGTAGCTTTAGGATGTCAAATACAGAATTCAGAATAGTTTCACAGAATGCTAATGTTTAAAAAAGAGTTTTGCAGGAAGATGTTATGGTTCCTTTCATTTGCTACAACTTTATGTCTTACTCTCTATTTGAAGGCAATAAAAAAGGCATAAGTAACAGAGAATCTTGTCTGAAGGAAGATGTTAATATAATCTCTTTTCAGACTGCATATGCATAAATGTTCATATACAAATAAATACCATAAGATGTTGCTAACACAATTGCCACAGCAATATTTTAATGTGTTTGCTCTAATCAAATACAAGAAGAGACACATGGAAATTTAACCCCTTAAGGACAATGGGCGGCCTCTAAACCCTACATGTCCCTACATGTACGGGCTTTGTCATTAAGGGGTTAAAACACATGGGGCTCTTTTTCTGGTTACCAAACGAATGCATAGTTACCAAGCAGCATTTTAAGTGAACATACAGTAGATGGATTTGTTTTAGAGGGCATGGTTAGAGGCTGGACTAGGGTGGTAGGGATCTAACTGATAGCTATACACGAAAGACTCAGGCGCTGCTTTAAAAGCAATTCCTTTCGGACAGCCCTTCTGCAAGCCTCAGAGCTACCTCAGTGTGTCTGGATGGAGTTACAAAGAAGAACTGCCCCTTTATCCATAAAATCAGAATCACAAAAGAGGCTACACCGGGAAAAAGGACGCATGATTAGAAAAACAAAGAAACAGCTGATCGCATAGCAGGGGTAGCGATCAGCTGATCAATGAAATCCATGACCGCACTGGCCAATCAGAATACTCGGAATGTTTCTTGTAGGGTGCCTGCTCTGGGGCCATCCGCCTCATCCATTTGGCCAAAAGAGATCTATGGCTTAATTATTTTAAATCTTCGTTGCTTAAATAAGAAGTGTCCATAAACACATATAGGGGTAACACAAAGGTCAGTTTCTTCAATCTTTGCCCACTGTCCGCCCGCTAAATTCTGACTGGGGCTAGTCCAAGCAATGTATGTGGTTAGCTTTGCTCCCTGAAAGAAGACACAGTAGTGTGGGGGAACTCTGGGTAGCCATTCCTGGCTGGTTTCCAGCCATAAATTAATCATCTGTAGTATATATGGGACATTTCCTGCTTTTAATTAACGAGGGCAACACAGCAGCTGCTTCCCTAAGATATCTGAGCTGGTGTGCAATGTTTGCCCATCCTGCACCCAGGTTAAGCCTTCTCCTCCTTACTCCCTGTCCACTCCAGCCTACTATCAACTTCGTACTATAAAACAAGGGGGATGGAAAAAGCGCTAGACAGGACTTTCTAAAGATAATTCTTTGTTAAAAACGTATTGAACAGATTCTTAGTTCTTAAAAGTTCATAAAATAGAGCAGCAGCCCACTTGCCAAGGTTTCCTCTTCTTTGCTTGATTGATAGTAGAAACTCACAAAGGGGGTAGTGGTTGCGCTTCAACAATATAAAATAGAAAAAAGAAAAATGGTGCTTTGGATTTCATGACTACCAATAGGCATTGTTATATTTAGTATTTAGTAGAAGAGATTATCTTGGGTTTTTTTCTGGGTAATCTGATTTGCAGAAGACTTGTAGTTTCAGCCCCCTCAATTCATTATGTATTATGAATGGGCAGCACTAGCAAGATCTGCAGCAAGAAGGGCTGATATGCATACCTGGAAACTTCTGAGCTCTGGCTACCCCGGAGCTTTGCCTTGCTGGACGCCCCAGGATTGCCCACTGACGTAAGCGGGCAGTTGCATGGCGTCGATGGGTGGTCCTGTGTCATCAGTGGTCCCAATGACGGGGCATTCCCAATGATACACTCCCCATTTAAAGGGGAAATGGGCAGGAGGCGGGGTGTGCATTATAGATTACCAACCAAATTCTGAATGAAGCATAAGCTCACTGAAGTTTAAGATTCTTAATGTATAGAGAACTCCTGTTAATTCTCACTTTAGTAAGTAGATTTCAATAAATCGAGCCAAATGTGCACAAAAAACATGGTAGAAAATATGACTTTTTTTTTACACAATTCTTCCATAATGTCATTGTTTCGAAACAAAATGTTTGTCTTTCTTAAGGCAAAAATATATACAGGGCTGTAATGTGTTATTTTATCATTAATATTTTATTATTTTAGTCAAAACATTAATCAGGCTCTCTAATATGCTAACTAAGCAAACTTTTTTGCAAATCTGTTGCGAAGCTGTTTCAATTTAAATGATGGTAATCTACCGTATATTCCAGCGTATAAGACGACTGGGCGTATAAGACGACCCCCAACTTTTCCAGTTAAAATATAGAGTTTGGGCTATACTAGCCGTATAAGACTACCCCTCTACACAGTATACAACAACCAGCCAATCACGTCAAGCGATGTACCTTACCGGTGATTGGCTGGTTGTTATACAGACATACAAAAAACAAAATGTTATCTGCGCTTCTCACCCTAATAAAGTTGGCAACAAATATATAAACATAATATAAATGAGAGGCCAAAGCATAATTAAGCTCACCCGCCACGTCAAGGCACACTCTCAATAGGGTGAGAATTTTCCTCAGGGGTGAGTTACTGGCATCTGGGCACGCAATCTCATAGGTGATCCACCCATGGATAGGCAAGACTATATTAATTTAAGCTATGTGGTCATCCTGTCTGCATCTAATGGCAGCAGATTACAATACGGCCACTGGTTGCATTCTCTGTTTACTTGAATAGTAAAGTCATCTATAACTTGGCATAGACTAAGTGGTCATAAAATATTTTCTAGTGAAGGTAGGAAGAAACCTCAGGAGAAATCATGGCACAGGGATGACTATTGACTAAAAAGATAGCATTCAATTTTAAGCCCGCGCAAGCACCTTTACAAAAGAAGTCATCTTAGGTACCTTCTCTAAACATCTTTAGTAGAGTTTTTAATTATTTATTGCTGCCTTAGGGACCTGTAGAAACCACATAGGGATGTGATCCAGTGCTGAACTGTGTCTTTTCAAATGTATATTTCTTTTATTCACGCTTAACTCCCTGCAGGGAAAATTGACTTTAAAAATAAAAATGTAAGCATGAATTTTATTTAAGGGACATTTAGGATGTTAGATTTAGTACTGTGACACAAATTTGTAGAAATGCGTGTTTGCCCTAGATTCTGTTGGGGTTAAATGACCTATCTAAATCTTAATTGTTGTTGACGGTTGTTGCATGTTTTTTTTGTTTTTTTTACTACCTGTCTAAACCCAAGTTTGCAGTAATGGATTGCAACTTCTCTAAAAAACTACAGTGACATCAGTAGAAAAAACAGCCTCTACTAAGCAGTTTAATACGATGGGCAGATTATTATTTAATTGATCGATTTTCACACATGTCTTTCAGACCATTAAAAAAACTTTAAGGTCTATTCACTAAAATGGAACATGTTTAATTAGCTCCTTGCATCCTCAGGGGGAGCAGAGTAGAGGGTAATGAAACTATTCTATAGAGCTCACCTTTTAACTACTTAAAATAATGTAAATATACATATGGGAAGAACATAACTAAGAGAAAATGCAACAAATACCACAAACTTTGATTTGCCCCCTTGGCTGGGATTAGTAAGAAAAAATAGTAGATAAAAAAAGAATAACCTTTCTACTTTCTAAATACTGTGAGGAATATTCACCACATCCTACTGGCATAGTGATATTTAGATCAATCTTTTGGACAGAAGAATTGGGGGACTTTAAAGCAGGTTTAACATTTTGGGAGGCACCCACCCATGCCCCTCTCCCTCCCTTCATCCACTGTCATATAGGATGAAGGGGGTTAAGTAATTAAAGTAATGAAATGAAATTAAGAATAAGTTAGTAAAGAATGAATCTAAAAAGTTATTACAAAGAAAACTAATTCTGCCCATTTGGTGGTCAACTGTCTTCATTGGCAGCAGGGATCGGTAGGTGGAATGGAAATGTCTAGGTCTTCAGTGTAAGTACTGCAATGACAATGTTTGGTGTCATTTTGTGGGGGTTATAGTATACTGGCAAAATATTAACAGCCTTTCCTGGAACTAACAATAAAATATGAGTCTATACTACATGCATAGATAACTTTTAACCAAATCATTTAGGGACATTATACCCCAGGAATAATTTAACCAAGTGAAGGGAATTTTATAAATGAGGATGAAGATCTAAATGACTACTTAAATAAATACTGTTTTTAAAGAGGAAGATGAAGGTAAGTGACCCTTGTTAAGAGTGACATGTAAATCAGTGGTGTTTATAGTGGAGGTTCTACTAGAACTCTCCAAAGTAAAAACAGACAAATTCATGGGACCCAACGGGATACACCCAAAGTTATTAACCACTTCCAAAATACTGGAAGTTGGCAACTGTAGTACCACTTCACAAAAAAAGGTAGTAGGGAAGACTTGGCCAACAACAGACCAACAAGTTTTAATGGAATTAATGGAAACCATGCTAAAGCATTGGATTGTTATAGATCTGGAAGTAAATGGTTTGCATGATCAGAAACAGCATGAATATAAATAGATTGCAGTCTTTGGTCTTAGATGTCAAAATAGTTGACTGGATAAGCAATGATTGAGTGACAGGAGGCAGAAGGATGTAGTTAATGGTGTATATTTAGAGGAAGGCCTTGTTATTAATGGGCATTAATATTAGGACCTGTACTTTTTAATATTTTTATTAGTGATCTTAAAGAAGGTCTTAAGTGTAAGGTATGTCTTTTTGCATATGATACAGCGGTCTTCAAACAGGTAAACCTTCCAAGTGAAACAAGATAAATGGCAAATGACTTTAATGTTGTATATGCAGACTCATTAGTAGCAGGAAGAAGGATCTGGTTCTGACACTTCTGATCTTTGGTCAGGCCTCATCCAGAGTATTGTGTACAATACCGGAGACCCCATCTTCAGAAGGCTATTGAAACATTGGAGAGAGTTCAGAGGAGAGCTACAAAAACTGCAAGTGGTTTACAAGATAGAAGTTATCAGGAAATACTAAGGGATCTTAATATGTATAGCTTGGGGGAAAGAAGAGAGAGGGGGATGCAATAGAAACAGTTAAATACTTAGTGGGATTTAACAAAGTTCAGGAAGCAAGCTGTTAGAACAAGAGATCATAGTCTAAAACTAAAGGACGAGAGGCTTAGAGGTAATGCAAGGTTCTACTTTACTGAAAGGATAGTAGGTAAATAGAACAGTTTCCCAGCAGAAGCGGTGGAGGCTAATACAATGAGGGAATTTAAACAGACGTGGAATAGACATAAAGCTATCCTTACTATGGGATTAGAGCAAGGACTGATAGAGGTTTGAAAACAATAAGAAATAACCTTACTCTCAAAATAAGCTATATCTATAACTCAAAGCGAATAAAATAAACATCATGTTCTATCAGACAAGTAAAGCCTGTATTTAGCTGAGCCATATCAGCTGTTCACAATTTATACCTCTTTGACTCTGTCTCTCAAGTGCACAGCACAGATAAGTATATTCTATATGAACAAGACCTATGACAGCACAATTGCTTGTGTGCTAATAATCTGTACCAAGGGAAAGAAATGTGGTCTGACAGAATGGTGTCTCTTGTGTAAAACAAACCCTTCAACTGGAAAGATAAAACAACGCCTGCTTGGTTAATTATAAAATAATAAAATTTTAGGACATATAACATACCTTTAATGCCTTGGCTATTATGAAGTAATATGACATTTGAGCAATGTAACAATCCATTAAAATATATAGTTTTAAAAAAAAAAAAGATATATTTAAAAAATACCAAAGAAAATGTCATGGTATGAAAAATAACCAATGTAGCATATGGGCATCGAGTTTCTATCACACAAATGTAAACTTAATTATCTGTCAGAAAATATAATGTAGGATGCACACCTAACTGCCTGGTAGAAAACACAAATATATATCACCTAATTAAAGGCGTTGTTCTACTTAGACAAAAAAATTACCAGTGTTCTCCTTCTTAGACCTTAGCAGATCTGCCTGAACTTGAACATTTAGGAAGATTTTTCATTTTGTTTGGAAAAATATATTTATATGTAAAAACATATGTTTTATTGTAAAAGTTTTACAGATTTTACAGGAAAACAGTAATCAAAAGTAATACAATTTTGAATACAATGTTGCAAATTATATTTATTATTGTATTATTAATTAGGTAGGTTTGTATGAATTATATACTTTTTAAGGTGACTACATCTTACTAACCAAAAGAAATCACACAAAGTTTATCTTGTGTAGTCATCTTGTGTACATGATAAAGTTTAAAGGAGAGATGAACATTTTGTCTCCCTGATATCAATATGCATTATCAAGGACAGACCTCAGCGTTACCCTTTTCAAAGAATCAAGAGCAACAAAGTTGCGCCATGAAGATTTTACCTTTTTGACCTGCTACGAGCTGGCTTGCAAATTGGAGAGTTTTAGGTCAAAGGTATCAGGGAAATAATATGTTCATCTCTCCTTTAAAGGCTGGATATGGGCCAAATGGTTCTTATCTGCCGACTCATTCTATCTTGTTATGTCTATGCTCTCTATTTTGGGATTGTAAACGCTGACCTTAACTGAGGCAAGTGAGGCCTGTAGTTCTCCTGGATGAGTCTATCGGAGGAATTTAGGTCAGACTCTCCTGGGAAGGTTCACCACTGTTGCAAGTTTTGTCCATTTGTAGATAATGGCTCTGACTGCGGTTGGCTTTAGTCCCAGTGCCGAAGAAAAAAAGTTTTAAACCCTTTCCAGGCTGAATTATGTAAATGGCTGTGTTTGTTTGTCATAAATTTCTTTAGATTGCGGCATCATGTGCTGCCTTTTGAAACAAATACTTCCTCAAATATGTCTATTTTTGTCTCGAGAGTATTAAAACAATGACCAAAATCCTGAAAAGTTGATAAAAATGTGTTGAAAGTCTAAAGAAGTGGTTCCAAACCATCTACTGAGAAGTTGATATATTACAGAATTTTTTTTCTACTAGAGGATTCAAAACATGAATAAAAACACAGCGAGACCTCACAGCAGTTAACATGCTGACTTGACATGTACTAAAAGACACTGTGCAAGACCCTCCGCTGTTCTCTATAAGAGAAGTTCAATTCCTGGCATGACCGCTGAGGTCACAGATCAAGACTGCGGTTTCTGACAATCCAGTGGATTATAATCAGTATTATAGTCAGTGACTGTAAGGACTTTGAGTGCTCTGTGAAAAAAAATCAAGGGAATGCTTTCTGTTTGAAATTAAACATGTTTGGAAGAGAAGGGGAAATAGAACAAATTAAATCCCTTGTCTGTTGTGGTCCACAAACAGGATTTTTTTCTTAATCAAAGAGCTTTTTTCACAAGCTATTTCTTAGGAGCATTAAGTAGAATTAAAAATAACTGGTACAAAACAGACATCAGTTTGCCATTGCTTTTTTTTGTTTAGACAGGATTATGACAACATTGCTATTTTGATAAACCAGATAGAGTTTCTTTGTAATCTAATTGAATAGGGCATAGAAATTGACTTATCACAAAAGCCCTGTGTGACCTTCACGATTCTTTTACTTAGATTTGCTAGGGAACTGTGTCGATCCGAAGATAAGTCAGACATTTCTGGATTCCATATTAGGCTGACACTTATACAAAACTTGTTTTGCTCTTCTGGAAGGAAGTGAATATGATGTAATGGTGGCTCCGCCATTTTCCATGTACCCAACCAATTTTCTACCCACGCGCCATCCACACAGCTTTTAATTTTTAAATATTTTATTCTATTAACCATTTTTTTTAGAATGTGGTAGTATAGATTTACGTTGGAAATCATAATGGACCTAGCTATCTGTTGTGATGTGTATAGATACATAAACAATGATGGAAGAAAAGAACCAATTGGCCCTTCTAATTTACCGTTGAGAACTGCTTTTTTACTTTCACAGATAGGTAGCAAGAGAGGAGAAATGGTGTACTACTTTCCCAAATAGATTTATGTAGGTATATGGATTTCATTGGACTATAATTCCAGCCCTGTTTGTTTACCACTTTTCAGAAGGATATTATCTATTATGAAAACCTAAAAAGGTGACTGGAATGCATGGACCGGTTTTTAATCACTAATTAGCTGATTTGTCATAAGACAAATAAATGAGCTTGATTTTATAGAACATCTCTGAACTAGAGCTACAGTTGATTAGCTTTATTTTATACTCCTGCAACATCATTGAGTTATTATTTTCTGTTGTTTTTCCTGCCTCTATTTAATGTATGTAAAAAAAACCTTAAATAATTAAATTACTATGGGCTATGTAAAAGGTTTACTTGCTAATCCATTGTACTTTTGGCTCACATATGTGTCAAATGCTGTTAAGACATACAAAGAAGTATTTGTTGAGTCACCATAAAGCCGTTTTTAGTATATTACAAACCAATCTAACACAATATTCAATATAATTCCGAGGAACAATTCAGAGGAAACAATGATTACATGCTTATGCAAGTGTGGCTAGACAGGGAAAATGTCTTTAATAGTCCAAGATATAATCCCCACTTCCATAGCTGCATTGATCTCATTATCTTGCTAGGGAGGAGTGTGATGTGTATCGATACGTTCAGTAGCTCCTCCAGTGTAACTTCCTCTTTGAAGTTACCAATATAGTATTAGAGATGTGTGATCATTTGCTTCAATGTTTTTGAGATATAATGATTGTGTCGGTGTCTCTTACTTTACTGTGCCCCAGGTACAATCAAGCTAATTGTTTAATCTTATGTTGGGGTCTATTCACTAAAAAGTTGAATAGTCAGGTAAGTTAATGGTTAACTTGACTGGCCAAACTTGAAAGAATCTATATGCCATTGTGCGCTAGTACTTGCAAAGCAAATCATATAATCACGAATCTAAGAACTGCTTGGGAGCTTTAGGTGAGGGCATGTGAATAAGGAAGAAAATGATTTGCGGATGCCTTTGTTCTGTAATGTGCGGCACAACATGAGGGTGCAGAGAAAGAGAGACAGTAAACCACAAACAAATGTACAGGTAGAAGTGGCTACAGTATTTTACCCAGTGAAACATGGATACTTTAAAAAGGGAACTTACTCTTCTTTTTATTACCAGTATCACATTAAAGATATTTATTTTATATATTTTTTCACAATTATCATGTTAGTGTATTATGTTTTCAGACAGCGACATGTTAGTCATGTGTATGTGTTCTAGCTTTGTTAGCTTAGCACAATTTGTTACACAAACGCTGACTGCCTTCTGGCAAACAATAGAGTTATAATGGACGAGCTGCATGGAAGACAGACTGAAGCTTCACGTAGGGTAAGTGAGAGTGTTGGTGTTTGAGTGTATGCCTGTGAGTGACTAGGTATGTGTGAGGGTATGTTAGTGTGAGTCTGTGTGTGTGTGTGTGTCTGTGTGAGTTATAGTGTCTGGAGGCAGTGTGTGTTAGTGTCAGTGTCTTAGTGAGTGAGTGTGTGCGTAGAACTGTGTGTCTCACTTGTCTCTCTTAATTTTGTTCTGTATTTCTCTCTTTCTTTCTCTCTTTCTTTCTTTCTTTCTTTTTGTCTTCCTTTCTTCTCTTCTTTTCTCTTAACCTACCTGTTTCATCTCCTTTTACAAATTAAAATAAAAAAAATATTTTACGGTGTCCTCGGGTAGTGAGAGGTTGTAGGATGTGAAGGTTAAATAATAAAGAAGAAAAACCTATGTGAGGCAGAGAGTCTATCCATGCCTCACCCCTTGTCCAGGGAGATGATAGGGGGTGTGGGGTTAATAATAAAATAACCCTGTGGGTTTACTGTAGTAAGGCTCACCCCACCACACATGATGGAAGAAATTACAGTCAAGCACATACAATTAGTCACTGAAAAATGTTTAAGTCATATTTAGATGTAACCAATTTGCTACCACCCTTAACATTTTAGTAAGTAGACCAGAGGGTATAGTGTAACATATAGGGTAATATGCAAATCACATTATTTACTTTGACAAAATAATTACCAATTCTAAGATTATAGATTACCAGCAGGTATAGATACCAAAAACACAATTTTATAAAAGTTGCTCCAATTAAACTATTGATGAATAAAATGTCTTAATATGTCTGATGTCCAAAAAAAATCTTTCATCAAAGAACGAATGTTAACTGAGCCTGATTACTTCCATTTACCACTAATTAATTACCTTTACCTAATTAGACACCCTGTTTCCAGTAGACATGGAGTCAAGTAGACTAGATTATTAGTGTAGTCATTGTCTTTATAAAACCTTGAAATTAATGAAACGTGCAAAAGAATCTGCGGTTTTAATTGCACAGGTGTTGCCTTATGGCAAAGCTTTATCATCTGATTACACCAAGGGATTATTAGTGACTTTTTATATAGAGGATGAGGCTGTGAAACGTACCTTAGCAACAGCTCATTAGTTGAGGTTTGTTACTGTATTATTTATTGCGTTCAGGTTTCCCCATTATCTAGATTGATTCATGAGCCTATATATTTGCCTCCTATCCTTTGCACACAAAAAAGAAACTTTGCTAGTTCAAGTCAATCCACAGCACAATAGGAAAGAAGAATTCTCTTATTACCCATTGTTATTCCTTTAATATGTCACGTTTAAAAGCTTTAACAAAACAACTATGGTCTGCATATTTAATATTCATGCCAGGAAGGTTGTGTATCTCTTACTATTCCCTCAAGGGCATATGTTTTTTTATAAACTTAATTGATGTCTGAGAGTGATCTCAACCTAGGCTTATATATAACATTTAATTTGTGAGAATTGACTCTAGATAATAATAATAATTAACAAGCTGGATTTCGGTTTATCAGTTTTTTTGAAAAAAAAATCTGGCAGTACAAGCCAAACATTGTCTCACTACATTTACATTAAAAAAAAAAAAAAATATATATATATATATATATATATATACACATATTTACTATTTATTTCTTTCATGTACTGCATTCACGATAGATGGATAGATAGGTAGGTACATCATTGCCATTTTTGAATACTTTTAATAATAATAATAAGCACAAAAAAATAGTATTTTGACTGTTGTGTTTATATAGGATCTATGGCCAGTGTTTGTGAAAGGCACCCCACATCTGGAATCCCATAAAGTAGACCTGTCATGAACAAAAATGACAAAGTTGTACTTTATAGAGGGTAAAATTTCATTTACAAACTGTGCTGGTGAAATTGCTCCCAAGTGTATGCTTCACGTTTCATCTTACATGATTTCAGACAATATATGTATACTTTTGGCCCTTATCTTCTAGATAACCTGGATCCTATTATTCACCGTAAAAAGAATTTGGTTTGTATGTGGAATCTTTATGCTTTTTTTCCCCAAATAGAGCTATTGGCAATCCATTTCAAACGTAAAAGTGTGAAAAGCAAAGTAGCCAAGTTCAAGGTTCATGTGAATATCTCCTGTATCATTAATGTGTGCCTTGTACTCTTGGTGGAAATGGCCTTTTGCAATACTTTCAATTGTGTGCTTGTATATTTGAAGAATATTTAAAATTTGCATCCTTCAAATTTATTTTTTTTTCTTGCAAAGCCAGGGGACAGTTCTCAGAATATATAGCGACATATAACATATAACATATAACATATAACATAGCTATTGTAGAACAAGGCTAGCTGTCTAGCTGTCAACTCTCACCCTCATTCAGGATTATAGTGAAAAAAGGCATTTCTGAAATATTATTTTCCAATAATGCAAATAACGACACTGGGGCAGAGCCAAACAGTATGAACATTCTGCCCAATTTTCCACAGTTTGCATTATTGTCTTTTTGCACATGACTGACCTACAAAAATATTATTTTATTTTAATGCATAAGTAGTCAGTAAAAAGTGCTTATGTGTAATGCAAGTTCAAAAAAAGCTTTGTAAAGCTTTGAGCAAGGTTAAAATTTAAGAGGCCCAAATGACAACGTGTCGTTTGTTGTAACAGCAAAAAAACCTTGTGCAAAGTAATAGTGAATAGTGAATAAACGCTTCAGGATGTACAAATTAAAATGTATGGGATGTAGGAAATTGGGGATATTATCCATAAATTAAAAAGGGGTTATTTATAAAGTCTTAAAAGTGGTCCTATCCTCAATGCTCAAAAAAAAAATCAGAATTGCTCTTTATAAATAACCCGTGGTCTTCTTTTCCACCATGTTATTACGCAGGTTAATGTACTTCATAAGCAGATATAAGTAAATTATTCCTTAACTGAAATGGCATTCCAACTACTTCAAAAATAGTTCTCTATTACTCCTTGTTACATGACCAGGAATTGTGGGGTGGGTGGCTACAGGAGAACCATCCAGGCTTCAAAGTGATTCATAGAAATTGTGTGGATGACAATGCCATGAGGGTTGACATAGAGAGAACCATGTTAGTAGTTCAGTCTCCAAAGTTCAAATCCCAGCATGCTCAGTGCATTACAGAGAAGAGTCTGTATTTTATAAGTTTAATTATACTTAAGGTTCCAGTGCACAACTTTGATACATTGCATTTATTTGTAGAAATGGAAAAGTAACAACCCTCTAGACTGTATAAGAAAAATTACCTTTCCTGTTTTCACACTGGGAAAAACCTTAGAAGTTACCTTATGTGTACTGCCTCTTTTGTATCCAGATGGCTATGCTAAAATAAATTACTATAATGGTAATGTATGCAAATATAGATTTTAAGGGAAATAAATAATTTTTGCAGAAACGTGTTTTCTATATTTGAGGGGATAAAACATTGCTCATTGCTCTTATTATTTTTTCTCATTCTACTAACTTTTTTGTCTGTTAGACTTGTGCGTTCGGTTTAATATGAATTGCAAATTTACCGAATTTCATAAATTTGGTGAATCCTACAAAGCCACAATAACGAGGCCAGACAAATCAGATGAAAACAAAAAGCTCAAAATTTTCACTCGCACACCCTCATTCACTCTCTCATACTCTCATTCACTCTCCCATGCAGTAAAATGATTGAAAAAAATAGGTCCTCTTTCCTCCATCAAATGTCTGGCGTGGTGGAAATAGTAAAACAGAAAACCTTGGGGAAGTTCAGAGCCCAGCTATAAACCCTCATTGTGTGCCCAGTGTGGTTGGAGGTCAAATATAATAAATAAACTTATGGGAGGCACAGAGTCTATTGTTGTCTCCTATGCAGTGCCCATTGGAATGGAGGGTTAAGTTTGTATTAATGCTGGAAAGACACTACAGTATTAACTTACAAAAATAATAATTATAATAAAAAAGACCTGCCTACCGTATACTTTTTTCAAATATTCTTTATTAATTTTATGAAATAGAAGAAATGTAGAAACACAAAGACACATATATTCCATATCGCTATAGTACCATCAGTTTCATACAGCATATGTAAACAACATACAATTTGACAAGAAAAAAAAAAAGACATTGTGCCGACCGGAGGGAAGCGGGAGAGGAAGGAGGGAACGCCACAGCATTGCTCTTGACACTATTGCTTTACAGCGCAGGGCCCAAATGAGATAAATGGTCAACTTTTTTTGCCCACTTGTTATGCCACTCTGCCCCCAGAAATGCTTTATACCCCCCTATATGCCACTCAGCCCCATGATATGCCTTTTAACCCCCTATATGCCAGAGTGGCATACAGGGGTATAAGGCATATCATGGGGCAGAGTGGCAAATAGGGGGGTATAAAGCATTTCTGGGGGCAGAGTGGCATAACTGGGGGGGGCAGGTTGGCAAATAAAAGGAAATTTAAAAAATATATTTTTCTCAATCATAGCTTTTATTAAACATGAAAATAATTTACATGAATTAATATTTACTGGTAAAACTTTTTCCCTATAGGGTAGTCTTATATTCAGGCTTTTTGTTTTTTTCCTAAATTAATATTTTGATTTTGGGGGGTCGTCTTATAATCGAGCAAATACGGTAATTACTTTGAAGTGATTTTCTGTCAGATTTACGCAATGGACTTGTCTAAGGGTTCTATACCAGACCCTGTTCCACTCCTCTAGTTCTATTCTCCCTCCCAGATCCTTCTCCCAAGCTTTTAGTTGGGCATGTTTTCCTTGATCTTCTAAGTCTATTGCCTTGGATGTAGCCTTTAATACTCTTTTGTGATTACATTTTTTTGTAATTTCATTCCAAATCTTAATATCCCCTCTATGCAAAAACTCCTGCAAAAAAACTCTGAGATATTGAAAGATGAAACTCTAAGGCTAGAAGAGGAAAAGTTACTATTTTACCGTTTGTGAGGATCTGTTGTATTTTAAGAATACCCTTCCTTCTCCACCTGGCAAATGAAATGTCCATCATATTACACACCAATGTACTTAAACTTGACCAGGCAGGGAGCCCGAATTGTATACCTAATTTCCTCTTAATACTTTCCCAAATGGGGAGAATTTGTTCCCATATTTTTGTCTAAAGTATCTGTAGTAGCTCTCACTCCATGGTTGTTCCATATAATGCTCTCCAAATCTTTTAATGTTTAAAACAAATAATGTACAGTTACAAATTTGTTTTTCTGCTGTTAATCGTATGGGTGCTTTTCAGGCAATCATCTACTTCTGTAAACAACTTGACCAGGCAGGGAGACCGAATTGTATACCTAATTTCCTCTTAATACTTTCCCAAATGGGGAGAATTTGTTCCCATATTTTTGTCTAAAGTATCTGTAGTAGCTCTCACTCCATGGTTGTTCCATATAATGCTCTCCAAATCTTTTAACTTCTAAGGCTTCAATTTCTATTGCGTACCAACCTTCCAATCCGGCTGTGTCTGCTTGGGCTCTATGCACATGCACCAAGTTTGATATGTATTGCTATCTAATATTAGGGAAATTTAGGCCTCCCTCCTATATTCTTTGGGACAGTACTTTATGGCTATTTCTGGGTTTCTTGCCCCTCCAAATAAATGAAGAGAAGCTTGATTGGGCTAGTGTTAGCCAGCTTTCAGGTGCTCTGAGTGGACGCAATTGGAATAGATAGCTCCATGCGGGATGCGGCCAGGACTGCACGCTGATGTTGGTGGATGGTCCCGCTGATGTTGGTGCGCGGTCCCGCTAACTTTGGTGGGCGGTCCCGCTGACGTTAGTGGGCGGTGGAAGGCAGCGGGAAACACCCCCATTTAAAGGAAAATGGGTGGGGCATGTTAAGACCCCGCTCCCGTGACCCGGAGAACCGGAGGAGCAGCGGTCACCCGGCAATCTCCGGGTCAAATATATGTACATATACAATATATTGTAAATTGTTAATAAAGCTGTGGAAATTATATTTACACTTAATAAAGGTGTGCGTGTTGGTTTGTGGGTACGGTTATCCTGTGGCACATTCGACTATGCACCTGTCCAGCATATGCAATATATCAATATATGTGAATAACACCAAGTTGTGTTGCATCTATGGAGGGGGTACCAGTGTGTTCAAGCGGTCTGAAGAAAGGAAGGACTTCCACGGCCTCTATTTTAACTTGTGTGCGAATCACCTGGGAGTAGGTACCAAATATTCCATTTGATATATCAGGTTAACCTTATTAACCCATGACCTGGGCCTTGTTTGCCCATTTCCACTAGCCATTAGAACAAAGACCATCCTACCTTGCGCTGTGTTTAATTTTGCCTTTTTTAGTTTTATTGTGCGGAGAGATGTATCCGTAATGTCTATCTCTGAGTGTGCTGAGTTTAGCTTGTGTTTATATTATAGAATGAGCATGGATTCCACAAAGGATTTGCACAGGGTGCAAGGAGACTTAGAGGCGATGATGTTAACATAATGTTTAAAACAAATAATGTACAGTTACAAATTTGTTTTTCTGCTGTTAATCGTATGGGTGCTTTTCAGGCAATCATCTACTTCTGTAAACCACTTTACAACAATGAACCTCAAAAGCCTGTTAATGTTTTTTAATTTTTTTTTTGCCCCACACACAGAACCTTGAATCACTTATCAGCTCAACCAGCTGCCTATGGGTCCTTCATTTTGAGAAAGTTGTGTGAAAGGTGTGAAGCACCCCCTATTTTGGGACAATCTTGCAGCTATGCTGTCCTCAGCAGCTCCTTGGGGTGTTGACTAATTGCCCCTGTAAATCATCCCACTGCAGTGTGCTTCTCCGTTTATTTTTCAGACAGTAATTTAGTGCTTGCTCTTTTCCCCACTTGTCATTGCATGTTTTTCTTCGCATTAAAAGCCAGTAGAAAAAGGACAGTAATTAACTGTGCAATGCATACTCCTGGAAGCTCTTTCATCATCGCGTGATAATTGTACTTGGTGTCTGTCAGGATAACCTCTCCATTTCCAAGAACCATGCAACTCGATTTGTCAACTATGAACTGCGGCTACCAGCCTGACTTTTGTTTTGTTGCTTCCAACAGGAAAGCCTATTTGTCCAAAGAGTAGGTCATTTATTTTTAAGGATGGTATGTCAAAAAATTGTTAGCCTAATTTACACAAGATAAAATATTCCTAATGTAATATTCATACACCTGGATCCGTTGTTTAATCACCTTGTACTTTATTTGTTATAATAAATAAATATAGGGCTTCAGTACCCACAAGAAAAAAACATACATATTGTCTTTGAACTTTGAAAGCAAGAACTATTATAGTATAGTGCAAAACTGAGGACACCTCCCCAACAATGACACAATAAAAGCCTATATTCACCTGGAAGATTGTGAACTTGCTCTGTTGATAGAACACTAACACTATAATATAATATATATAATTTGTTCAAAACTATGGCATTTGTACAAATACATCAAAAAGACCTACCTACTTTTATTGATCTTAACTGTTCAAGTGGTGAAGAGGGCAAAAATAATAATGACTTAGTACCTACTTCTACCTTTTCTTCAGCGACTTTAAAGTGTCAGAAACATTTATGGAAAAAATATATATTTTAAATGCACCAAAAATAATTTAGAACAGATTAACAGAACATTTGAACCCATTAGAATTTCGTAACAAGCAAGAATACCTCAAAAGTAATGTATTTCTATAAAGCATAAATGTTTATTTCATTGTATTGCTTGATGTAACCGGTAAGACATATCCGAACAAAAAATGAAATATATCAGGCATATTTTTTGATAACTTGTCAGTTTCCAATGACTATTTTTCACCTTTCAGTCAGTTTCATTTGTGCTCTTTTACTGATTTTTAATATCCTTCTTCCACTGTCACAGACAGAGGCTAATGGGATATATGGTCAAGATTTTGGGATCCATCAATGCCTCAGTACAGAATTAGCATGGGCCCAATACATCACCTGTGAAAGCTGTCAAAAGCTCTTCTGTACGCTGTTCATTAGATGACTATGATGCTATACCTGTCTTTTCTCAAGTGTAAGAACCACAGGCTTACTCCGTCTTGACAAAAGGTTCTACCACACCCTTCACTGTCAAATAGATCAAGATTACCTACAAATTAGCTGTTGGAAAGAGGCGGAATTAAAAAAAAAAGCCTTTGTCCATTTAACATAAGTCACTCTATCAAAATAAAGTGTATAATATATATATATATAAATAATATATTTAATTATTATATATATATTATATATTAAAATAAATATTTAATTATTATTATATTTATATAGAATAATATAATATAAATAATATACATACATACATACACAGGGAATAAGTCTATTAAAAACTTTTAACATAATAAGGAATCTCTTGCCCTTGTAACTACAGAGACCTAAACTTTGATTATTCATGTTGCAGTCGTTGTTACAGGGTCCCTCCGTCTCATTTACACTGTCTGACCTCCTTAACACACTGGGAGCTGAGTATCTGTGCTTATAAAGAGCTGCTGTTTTCTTATACCTCTCTCCCCTCTCTGTCTTTATTTCTCTTTTCCAGAGATTATATCAGTAACTGCTTAGAAGGTCATCGTAAAATGAAAAGAGTAAACCAGGGATACAGCTGTGGAGTCCCTTGTTCTTTTCCTTAGCCTGATTAGCAAATCAAAGCTGCCTGAATGATTCACACTTTCACCTGATTTTGTCCTTTTCACTAATCATGTAGCAATTTTCTCTTGACTGACAGTTTTCTTTATAATTGGCCCTGATCTAGTAGGGTTCTAATAACCAGAAAATCCCCTCTGTGGGCCCAGAGGCTCCAATGAATAGTCTCTCTTCTTCCTCTCTACCATCTGTGGGATATGGCAAACCATGTTTGCGCAAGTAGAGGCTGCCTTTTCTAAATGTTCAATAATGATGTGAATATTCTATGAGGAGTGGAGTTAAGGACTTGAGGTAGCAGATTCTAATTACTGTTCATTTACCAGAGTATCAAAGCCTAATTACTGTTCATTTTATACTCTTGAGAAAAGAAAAAGTCAAAGCAGGGTTCTGGAGCTTCCCCCAGAGATCCCAAGTAAGCCTTTATCTGTCTCTCTATTTAAATAGGTTGAGTGCTACTGCGTTCAATTATACTCTGTAAGCGAGAATGTTACACAAATACACACAATGCAAAAGCCCTAAATAAAAAAATGTAAAAAAAAATCACACAAGGTGTAATATATATCCTATTGTTACACATTTTGTTTGCCTTCCATGCTTCTTAATTTATCTTTTCCTTTAATGACAGCAATAAATATGTGAAGGAAATGTACTAAGCTATCATTTTTAATGCTGTAGTTCATGCCTTGAAAGATTTTTTCACACCTTCGGAGACGGAAGCTGCTGAAGTCCTGAAGCTGCCACCTATTTGACAATATCTGTCACCAATTAGCAGCTAAATCAACATCAGTAAAAACAAGATTTAAGGTGTCTGCAGCTCCTACTAGCCTGTGTTTGTATCGCATGCACACAATAATATTTTCTTACATATCTTTACATATATATATTTATATATATAGTTACATATACACACAATACATTCTCCATATACAATTCAGATGTATTTTAATAAAACATGCATATAAAAAATGTACACTGTTATATTGCAAAGAAGTATACAGCATGTACTGTTTATTTTGTTTGTGTTTTCATCTATTTTTGCTTTTATTATGCATATATATTGAAATACGGTTTTTATAGGCATTTAAACGTATTGTTTTGGGGCATTGATTGTAATACCGAGATGTGTCATTGAATACAGTAGAGACCTGTATATTCTGGTATGTTTTTTACGTATGTTAGCGTGTATACACTCCATTCTTTGAGCTGCACCTATTGTTATAATTTCCTTGCAATTCCAAGGCATAGATCAATGTAACTGCATCCTTATGGCAGATTTGATGGCTCGGATTGAATTGTCTCTTTTTTTGCTTTCAGGGACATTGTCAGGTAATCTGCTGGCTGCATTGTGAATTTACAAGCTGCAGACAACAAGCTAATGAGGCAGCCAAGCTGTTAGTTGGGCTTCTCGCTCCATGATGAGATGCTAAATGAAAAGCTGGTAAGATACACACAGTTTGTTATCATTCTATCTGCTTGAAACCGCAAACTGGTCATTACCCAACCATTATTTTAGCTGATTTACAATCGCAGCGGACAAAGCAATTGCTGTGGCTTGTTCAATCCCCTGGCGGGGAGATAGGAACCAGCTTGTAATTTGCATTTACACGATCTGACTGAGCAGCTTATTAGATCTGGATATTTATTTTCCACTTAACCGATGTTTGATTACACTTTAATAAAGTACAAGGAAACTGTCTTGCTGCCCACGTCTCATTGATCCTGCAGGGTGGCTTCTGTGGGATCTTGGTAATGAAACTAGAGACACAGGGGTGATACATTTTAAGAAATAAACATTGGAGAAAATTATTAGAATTGCCCATATTGAAACCTTTCCTCTGTGAAATAATGTCTTACAGGCATTTTTTTCTCTTTTTTTGTGTGTGAATGCATATGAATGAGGATGTTATAGATCTTGGTCATATGTGTGTATATAATTCAGCACAGTTATATATATATATATATATTATATATAATATATATATATATATATACAAAAAACATTATTTACAATATAATTACATTGGTTTTAAATGTCCTCTCGTACTTAGTATATCATTTATCTAAGTCTAATTGTGACAATGGCAGAGACCTGCTGAGATCAAATTGCACAACGTGGGATTTTCTTGATCAACTAATTTGTTCATTAGTAATCAGGGGGACTTTGATAAAACACCCTCTGAAGTTAATACTGTTGTGTTAATCCCTGCTTAGTTACTGTTAATGAATGAAATAGCTCATAGGTCCTTCCCATCATGTTTGTATACAGGTTCTTAGTGTGAGGCCTGACTTATCTACTGATCCTTCTTATCTTTATATCTACTCTTTACCCCCCTCCCACCATTGTTGTCTGCCCGTTTTTCACAACCCCCTTATCCACCAGAGCTTTCTCAGTAGAACTCGACATCGTCTGGGAACAAACCCTTTATGTAGGCATCTCTGTCTCATGATCCTTTCATTTGCATTATAGCTTTCTTAGATAAAAGACCTATAATGATTTGCAGAGTGTTTTCTTTTCTAGCTTTTTATGTTCTTTTGTTATGTTTTCACATTGAAGCTACTGTATATTGATAACACATCAAGGCACAGCACTTTAGACTTTTTTTTTTTAGAACGCTCCTTTACATGTTTTTCAACCTACAGTTAGGGTCTGACATTCACCAATGCTAACAAATCACAATGTTCAAGAAAAATTATTATATATATATATATATGTTATTATAGTTGGGAGACATTCAGTGTGAGAGAGTGTGAGAGAATGTGAATGAGACTGCGAGAGAGTGTAAGTGAAGGAGCCCACGCAATTCAAACATAAAAGGCCTCTGTATGCCAATCAATATATTACATTAATAATCAGCTGTTTCCAGCTACAATAGTTATTTATAACATTAAAAATTTCTATTCTGTATTTCTGTCTGATCCATTTAATGGACGGACAAAATTAGCTTTTCTGTCAAAAACAAGAATTTTTTATATATATATACGTATATTGTATAGATAGATAGATAGATAGATAGATAGAGATGCATAAGATGGCTTAACACAAGTTGGTATCACAATATATAAAAATATTGCGTTTTATTTTTGAACAATTCTAATTTTAGAAAGCTACTCTAAATCCTTAGTACAACCTTGTGATTAACAATAGAATATCTCAATCTCAATCAAAAGGAAAGGACCGTTTTACCTGAACAACACTTCATTAGCATTGTCATAAAAATCAGCTCAGTGTGGAGAGGATGGAAAGTCACCCAAAATATCCTAACTGCCTATAATGGTGACTTACAGGTCCATCCTCTTATTTCAGATGCTTGCTTGGCCTGGCGGCCGAACATTTTAGTGTTGGCTCAGTACCATTAAATTCCAGGCCCATAGGACGTCATACTGGACTCTTCACTCCACTAAGATGAATTTAAATAACCAACCTGAAAGTCTGTGTATCCTTCAATGAAAACCAGACAATTCATGCATTTTTAACTGGCATACCTGTGCTCCAGCTGGGCACCCAAACATATGGCCTATTTGTAGCCCTTAAGGACTAGAGTTATACATCCCTGAGCTTTATAAAGGTCTATGAGCAAACAAAGCACCCAAACTAATTTACGAGACATACAGCAATCTGCCAGAGAATAACAATACTTGGTTCTCTCTGAGCATTTGATGTTAGTCTCCCTACACTTTTCCAGTTAAATTAAGTAAAACCAATAGAAGCTGATTGGAATAATTAAAGCTTATTGATTATCCCAATGGGTGCAATTGGGGGTTTATGAAAGCTACTCAGTTAACACAATAACACCTTTACGCATGAGTGGATGAGGAAGGACACAGAGACAATTTGTCAAATGGAGCAGATCATTAGTGCAATAAGTCCTTATCAGCGTGCTTGCGATAAACAGTGATAGACTCAGTGTATGTTTAATAATTACATACACCATGAACATGCAGTCAAAATAAATTGATGGTAATAACTGTGATTCTCAGGATGACATGTCATGGTGTGAACAGAGGCATCATGCCTGCAACAAAATTGCTAATGAGAACCTCCATGCAAATCATTTACAGCAAAGTCATTGAATTTCCACATTTGTCTACCTCAATTAAAACAGCACTTAGCTAGGACCACCGTTGACTTTACAAGAGAACAGTTTGCACAGATTAATGACAATTATGAAAGCCAATGTCACAAAAATACCTATCTAGAGTAGAAAAAAATACCAAACAGCATAGACTATGATGAGATAATCAGCTGGCCCATTAATTTTGCATATCCTCTTATTTAACTACAAATTGTTACATTCTGAATATGCTATTATGAATTATTATGAATATTATTAAGAATATCCAAAGGTTTTTTTTAATATACACAATGATAGCTTCCCATGCAGAGTCGCTAACTGCTAGGTAGTAAAATACTACTAATAATCTTAAAATACACTGACTTCCCCAATCTTCTGTTCCAAATCATACTAACATAATTCTCAATAAAGTTTAAGAATTCATCTGTTATATTTTTCTGAATAAAGTCATATGAAAAAGCCTGATCAAACAATAACACTGACAGCCATCGCTATAAAGGTAGAAATACATCATATATGGTAAGCATATTAAACATGAGAACATCTGTTTAAAATTTTGTGTGATTTTGGTCCACCAAAATAGAGCCAATGGCATACAAATGAAAAAACCACACATGCATGTAGTAGAGGTTTGTGGCTCTGCTTGAACCAAATCGGTGATCGCTCACACTAAAGTCTATCACCACGACACGACTTTATATCCTGACACTCAGCATCCAGAAACCACATGCAGTACAAGTGATCTGCAAGGTTTTTGCCAACAGATGTAAAATAAAGAAAAACTGAGGACAAAATGACAAAAGTAAGAGAGGATTTTAAAAGAAGGGAGAGGATATAGTGAAAAGGAGACACACATGTTTTGCAAGGGAAAATAAGTGCAGGAATACATATGAATATGTAGGAAAGTGTTTTGTTTTACAGTTTATAAATATTGATCGATTAATGAACTTGTCATTTGGTCTCCTGTTTTTTTATGTTTCCTTTCAAGGATCTCTGCTCTGTATTCAAAATGTGCAAACTTTCCTTTCCAGGCAAAGATATGCGAATAAAGAAACAAAAACAACACTTTTTGATTCCTTAAACCACTGTTAAATGGGCATCCCTCATTTGCAGCTTTTGAGCATAGTTTGGGTTTATCTTGTATATAAATAATGATATCCATTGGTCAAATAAATCACTAAATGATGGATGTACTATTACATGTTTACATTAAACGTATCTATTAAATAATAAAAGATTGAGTTGGAATGGGTCAGTCCAATTAGTTGACTTTGGCCCTAAGAAAGATTGGAGTGCAATCTTACAAAGTCAAGTATGGACAAGCAAATTAGTGAAGAGAGGTAATTTGGCTCACTAGTCTCAATGGTTATGTAATGTGAAATGACAAACCTCAAGATTATCTTCAATTCCCCATTAACCACTGAAAATCTTATATCAATTACAGCCTGACATAGAATGACACTTAGATGTTATTTGAAATGAAAATACTCAGTAAACCTAAATGCAATTTGAGGGACAAAACCAATTTAGTATAACCCTTGATTAACTTCTAGTAATAGGAAGATTATTTATTTCTGGATTTTTTTTCCCATTGAGATGCATTATTTATTTCCACTGCTGGCCCTGGTAAGTCATTAGACCTTTAAACAGCTACGGATGTTTTATTATTATTATAAAGCAACATTTCCTGCTTTGCAAAGAATATTGCCAGCTTTAAAAAAATAAAAGTATGGCATCTTGTTAAATATCCACGTATTCCTTTAAAATAGGACTAAAACTATATAATAGGAATGAAAATAATAATAATAATAATAATATTTTGATATTATTAAATTTTTTGAAATGTTGTTAAAAATACAGAATATATTGATTAATTGTTGTGAGATCAATTATTTAACATTAGCAACATCATCAAGGTGTAGTCTTTGGAAGAGCAAAAGTCAATACTAGACACATCATTATTTAGCAAGCCAGGAGAAATAAAAATGCTCTTTTTCCAGCAGTAAACTATAACATCTTAAGGCGAAACTCTTTTTTTTGTAATGTCAGTATAAGTGTTCAGTGTGTTATATTTCTACACATAAAACAAACATTTGATTCTTGTATTCCGTGCATTGCCCACCCACTACAGGGATTTTTTTTTCCAGGATACGTAACAAAAATGTAGCAAATTTTAATTATGATTTAGCTTGGCAGAATTTCAAAACATTAATTGCCTCAAATTCCCAGACTGATGTGATTTAATACATATATTCAAACGTAATTATACAAATGTTGCAGACTATTAATTGGTTAATTACGGCTTCAGGAATATAAAATATAGATACAGACTCCAAGCTTTTAGCTTTATTTTGCACAAATAAAGAACAATAGCTGAGGATTCAGGGAGTGCCAAAAACTGAGGGGTTTTTTTGCTTGCACAAAGCAGACAGGGTATTTCATCAAATTATGACTTGAATATGGACTGTGCAAAATAACGAGATTTCGATGGCTGTTCAACATCTTGTCCAATTTTTTCTTTAAGCGCTGGGAATAATTCACTTTCCACACCATGAGCACTCAGATGTGCACATACCAATGCAAGGAATAAGTGACCCTTTCAGGAAATGTCTCAAGGTGAGTATTGTTACCTAGTAGGCTGTGGCACAGTCCCCAGCATAGTGCCTCGGCCCTATGGCACCGGTGCTTGTCACGTTAAACTATATCACGCCCGAAACTTGTAAATGTAGGAAAATGTTTTTTTTTTAACCAGGTGATACCCTCCTTTTAACCCTTTCAGTAGTAGAGGCACAATTACTGCCTTTGGGAAAAGAATAGATTTCTTAACCTTTTAACATTCAAATCCATAATCCTCCAACAACAGAAGAAAGCAGAAGAGCATTACAGTTTTAAATAGCAGATGATCATTTGTGTCCTTTTTAAGCATTAATAGAAAGCGCTCTGCAAAATCGTGCAGCAAAAGTAAACCATAAAGACAATTGAAAGATAAAGCACGGAAAGTATAACACCTCAAGAAACCTGCCTAATTACTGTATCTTAAAACTCATATGATCGTCAAATTAAATAGCATTGTTCCACATGAAAAATACCTCCCGGGGCTTGTCACATAATGCATAATAATATTTCCCTTCTCAGTGCATAGTATTATTACGCCGATATTAAAGGCTGTTTTATGTAAAGGCTCAATTTGAATGCACTGTTGTCTTTGTGTACTAATAAAAGAAATTGGTACTGCTAATCTTATGTTTTATCTCCCTACCATATGGAAAAGCCATTTGTTTTAGCCAATCACAATAAAGAAACAAAACCCCCATTTCAGGGAACCGTTATATATCACAAGTTTGTTGATCATTAAAGATATGATTACCATTGGAAAACCACTGAAGGTGGCACATTTATGATTCTAGGAACAGATGGGGACATACATTTTCCTTGCAAATACTTTTGAAATTGCCCTACTGGTAGCAGTATAAAAATGATATACAGATGCCAGAGCCAAAAAGCAAGGACAAGAGGTCCGGATTTACACAGTAAAAGCTTCACACACGCTCTGTCATCTCTGATTGATCTGTGCTATACCTGAGAAACTTGTTGACTGGTAGGGATGCAGTGCAAATAATTTACTGCAACAAGGTAGATAATTCATACAGCCAATCGGTCCGCTTCACTCTGTGGATATGACATATGAGTCTTTTCTCCAAAGATGTGTCATTTTTTTCAGCGTGAACAATATTCAATGTCAGTAAAAAAAATAAAAATCCATGCAGCTAGGTGCCACAGCTTTTATTGATGGCAATCACGATATCACACTTATTGGGGCGGGGGGGGGGCAAATGGAATTTTGATTATCATATTTATTAACAATATAAAAAGATCATGCTCATCCTTCTGCAGTTTTGGATTTACTACAAATGGATTGCGACTGGGTGCAGAGAATGATCTCACAAAAGATCAACATTCTACAACAGGGACGCTTCCCTATTCCAGTTCATTGATGGAGTTGATTAAGTTTAAATGAAGCAGACATTGGATAAAAGTGAGGGTATTGACCACTGGGCACTGTGGACTGTGCTTGAAAAGGCCTGAAACATGCAGAAAAGCAAGATCTGCTAAATGCTCTAATCTTCAATCAAATCTTACATCAATACAGACAAAGTTTGGTAATGAGAGATTCAATGAAGCATGTGGGAGAAGGAATTAATCCTTTTGGTTTAAACTGGGCTCAACTTTGATGCCTGCTCCGAAGGATAGACAGTTATCTAAATGCTAAATAACTAACTTATTGTACTGCTGGTTGCATGCTAATCTTGTGTCTGCTCTATCTCTGTTATTCCTGGCCTCATAGATTCCAGTTGTCATGGTGATTATTTCAAACAACTCTATGGGTGACTGGAAGAAATCAAGGCTGAATGTGAAAAAGGCATCTATCCAAACCTCACTTAGAAAGCCATGGTGGTTAAGCACCATCAAGCCAGGCTTGCTTGCCCACTGACCACTCATATTCAAAGAGTAAAGGTCAGGGACTCGCCTCTTTACTGGTCCTCTATAGCTTCACTACTATTTCTATAAAACGCAATAATTTAGTTTGGTTTGGCAGTCAAAAGCTTAAGTAAGCTTTTGAAATCTCCATCTCCAAAATCAGACCTTTTTTTTTTGTGCAATTAACATTTTTCTATCGGCTAATTGTTGTCATGGCATGGGAAGTGTTTCAGGCCACACATTTGAAGAGGAAAACAGAAAAATAGGATTCTGTTACATAACAAAAAAAACCTTAGATTTAGCTTAATTTACCATGAACTTTTTTAATTTGGCTACAGCCGACGCGCAATAACAATGGCAACTGATCAAATTAAACGTGTATTTGAAGGTTGGTTAAAATGCAAACAATAAACTTTAAAATAACAAGCAATCTTCTACAGTGTATAAACCTCTCAGGTTCTTGCGTTTAGGAAAATTTTATATGTAGAATCAAAATTCATATATGCGAATGTCTGGGGAGAAAGTGCACTTTAATTGAGAATACCTTTTTGAATTGACAAAAGAAAAAAAAAATGTCGTTAAAAGTCACGCTATCTTTTGAAACAAGTTTTAGACATTTGAAAAGGCTCTGTTAAAGTACTTTCCCCAGTTATATTCGAAAGTGAATTTCAGCAAATGGTAAATGTGATCTTCCAAAATAAAATTTGATAAAACAGCCTAGTCTGAAAAAATGTGTGTGTCTGCAACAAAATACTTTTGAAACATTTATCAGATATGCAGCAATCATAGCTAGTTTATATGTTCAAATAATTTTATTAAAAATTCATAATTTAGGATTACATTTGGTACTTCATCTTCTGAGGTTCTTTGGGATTAGTTAATGGACATTGATGAAAGTGCAATTTGTAGTAGTGATGTGCAATGTTCATCAATCAATGGCAAGTTAGACTGTACAATGGTCTTCCCACAAGATGGAGAAAGATGAAGACAGGAAAGGTCATTTTGTAACCTTTGAGACCTTTCCTTCTGCTTAGCAAGAAGTAAAGTTTTCATTCCAACATGGTGATTACTACAGTAGGTGTGGTGGCAGAACTATTGTAATCATAGCAGGGGCAAATGTCTAGCAGCCTCTAGAGGACCACCATATCCTTCCAATACATAATCCCAGTAGATTTA
This sequence comes from Spea multiplicata, assembly GCA_009364415.1. Classification (NCBI taxonomy): domain Eukaryota; kingdom Metazoa; phylum Chordata; class Amphibia; order Anura; family Pelobatidae; genus Spea; species Spea multiplicata. The sequence continues at coordinate 24,243,305 of VKOC01000004.1, forward strand.
ATTTTTACAATATAGTTATGTTAAGTAACTGGAGTGCCAAAGGTTAATTTTTATGGAATGCACATCTCATGATTGTCAGCCATCCATTTGGTTGATTAAACATCATGAGAAATTGAATAGCAGCACTTTAAGCGCCAAATGTTAGCCACAACTGCTGCAAAACTACAGTGTCCTATTTTGGTCCTAAGCCTTCATGTCTTTTTTTCACTACCCTCTCACTCTCTTTTGAGATACCTCGGAATGCTTGTTGTACATCACATGATGTTGAGCAAGCAATGTTGTATTGGAATAGTTGCTAGTAGCTGTAGGTTGGGCTTTGGAGGTCTGGGGATTACACTACATCTACAGTACTAACGCTAACTTTTGTTGACTGCATCTACAATAATATTTAGCTAGCCATATTGCTAACTGAACGTCATAGGAATTGTAGTTATAGACTGGGCTTGTGGTATACACTATACTAACTTTTTGGTTGTTGCCTGCAGCTTCCATGATATACAGTTAGCCATTGCCGACTGAACACCATAGGAATTTTAGTCTGGAGTAGCCTGATCTTTACCACCCTGGCTATTATAAAATAAAGTTCTCATGTTGCACAGGTACATGCTGGTCTGTTAGTTACTACTACCATAGTCAAATGTTTTTCCTATTAATGGGTAACTAACATTTGCCTCCCACCTGAAAAACCCCTCTCCTGAGCCAACAAAGGTGGAGGTAAGGAGGTTAGGGTTGGAGGGGAAAGGTGGGGAAGATATTTCCCCCCGCAAAAAAAAGTATCACACATACTTTTACTCCACAGTAATGATGATGAATTTAATAGACGTAAAATAAAGTTTACAAATAATCTGGATGAATAGATTACAATAGAATATAATAGAATAGGCAGGGAGACATTGGGTCAAAGGAGGTAAAGGTACATGAGCTTTCAGGTCACCAGAGGTCCCTTCATTGGTGGGATACTTTGTTGTTTCTGTATAGATTATCATGATTTTCAAGGCTGTAGAACAGTTTGATACAAGTCTACCAAGATTATATTCTGAGCTGCATGAAAAGGGGGACAACAGGTGCAGAAAGAGGGACAGTGGGATTTTGATGTCAAAGAGGAACTGTCCCTCCCGAACAAGGTCACTTGGGAGATATGTGTTATATGAACAGCAAGAGCGGCACGAACATGTGTAAAAGGGCATGTCTGAGCAGGAGATGGTGACATTAATGAAACTGGTCAGAATTACAGAGACAGTAGTATAAATATCTCTTCCTGAGAGGAAGAAGGGTCATTTATTTTCAGAGGAAAAGAACTTATTAAACAACAATCGAATTAGAAAAGAGTCAGAGCAATAGTCTTTCTGTATTACATTACGGTGCCAGAACCACTTGATTTTAGTGTTAGGTGTATAACATTAGATTATCTGTGAAACATAATGTTCTCAAAGCTTTAAAAAATATTTATCTAAAGGAAGAGTTTCAAGATGTTTAACAATGTTATTGATGTGAATCTTCACTATACACCAATCTATTTAACTGTAAGAAGGTTATGTTCTAAATTAGGGATATAAATGATATGCAAAGCAACAATGAAGAATTTCCTATGAGTTTAAACAATGTATAATATTTTAATTTTCTATTACAAGAAATAAGAGTTTGTGTCAGTCAGAGATTGTTCTAGTCTACAAACATGTTTAATAATTAATATAGCTTGCTAACTGCATAATTTAAAGATTTTTACATTAATTTTATGTTGAGGAAACTAATATGAATAAATTGAATAATGGCAGGTTGAAAGTCTTATGTGTCACTCGTGAATGTCTTGTGTCTTCTTGATCAACTCCTGTACCACCTCATAGAGTACATAAAGCCAGCTGCCCTGTTATTAATTGATTCATACACAGGAAGTCAATGCAAATAAAAACAGATGTAGAGTTTATTTAGAAGATGAGTGGTGTGGTGGCAAGGGTCCAGAGGATTAAAGAAGCAGTAAAATAGGAAATGTGGATACAAAAAAAATTCTGTGTGTAAATTGCATTTTGATTAAGTAGACTATTTTATTATTAAAGTAATATAGTATGGCCATTTTTCATTAACAAGCAGAAGAGAAAAATAAATTATTTAGTTTGAAATGGTGAAATCTAACAATAATAATCTTTTGTTTTAGTCAAGACATTTGTTTCTACAAATATTGAAATGCTGTGGACTTGCTCAGATCAAAATAAGCAGGCGTGTTGTGTGGAACTTAACGTAAGAAAAGTTGAGGAGAAAGAAAAGGCTGTAACATGTAGAGGAGCAGAGGTGGAATGTCTGGTAAAAAATACAGAATAAAAAATAAAGCACATAACAGCACGTCTATCATGGAACTATGATAGATGAGAAGTGGATAGCATTGAAGAGGATAAGAGAAGATTTCATGCTTTAGACTTTGATATTAGTGACCCTCTGCGTGGTGCAATATCATGTTCCTTCTCTATGCAGCCACCCCATTATAATGGCTGTTCTGCTTATGCTATAACTCTTTAAATAAGACATTCTTCTGTCCAAACACATCTATTTCCCTAGGTTAAAAATGTACTACTTTAGACATACTCTACACGTTTTCATCTTAATAACTTTTCAGTTGGCAGCTCTCCCATAAGTCTGAGTTGTTCCTTGACTTTAAGTGCTATTTGTAATGTTTGGCAAGTATTTTTTTATAAATGGTAAAAATCTACTTTACTTAAAATTATTATATTTGTAGCAAGTAGTTAAATTAAATAATTTTCAATGGGTTTGTTCAGTTGAGCAGTTTACTTATTAAATTGTCTAGACTTGGCTTCTGCATGTTGATTAAGATTGCTGAATGTGTATGTGGCTTTGAGAAGTCAGTACTTGTTATTTGGATTTGTGCTCAGGCCCAAGGAGTTGAATCGCTTACTAGAGAACATGAATTTTGTTGCCTTTTGTTTGCTATAGTCTAGTTTTAAGATGGTTCATTGAATCTGGCCCAACCATTGTTAGTAGTGTTACAGTGTCTTCATATTTTTGATTTAATTGAGGCTATGCACTGAAAACCTACGTCTAGTGAGTTTCTGCTGATGTCAGGGGCACGGGTGCCGGGTCAGGTGGGAGTCCATGTGCAAGGGCAGGATCGATCTTGGGACTGTGCTCAAGACAGACAGGTGTTTCTGTGTGAAGTTGGGGGCTTTGGCTTTATCTTTGGCGCCATCTGTAGACTGAAGCTAAGGAGCACCAAGGGGTCTGTAGAGCAGACAGGAGCAAGCAGACTGCAGAGGGGGTCTGTAGCAAATCCAGATAGCAGTGGGTGCCTGTAGCACACTACCAGGAGATGATCAAATATCGAAGTCTGCATCAAATATGTCAAAATCTAGGTGACCCAAATCAATTCCAGTAAAAAAGGGTCAAAGCAAGTTCAGAGTCACACTGACAGTTAAATCCAAATAAGAAGTAGAATTCTCATAAGCCATCGAATGCAACTAGGGCCAGAAACACAATGCACTAACGGAGCTAGGAGCATGCCCAGGTAGATATAGGCCCATGATCACATAGCAAGCCACATAGAAGCAGGCATGCAGCCAATAAACCACATGTGTGAAAATCATGCCTCCATTGAGCCACGGCGAGGCAGAGGCAGTTGTGAATCCAATGTCAATCGCTCGCTGGTGTAAAGGTTAGGCGCATTACCTACTATGGGCAGGGATACTAGCTCAAAGCTGCAGAAATGGCTTAGCTGGTCCTGTATAATGACATCAGCCAAATTTTATCAAAGTCTCTTTACCCACTAAGGTTTACGTTACGTTTACGTTTTACAGGACTTTCCTTTCCTCCTTTCCTGCTTACTCTTTCCTGCTTTCTTTGTGAAGCGCCGCAGCATATTACATCATATCCAAGCACTTTGCCTTCTAAGTGCTTTCTACAATGGAATATATTAAAATAGAATTAGACAGTAGATAAAGTCTACCCATTTTTTAAGACACCTACCCAACCACTCGGGTGAGTTGCCTCCCTAGGGACCCCCTGGGACCTGTCAGCCAAGGCATAGTAAGCTTATACCCAGGGAGGCTTGCAAGGCCACAAAACCCTAGTATGACAATAAAGTGACCTCAAATAGAAGGCTAGACTGTTTTGCTTAATTATGTTATCTTTTACTAAATAAAACCTAGTCGTATATGCAGTCAAATCATGCAATTACTTTTTTCCAGTCCTATGGTAAATTATAGGTTAAAACATTGATTCTATTATTAAAGAATAGATACCTCATTTAGTTCATTTTAATGCTTGCTTGAAATGACAAAAGGTTAGAAGTTGCCCAATCTCAATGAAGCTTAATAACAAAAGTGAGAAGGATTTATGGAAAGTATACATTATTACTGTTATAAAAGAAGCATTAATAAAGGAACTTGAATAACTGTTTGAACTTTAATTTGTTTATTAACAGGATTTGCCCCTGACTGTGAATGTTATTACTTCTCTTAGGAGTGTGGTAGAAATTCAAAGCTTCAATGAATGAATCTGGCAAAAGTTAAATGCACGGTAATTAAATCATTTAATTGAAAAGTATTTTTTTTTAAAGGAAGTTATTGAAACATAATTAAGATAAGCCATTTCATAAAGTGCCCTCTTTTGTCTCATATTGAAATCAATGTGAAGTATATTAAAAACAAGTTGTAATTCAATTCTGTTTTTATGGTCAAGTCATGTTCATTTGCAACACCTTAATAAGAATATGATGGATTAACTATGAGCCAGGTGTGAATCATTTTGTTGTAAACTATAAGATAATCGGACTGAACAACACTCTAGCCAATTTCACGTGAAATCTCAACTTTGCTTTTTTATTCATTTTTCATTATACAACATTTAGACAGTGAACTATAGAGTTGTATTGGAAATTGTAATCTTACCACATGAACTATTACTGTTTTAAAGGTTAACAGGCCTATTCTCTTGGAATATCTTGCATTCTCTTGCATCTAGCATGTGATATTTGGTGGTTTTTTACTCTCAAATCATATGAAAAAGGTCCCTTGTGATTGTGATGCCTGAGATCCAGTTTTTTCTACCCATTTCTGATGCGTGTTTTTGTATAGATACATTCTTTAAACATGTCACATAAAACGTGCTGACTTCAATAATATTGTTTATTGATTCTTCTGTAGGGATCATCTCGGTGCTCAAAACTTTATGTGTTGCCTTTTTATTTGTTTATTTTGTCTTATAGAGTAGAACGGATATCTCATGATGATCTTGGCTGCCTTCTAGGAAAATAACCCTGGGAATTATTTTTAAATGTTTGAAGCTATGCTTATATTTAGCTGGTTTGCAGTGTGTCACTTAATTAAACTGCAATACTTCATCTATTATTCATGCCCCTCACTTCTAATACTTACCACCATATACTGGATGTTTTCAGACAGCCCTCTTGTCACTTTCACACTGCTATGGTATTCTGTGTGATAGCACATCCTAGCTAAGAAGAGGTGTGTAATAGTAGCACTTTAATGAAATCACAATTAATTCTTTGGTTTCCAATCATTATCTACAAATTACAACATTACAAGTTCATTATGTTACACAGTAGCACAGCGACCTGTAATTAAAGTTAAAAACAGTGGTAATCTTGCAATACTATTGCCTCAAACCTCTTTCCAAAACACTGCACACACTTATTCACCTAGTGGCTATTTGACCATTGTGTGCTTGCACTGGTGCAGCTTCCCTAATTTTATACGTAATCCCAAAGAACACACAACAGAAAAAAGCATACATAAATGTAGATATATTTAGGCAAACAAATCAATATCCCATTTAGGCAAATGAAGTTAATAATTTATACTTTTTTTTCTTCTTTGTCCACCAGAGAGAAATAGCTCCTTTATCTCCCATTTTCCATGGGTTCCTGGATACCACATACAAAGAAGAGGGTTATAAGGGTGACAACATGCAATATAAGACCATACATAGAATCATTACTTAAAAACTGAAAGAGGAGACTGGGCTTTGGGTGATTGGTGGTATGATAGGTTTTTATTATTGCAGTTTATGTATACTAATATAGGGAGAAAACCAAAATTAGCATTGGAATTAAAATTAAGAATACACAAAATTAACAATGTCAAAAGACCTAATAGGAAAGAAGAAATAAAAAACCTGATTTTTCGTGTTTATGATATATTAGGAGGCTTAGTATTTAACTGTATTCAAATATTTCAAATAAGCATGCATGGCAGGCCGACATCTGAGAGTGTCTTAGCCCCCAAAGTTTTACTTATGATCTTTAGTTAACATGCAATCTATGAATTACCACCTGAATTATCTGTGTAGAAAAACTATCACTACTAATGTTGCAGATTGGAAAGGATGTGATTGGATAGTGTGGGATATTGGGATCTGGGGGTGTATGGCTCATAAGAGGTTACAGATACTCTGCATTTGGGAGATAATTGATCAATTAAAATAACTATTTGATTGATAAAGTTAAAAACATGACATAACAATGGGAACCATGTGGTCAGTGCAGCATTTTAAATTAAGGTAGACTCTTACTACCCCAATTTAAAGCAATCGGAAAAACCACAGGTATGCCTCTCCTGCATGATCATGAAGCAAAAAGAATCAACATTCGTATTTTCAGGACAATCTCAAGGCTGGGCTCATATTTATTGGTAATAAATCAATAAAATTACTGATTTTTCCTGACAACTCAAATCATGAATCTTGTAAGCCAGTTTAAGCTACTTTTTTTATCTGTCATGGCTAACACAAAGTTAGCAGGAAAATGTTTGCAAGGATAAAAGCGTTTTTTTTTTTTAATAATTGCTTATTTTTACACCAACAAATCTTTGTCTTATATTAACATTTATCTGATGTAATTGGGTTTGATACTTTTTCTTGAGTAAGAGTACCCTTTACATCTGCTTCGATGTTTGGCAGGACTTTCTTTTCTCTCAATAAAAACAATTAGCACTTTCTCCCTTAAGAGCCACTTAGGTTGCAAGATTTTACTCATGATCTCTGCTTAAAATGTCACATATGGTTATAACAGCTACACAGAACCATAGGGACTATCAGATGATGGCCTGCCAGAGATGCTCCTTCCAAGCAGATGAACAGTTATAGCCCTAGCATTAATGGTTTTCGGACTCAATTTCTTTGTTTTTAGTTGCCTTTTTTTTTATTTCTGCATGGATGGGGAGACTAAGTGTAGCTGCACATTCAACAGAAAAGCAAACACCATCTTTTAGGGAAATCCAATTTCCCTTAAGTCATGTCACCGACACATGAATTGCACACAGTTTTGAAGACAAATAAATTAACAGATTTGTGCAAATTATACAGCTATGAGATTTGTTTTATCTTTAAAATATCCTTGTTGGCCCAAAGGACCCAATTATAATGACCTCTGATTCTGTTAAGCAGGGCACCACTGAGGCAACAGTACTGTGCAGCTGGTGTTCTAGTGACACGAGGACTGTATATTAAAGACCTGGACCTCATATGGTGAAATTTTGATGTCCTTCAGCACAACAAAGGCTTAAACCAACTATTTGCCTCAAGGTAGCCAACAAGCATAAGGTGCTTTGGTAGCAGTATGCAAAGTGTACAAATTCCCTGAATAACAGATGGTATGAGGCTTACACAAATATTGCTAAGTTTAAATGTGTTTTACCAAATGCAAGGTTTTGTTTGTCTACAAGGACCCAAGCACCCTAATAACCAAGTCTCAATCGTATTCTTGTTTTTCAATTACACTTTTTGGCTGCACCCTCCATAAATTATGATTTCTAGTTTATGTTTTAGAATATTAACATGTTATTCTGAGTAAGCAAATGATGCCCTTTATTGGATATAAAGTAAACTCTTATTCCTATGCCAAAAGAACTCATCTAAAGCATAACATCCATTTAGGCCACCTAAAGTTAAACATAACCTGATATCAAGCAAGAAAAGAAAAAAGGTATGAGGAGCATGAATGTTGGAATGTGCAGATTATTTATCAACGCTACATGTTTGGACAATTTTCTAGCCTACACTGATTTCACTAAACATGCTTTTCAAATCCTCTTTCCTAATTTCAGCCCAACTGTTTTGATGTTTAGATATACCTAATCCAAAATGCACTTTATTCTTGCTGATCTTAAGTTGACTTCCACATTCAGGTTATCTATATTTATTGTCTGACAAGTACAAGTGAAGCCATATTATTCTGTGGAACAGATTTAATGGGTTTAAATTATGCCGTGATATAAGCAGATCAAGGAACTACCGCGGAAATGCAACTGACATGGATGTAGGCTTGATTGGTTGCGGGTCACGCATCTCACAGAATCACTGTGATCAGGAACAAGGATATAGAAATTAGCAACAGATTGGATTTATTTGTCTGGTTCTTAAAAAAACAACAGTGTTGCAATAACATGATGAAATATAGAGAGTACTATATATGTAGATATATACATACAATTACCAAACAAAACTATATTATTAAAGGGGCACTCCAGCCATCAAATTCGCTTTAATGCCAAGATGTCCCTTTATATTTCCATTGTGTCACTTTTGCAAATGCATGAGAGAATTCTGCAGAATCCTCATATCCATTTGCCCCTTTTGCCTGCCCCTGCATGTGATATGCGGTGGTCTATTGCATTTAAAAAATCTTCTGACCACAGGGGAGGAAGAGAGCTGCAGCTTCTTAGGTAAGTAAGCACTAACGCATGTATCTGCTTTTCTTTTTATTTTCTTAGCATGCACATTAAAGAACTCACAGAGTTGGGCTGTCAAAGACATGAAGCTGTCCCTTTGAGTGGTAGTATGGGAAAATACTGGTATACCTGGATCACTTTTTTTCATAACCTGACTGTAAGAGCCAGCATAAACCTTGCCTCTTTCTCATGATCTTCATCTCAATTCTTGCAGTGCAGGCTCCCACAAGGTTCTCCCTCACACCGACTGACTCACATACCCCTAACTCTTCATCCCCATGGAATCCACATTGATAAAGTGGCTAAAAATAAAATTGTGTACAAAAAAGGAGTAATGCATGGGTGTCAAGCCAGCTCTATCTGACAATATCTTTAACATTGGGAAGCACTGCAGAGTGTGGGTGATGTCTCAATTGAGATAACAATATGTCAAGTTTTCAGCTGGCACAATGTAAGAGGACTACTGTTAAATTGTGAGGAATGCTTTCAATTTGTATTTCTCCTACAGGCTCATGGTTTACACTCACATTGTTGTAAGTTTATCGCATGTTGGTTGCTATGTAAAGATGTTTGTTGGGTTTTAGGGGGGTTTTTTTTGCTCTACTTGTGGGCCCATGGAGTATTCATAATCTTAAATTTGGATCAGAGTTAAGATGGCTTGACAGTTTATATATCTTGATTCCAATGTCTATCCTCAGTCAAAAGCTACAAGAATGACAGTATTGGATTTCTCACCTCGGGTCACAATTCTGCCCTGGACTTTAACAATCAAAAATGTCCAGTTTACTGAATTGCTTCTCTACACATATAGACAGGCTAAATTGCAGCATAAATGTACATTTTATTAAAACAGCAACTGAAAAATGTTAGTTTGTACTGTTAAAGTCTGTTTTTAGCATTCTCACAAAATAAAAATATAGCGTTCTTCAAACATAGATAAAGCAATTATTTGACCACTTTAGAAAACAATGCGGTATTTGTTCTATTAAGAATAATTAAGAATCAAAACACCAGAATAATACCATCAAAGTCGAATCCACCAATTGATGCATATGATGGAAGGAGTCATAAAGGTAAAAAATCTAAACCCATGCAATTTTGCCATGTAATAATAGCCTTTATTAGGTAATCTCCATCTCAATGTTACTGCTGAATGGGCGCTGAAAACTTAGAATGAGAAAACTGTGAAAATGGTAAAACCAATTAACCACCAATGAGATCAACATTAATCAGAAGAGACTCATGTTTCTGGGATCTCAGCCAACTCAATAATAACGCGTCCGTGTCTCTGCTTTTTTCATCTCCTTCTCTGCAGCTCCTCTACTTGTTCTTCTCCACTTCTTCTTCACCTTCTTGTAGCTCTCTGCTGCATTATCCCGGCCTCTTCTGTCTACAACAGGGTGGAACCTCAGTGAACATCCCCTTCTGTGATTGGAGGAATGCAGGAAACGTTTTCCCTGTGATGTGCACGGAGGCTCTGACCAGTTGTCAAGGCACTCCAAGGGGCCACAGTAATGCAGACAGATCTGCGGAGAAAGATAAGTGCATCAATACTTCTCTATCTCCATATATCCTTCTGCAACAAGTTCAACTGAAGATTTCGCCTTTGTTTTAATTTATTTCCTTAGGGGCCTCTCTGTGTTTTCAGATATTCGTCCAAATTAATAAAATTGGCAAATTTTGTTAAAAGTTCTACCAAACCAAAAGCACAAGGCTAATGTATACTTTGCAAATTCCTTAATTTCCTTTTGGTTTTTGTTTATCATCAAACAAAATAGGCTGACAAAAATCCACATTTTAATTTTTTTCTTGCAGTTCACATTGTATATTAGGCTGCCATCAGTCTGGTGTATCATGCACTATAAATCATTGTTTACTGAATTACATATTGCAACCAATCTGTCATATTTATAAATAAAGAGGAGGAAATTGTTTTTAAAGGTTTGTTAAAGTGTGAATTTTCAGGCTTTGTGAAAAAAGCTAATTAGCATAAACTGCTACATGTCTAATTAGTGATTTTGTAATAATCCAATCTGTGATTTTAGAAAATATAAAATGTATTGTTAGAACCATGGCTTCTTTGGTACCATGTTTGAAAACTGACTGATCTCCCTTTCCACCTCAATAAATAAATACTCACTTCTAATAACTCCTAGCCAACGATGATGCTATTTCGATTCTGCAAATTAAAGTTATGTTTTTCACCACTGGCTAAGGTAGGTACGTTGGTAACAGAAGGTAAATTGAAAATACTTGATTCTTTCTCAAGGAGATGGTTTATGAAATCCCATCATTAAAGAAAGCTTCCATGGTTGGCATAGGACATAATCCATCTTTTGGACCAAAAACATTATTTCTTCAGGTATCTCAGCAATTTAGGTCAGTAAGTGATAAAATTACACCTTTAATTTTAGTATCCTGCTTTAATTGCAGATATTCCACTGATTTCAGTTAAGCAACCTGTCATTATTCAAAAAAGGACTATGGTCTGATATTTGTAAGTCTAAATCCAAAGAGGTAATGGTTTTATTTACAAGAAAAAATGGAACAAAATATAGACACAAGTTATGCAGTAGATACATTCAGAATACTATATAAATTTAAAACATGGGACTACCAGAAAATAATTATTGGGTACAATCTTCAACTTTAATTTGGAAAGAATGTGAGATTGGGCAGTTAAATATCTGATTATGTTCAACATGAAATAGTGTAAAAATATGCATTTGGGAGGAAAGTAATCATGCAAATTTTACATCAAATGGTTTATGTAGATAATCTGTAGAGAATACCTAACAAATGTTACAAATGTTAGACTGAGACTCAATGTAAACCTGGCTGTAATGCTGTCAGCTCATCTTTCAAGTAGTGTAAGTACTAGTACTACAAGTGCAAGAAAAATGTCTGGGCTGGGGTGGATTGTAGAAGCCTCTTTATTGGCCTACCGAGACTGCAAGAAAATGTTGATTATTTTAAGGTTCCTTCTCAATTTAAAATTAGAATCCATTTCTTCAAATACTGTTCCTGAGTTGTGTTTCAGTAGTACACTTACATTAGCAGCAAATCTTTATGTTGTTGTAGAGCCCAAAATACATTTTTGCCGTCAATAATTATTCGCAGTTAAGCAGACCAAAGCAGGGGGGTGCATATGCTGCATACCCAAGCGGTCCTTCTGTTGAACTCTTGTGTCCAGCAGAGCCAGTTCCGCCATTATACACTCTCTATGGCCGCCAAAAAAGCTGGTCTTGGGCTGTGTTGACAAGCAAAGTTATATTTTTATTTTGTCTAGTACTGACCAACAACAATCTTATTTTGAACATGTCTGTGAGCTGAAGTGATTCCACTTTTCATGGTGTGGGCAGAGCCTGTAGGCATGTACGTCAAGACCCTGGTAAGCAGAAGCCTTCTTGTTTGGAGTCATAAATATTAGCAGCCGCATCCAACAGCAACAGTACTAGTAAACATCCTGGGCCTAGTAATTTTAAAATCTTCTCCACCCTGGCTACCAAAGTCAGGTTGAATTTTGAGTATTTCTAGATCTGTGTTTTTGGATTTAATTTTAAATATTAACAAAATCCATAAATACGAGGACGGTGACCCAACTAAACAAATGAAAACGAAGGAGAAAGCTCAAAATTTTAATTTTGTTATTTTTTTGTCTCACTCAAGCTCTCTCCAAGAGTGTTTCTGTACTTCTTTCTCTGCGGATCCATCTTCTTTATTCTGGAATCTTGGAGTACCTCCTCAACAGGGCAGAGTATCCCCCACAAAAACTACAGAACTACTCTGAAGATGCCAGGATAATGCAGCTGAAAGCTAGAAGCAGCAGAGAGCTTGGAGAAAAAGGAAAAGCTGGACAATAAGCGGAGCTAAACAAGAAAGGGAAATGCAGAGAAGAAGACACAGAAGCAGAGATACTTTATGATGTCAAGCAAACGCTACAAACAGGAAGACAAAAAAAACCAATTATAAAGGAGGGCAACATTTCATAAAGGACAAAGAGGAATGAAATACTTAGATAGCCAGACTGGGTTTATTTACTTGGATAACAATGCTTCTGTGAGTCAGTCTGTTTGCTATGTAAATATGGTCATGGTCAATAAGTATGGAGCTCTCAAGGGGAAGCCTTCATCCAAAATACTGAGCAAATAACAAGTAGTCCCAATTTGATACTGGAGGAAAATATATGTTTACAACGGAGGAAAGGGCCCTTTACTGTAAGACCAGTGATGTTAGGGAATGCCTTAGCAGTATGGTTTCCAGATATAAACATGCCAAGAGTAGTTCTGGTCCCCAACATATGTGGCTGTACAATAACAAAATCAAAATATTTATTTTCTTTTGCATGTTTCCAACATCCCCAGCTTATGAGAAAATGTAGCATGTCAACTCAAGCGTCAGCTCTAGGAAAAGTAATGTAAAATCCTAGCTAGTCAAGGTGATGTATTTTTTTGGTAGTATATGCCTTGTTCATACAATTTATCATCTGACATTGACCCTCCAACACATTAATACGGTAGGTTATGCTTATACCTTATTGTTCTACTGGTGTTTAAATAGTGTACCAATATTTACTTTACTATTTGAATGGTAACTAAAAACCAGAAGGATGAACAAGGATAGTGTTAACTGAGCTACAAAGTACTTGGAGAGCCTCATGGATACAGTTTCAACCACAATACTAACATAACATTACTTAGGCTCATGAAAAATCTATTATCTTCTATCAAAATTCCTATGAGAATTGAGTAAAACTAATCTAAAATATTTAATTGCAATACTAAAATAATATTTTCGTATCTAAAGTGTCGATTCTGAATTTAATACACAAAGTAAGTTGCAGTGTTCTATAGCTAACAAGTGTGTGTATTATTTTTTGTTTAATTATGCCAAGATTAGTTGACTATAAATCATGTCGGACCTCATAATTTACAATAATTTAAGCAAAACATTTTTTTGTAAACTAATTTGTTTGTTACATTCAATTATTATACTATTAGCGGGTCTGTAAAATAAAAATACATTTGCATTTCTTTATATCTACAAAGATTATACTTTTTCTGCTTTCTAACTCTGGTATATGCAAATAGAGTGTCCTCTGGTGTTCATTGCAAGGTTTGCATTTTATCCACAATAAGCATACCAAGCAAAAGTGAACACGTTACTAGCCAACTGAGTTGGTGCACATGAGATCTATGAGACGAATAAAGAAAGACATGGAATGCATGATCCTAAAATGAACTGTGATATCGTTTTGATGGCTTTAATTTGTTGCATAGAGTCCCTGAACTGAAACAATTAATTAGCAGTTTAAAATGCACTGTCAAGCCAATTGTTAGACTATCAATTACAGGACAGTTATCGTATATTTATAAGGTGTGTATTCTTCCATCAGAACCAAAGTGTTGAGCTACCAGGTATAAAGAAAATTCTTTATAGAAGTAGAATTGTGTTTAAAAAATAGAGGAAAGCAAATAGTTTTGACAATATTCACACCTTTTACCATTTATTGTAGATTTTGGCGAGAGGAGAGAGGCATGCAATGTATATTAGGCTTTGGACAACAACAAGATGCTGAATGTAAGCAGTATTACCCTGATTAGCTGCTTATCACCTTTCATGTATATCATCTTTCTATTTATTGTTGCACTAATAATTTTCATTGCATCTGTTCTTACTCCTCTTCTAGGACCGGGTTGTGCGATGGCACACAGCTTTTGGAAAACACATGGATAGATAAAGTACGAAATCTAAAAGACAGCAGGGATGAGAAGAAAATTGAAATGACAGTTGAATTGGAAGAATGGAGGTGATGAGACAGTTAAATCAGGAATAAGTGAAAGACTGTAACAAAAGGAAAGAGAGAATAGAGAGAGAGGGAAGATGTAAAAAAGAGGTCAATAGTAGCCCTGGGGGTTGTAAGGCAAGATGGGGCAGCTGTTTGCTGACCAGCTCTCTGTCACACCTTGCTTTGGTTTTCAGGCATTCTTTAGTGAGTAATTATTAAGAAATAATGGCATCGCTAGAGGAGCAACACCAGTCTCCAGCACATTACAAGCCGACCAGGACTCGGCACATAATTAGCATTTTGATGATTTCAAATAGCACTTCAACAAGGGAAGTTAGATGGAGTTGACACCAACTCCGTCCTTCAGTCTACCGTGTAGTAAAATGGGATGTTGGCTCCACACGACGCGGGTTATTAAACACAGAACATTACAAATGGAGAATCATTTAACTCATTTAAACAAACAAAACATTGGTTGTAAAAGGACAATAAGCAGGTTTGGTTGTTGTATTTTTTATAGGTTATTCGAAATATATTTTTAAAACATATGAAAGAAAATATGAAGCAGAGAAGAGGATGGTGGATGGAAGTAATAAAATGTAAAATAAAAATATATTTAAGGATTTAGTTTTTTGTTTGTTGCGGACTTTTGTTCTTTATCTAATAAATGTGTTTACATTTTCAGTTTTGAATGTACTAAAAATTGAAAATTACAAAGTTGGGCAAAAATATGCATAAATACATGTACCATTTTTAAATGTGTCAGTAAAACGATATGATTGATGTTGATTTTTAAAGATCATTCAGCTATCACAGTATTAACTGTTTAAATTTTTATTTTCTTAATCACAGAAGGGCTAACCAGTGTTATATGTTAACCGTATTTACTTTATTGGCTAATACTATTATGGCAGAGTGTATAGTGGCAAATCAGTAGGCCTCATGTCTCATTATCATGTTGAATCTCAATAATGTAGATACAACATGGACTGCTGTTGGGGAAGTTGGCTATTTTGGCGAGAAGGAACACTAGTGGTTACAGGAAGAAAATATGATGAAAGTACCACTATCTACCAAGGAAGGGGATATTTTGAGAAAAAATACATTTAGATTTGCAGGTAGAGCCAAAGAAGCGTTTTCTTTGCTTTTATCAGACAATTTTGGACCTATTTCCTGCCTTCCTGTTGTTTGAAACATGGAAATTCATGTTAGCAACACTGGAAAAGGGAAATACATACCAAGTTAAATAATATTTCTTTATTACTCTAGTAACTGTGCCCTATAGAGAGTGACAGAAAGGTATCTCAAGGTATAAGTACAATGCCTAAAATCACACTTAATGAATAATGTTCAAAAACTATCCATCATATGTCCATCATTTGTGCAAAATGCCATTGTTATTTATACATGAGATGTGCTACCGATGACTTCCAAAAACACATCATGTTGGAAAACCATTTGTATACTGGCGCAATCTTTATTTTAAGATTTTTTTCCCATTTGTTAAACCCCTAGAAATCAAGACCATGAATGTTACCAAATGTTTAGTTATATCCACAAATAATTTTGGTTGTTTGAGGTTTTTGGGGACAGATGTTAAAAAGCTCACATTCTTACCTCGATTCATTGTAGTCTCAGCATAAACTGTAGGAGGATTGTATTTTGCCTGAATCCATAGACAACACCAATTACTTTAATAACATTGCTCCACTTAGCACCCAGTAATTGACTAACAATACTATTATTCTCTTGGCACTACAATTTTGCGGTGAAGATCCTACTCTGGAGGTGGTACATTGATGTACAGTATATAAGAGTTATTTGTAAAAGGGTAATTGTAAACATTTAGAGGAAAAAAACATAATCTAAATATAAGATTATTTGACAACAGAACGTATAGGCTAAAAATGGGATACTCTTGCATTAGCCTGAACTCTACATACTAATGAACCTCACATAATCAACATTGCTACACTCTTCATAGACTCAAAGCAAGAGAGATAAAGTCTCCCCTGCTCCCTCCTATATCCATAAGTTGTAATCAACAGCATAATTTTGTCATTTTGAACTACTAATTATCTTATCATGACATGCCATATAACGTACGTCTACCCAATTAGCTAGGACAATTATTAAAATTTGGAAGCCTAATTATGTCTCTGTTTAGCGCTGGCAAACTCTTCCCTAGCTCTGTAATTAAAATGCTGTCTTTGCTTCTGCCTCTAGGGCAGGGGATGATAGGGATCTGTCAGGGGGCGCGCTCAACAAACCTAGTGAAGCGTATAAAGCTACATGACCCTGCATTGTAAAGGTGTCAACATATTAACCTGAATTCCCATCAGCACATATAATCACATTTGGTAAAGCTACAGAGGCAAAAACATGAAGTCATTTATTAAAGATACTGCATGTCTTTTAATGAATAAGTAAATTGACACATCAAGAGCTCACTAGAACACTACATCTAATTAGATGTATTATATATATATATATAGAGAGAGAGAGAGAGGCTCAATATGAAAAAGTATTACTTCACTATTAGAATATTCATATTATTATTTTTGTTCACAGTATTGCCTGCACACAAAAAAAAATTCTACCGTTATTTTACAATAAAAGTTTAATGTTCTTTAGTTTTCCATTTGTTTAATTGGTTCTGCGATTTGTTTTCTGAATCGTAATCTGCAGCCTTAGTACAAGGGTCCTTGTGAAGCTGTCTCCGTCTCATGGTGTTGACTATAATGTGTCAGTCCCACCCAGTAAATAAAGAGAGACCTTTGTAATGCACCTGCTGTGCGTCCTCACATCTTGAAAATGGCCTTGCTCCGGATCATTCAGGATAACGTACCGGAAGCACAGATCTGTGTTCTGACTTGTTTTAGCCGCAGACAGCATGTTTTATTCTTGTCAGCGGCAATTGACTGATCAAATTTCACCCTTGTGCAGCAATTACAACAGCTCATTGACAAAATGGTGACCCAGCTGTAACTGATAATAGAAACCTATTGATTTTCGTTGGCTTGGACGGTCTCAAACAAACTAATGCATTGTTATCAATTGTTTAGATTCTGACACCCAGAGCAAATCAACATTTCTATGGTCTCCTGGCAGAAGTCATCTCCATCCAAAATTCTGAATTCCTTGAACTGTAAGAGCAGAGTTCTACTCATTCTGCAAGATTCTGGAAAAATATATTTGTGATTTACTGTTTCAATGTGTTAGAACACATACATGTGCTTACATGCCAGGGGTGTTATTGATAGGGGCTTGAAGATAGGATTTTTCATGCCTAAAAATAATTGTATGACAAACACTTCTGGTTTTGATTTTTGTCTCAGTAACACAAATATCTGGGGGAAATGGAATTCATTGTGTACTTAACATACACACGACAATAGAAATATTATTATTGCAGCTGATTTATTTGTCTTGCATCTTAAACTATGGTATGACTGTATAATTTTCATACGTTTACATGTGAAAAATTATGGATGTTTTAACTTGTAGGCTACCTTTAATTTCTATACTATCTTGTCATTTTGTGTATGTACATAAAATAATAGCAGTTCTCCTGTCGCATAAATTGTCACTGATGTTTGCTTAAATTTGCAAAAGCAACTGTGTTTGCATTGAAGCCTTAAATAACTTTACTGTAATCTCTAAAATATTAAACGTAGACTCCAGCCTTCATTTGCATTTTACTGTATATAAAAATAAAATGTTGCTGTATATTTGCCCTAGTGGGCAGGGTCAGAGACAGTGATGGTCAGGTCCAGAGACAGTGATGGTCAGGGCCAGAGACAATAGCGGGCAAGGCCAGAGATAGTAGTGGTCAGGGCCAGAGACAGTAACGGGCAAGGCCTGAGACATTAGTGGGCAGGGCAAGAGATAGTAGCGGGCAGGGCCAGAGATAGTAGCAGCCAGGGCCAGACCTAGTGTGGCAATCACCCACCTTAGCCACCTTGTTGCACTCAGCTCCAGAGTGCTACAAGATACAGGTGGGAGCTGAAACAATACAGACATCCATTGACTTTACAGTTACCTGGGCCATCCAGGGGGGGGGGGATACTCTAATGTCCCCAGCTGGCCCATGATGCATTACCTGCAAAACAGGACAGTGGGGTTGCTACCAAGGACAATGGGACAGTGCTTTAAATTTGTGAAAATCTGAATCATGTGGGAGGTATGCTGAATCCTTTTTTAACTGCCCCTGAAGTCTAATCCTTTCACAGCCAAATACATTTAATATGCATTTAATATGCCCTATTAAAACACAAGATAGGGCAGCTTAACCATTGAGCACTTTGGATGTTAAACTAATCAGATTTTCTGTTTTCAGGTGGGTCATTTATTAAACCACAAAAGGAAACAGGCGAATGCACATTGCACCTAAAACTAGCTGCAGTTCCCTCTGGTGTCTCAACCAGCAAAAAAGCAATAAACATAAACAAGTGGGTTGTGTGCTCATTATACACCAATGAACAAACAAAATAAAAATTAAAACACGGCTCCATATACATGTACAAAACCAATTATATAATGCAATATGTTTAAATCAAATCAAAGTGCTGCAATGATTTGAGATAATGCTCACTCACTGATTTCATAGAATGCACTCCTGGAGGCCCATAAGGTGGCTTTATTCCTTTAATTAGCTTTTCCAATCTAGGGAGCCTAACAGTGATCCTGGTACCAGCAGGACAGCAGGGAATCCTCTTCTCCCGCAGCAGTCTCAGGTGACCGCCACTGGTGACACAACTGTCCTGCTCCTTCTCTGACACCTGTTCGTCTTCCCTACCACTCAATGTTGGTGCAAATTTTTCTCAATACATGTCTCCTGTCTTGGATTTTAGTACTACCTCTATGCTGATGACATATTCTCTTCTATTGCATTATTAATGGCATTCCACTACTTGAAGTCCAATATCTCAGAATTACACAATTTTTCAAACTGCCAAAATTTGTTTCCTTGGTGTTACACTTGATTTCACTCTCTTTCCTGTGCTCTTTTACAGTCAACAAATGCTGCTGCCCTCACATGAAGATATTCCTTTTTGAATTATCTTCACATAAAACACAACTAAAATATACATTACATTCCCTATGTAGATTATTGCAACTTTTACTTGCTTACTAACTGGGCCCTCTCTCTTTGCCACCTTTTACAACTTCAATCCATTCTCAACACCTCTACCAATCTTCTTATCCCTTAGTTCTTCATATGTTGCCATCCATGCAAATAGCTCCACTAGCTCCCCATAGTCTCCAGAATGAAATACAAACACCGGACTGATACCTACTGAGCCTTGCATCGAGCTTGGGTTCACAAGAACAGGGCCCTCTTCTTCTTCTATTCTATTAAATGGTATTGCTCTCCTATTATAATTACACCAAGGAATCTGCTGGGGTTATCTAAATGTAATAGTGTAACAACAAAGATGATCAATATTCATCAAATACCTCAGTAAATTTGGTTTGCACTGGCTAACTGTAGTAGCAAAACTGTGAAAATGTGGCTTTTTTTACTGAATATTTTTTCATACTTAATCATGGTTAATCTATGTAATTATTATTCGAAAAGAAAGCCCTACTTGTCCTAAAAAATATAAATATAATTCAAGTGAGAAATCATAGTTTAATAAAGACATAGCAAAAATATGAAAAGTAGTTTTTTTGCTTTTTGGAAAACATTGTAAAATAACATTGGTCCTTAAGGAGTTAAACTTTAGAAATATTTAAGCAAAGTCATAGAGATGTTTTAAAGTTGCTATGCAAGTTGGTATAAACAATGCGCTGAAATGTACCAACCAGTTTTCTTTAAACATGTTAAGACTGATGTCCCTGCTATTTCCTACTGCACAACTGGCATACACTTTAAGGTATGCTTTTAAAATAACAAGTCTTGACTTAAATTTAAAAACATGGAAAAAAAGTTTATTTGGATATTTTTTATTTCCTGCGCATTTTTGTGCCACAATAGGATGTTCTTCTGTCTGTTTGGTACGTACCATAGGTCTGAATTCTATCTGTGATACATTTTATTTCATGTAATAGAATCCATAGACAGCAAAAGACTAAAATTGAGATCTAAACCATCAATACATTTTACCAAAGAATTATGATAGAATCTATAAATAATATATATATAAAACCAACAATACATTTTATGTGGGTTAACAGAATTCCACCCATTTGTTACGTAACTGATTTGTATATTTCTTGTTGTGTCAGGTCTCTTTGCTGTGGCAAACATCAAATGAGGTTTCTCAGCATTTATAAATCTCCAATAATTTAAAGAAAATGTCCAAATAGCTCTTTAAGTATGTGGTTTTGTTGAAACTCAGCAGTATCTGGCAGTTTAGAGCACAATCTTATTAACATGTACTTTTCTTTCTATCTTCACTGTGAATTTTAATCAGTATGATCTCCGCATGATCTCCTGTCCCATCATAAATATCATTCCTTCTAATAGATGTTAGGCCAGGCTTAACATACAGGCAAATGCATTCTGTTCTTATATTGGCTTTATTCTTTCTAAAAAGGGTATAACCCTGTCAATTACATACCTAATAATGTGCATAATTTAGTTATGTTCAGTAATGCCAGTCACATCACATGTCTCATTCATTGTTAACAGCTCTCGTTTCACTCATTTCCATATATTTTTATTATAATATATTAATGCTTTTATTGTGTAGTGCTTCAGACAGATTTGTTATGTCTGTAGCTTTCTTTTTGACATATGTATATAGATAGCGAGAGGGGGGAGGGGAGAGAGAAAGGGGGGAAAAGGGGGGGAGAGAGAAAGGAGAAAAAAGGGGGAGAGAAAGGGAGAGAGAGGGGGGAGAGAGAAAGAGAGAGGGAAAGAGAAAGGGAGAGGAAAAGAGAAAGGGAGAGAGAGAAAGGGAGAGGAAAAGAGAAAGGGAGAGAGAGAAAGGGAGAGAGGGGGGAAGAGAGTAGGATTTGTCTTTTAATATTTTTGTTTATATATCACATTGTGACACAGCATTGTTTACCTTGAGGAAACCATTAATATATTACGTCAACCATTTATCCTGATGACTTCAATTTGTCAAGAACCTGGCCTACCTGCTACTAGTGTTGCTAGTAGCGGGATAGACTGTTTTGAAGTTTGTATCAACATCGAGGACTTTTGAAGGCCTTCTTGCATACTATATAAAACCAACCGACTGTTCATTAGTCAAATGGTAGTGTTGGAGGTCGATCTGAGGCTGCAGAAAGGGTGGATTAGGCACAGGGCAATGCCTGTGTTCACTTTTCTATCGTAAATCATAATTATTTTCCCTATGTGAACTACTTAGGCATAATTTTTTGGTGATGGGTAATCTCCAAGGAAAGTGATTTTCAATATTTCTCTGGTCTTCTATATTTTTGAAAGTAAGGTTTTCCTTCAGAAAAAGAAAAATACATGTATGATTCAGTGTGACATTTATCGAAACAATGCAAAACTTATGATTGCTGTATTTTAATTGTGACTCCAGAAAGTTGTAGAATGGCCATTTGTGACAGGGACAGCTTCCCTATTCAACATATCTAAAGCGAATGCTTGTAATTTATCATTACAACATCATCGCAATGACAATGTTGTATGTGTGAACGAGCCCTAGGGTGGCCTATGCTAATTAAATTACTCATCCTATTTATAAATTTAGATTGCATTGTCTGCCACAAGAATGCTTTTTTAAAATATTTCCCTCCAGGACTTCTACTAATGAATTTGTTTAGCTCTATTTGGTAGTTAATTCTTGATTTTAGGTCAATTATTATTAATATATTTGCTCACCCTGTCCTGAAGGAGAGATAATTAGGACCAAGGAAATTGGATATTTGCTTAAAATGAAGTAACTAAATTAAATAAAGTGATGTTTCAAATAGAGAGCTCTGGAAAAACCATTAATAAAAGAAATAACCACTGTTGAAGTGTTATTTAGAATATATAATTAGTTTAATAATATTCACACATTTGAATTAGGTATCAGCTAGGCTCGCCACTACTCTTGTACTTACATTTCTAGTAGGTCTATAGACGTGCCCATTTTTAATCTCGTGCACCTGTCACTGGACCCGTAAGAATGAGTCTTCATTTATTGAGAAAGGAACTTTAATTAATTACATAAATAATTAGGAATATTAAAACATTGTCAGTGTTCCAAATGTTCTATTCCGCAAATACAAATCCATGTGTTGATGATTAGTCAAAATAATAACCTAAACATATAGCTAGTCACGTTCTTCCAAACCAAACTCAACCAACCATGTCTTTATGGACCTTGCTTTGTGCTCTGGGGCACAGTCATGCTACAATAGAAAAGGGCCTTTCTCAAACTGTTCCCACAAAGGTAGAAGCAAAGCATTGTCCAAAATGTCTTGGTATGCTGAAGCATTAGTATTCATACCATTACCCCACCTTCATCAAACTGGGACTTTTACGCACCATGCACCTCAGCACTCGGTGACCCCACTCTACGTGGTCTACTGCTTTGTGGCTGAGTTTCTGCTGTTCCAATGGCTTTTACAGTTACAGTTCACTGTGGGATATCTAGCAGGGATGAAATTTCGCAAACCGACGTATTGCAAAGCTGGCATCCTATCACAGTACCACGCTTCAATTCACTGAGCTCCTCAGAACGATCCATTTTTTTTTGTGCAAACGTTTGTAAATGCAGACTGCGTGGCTAGGGGCTTGATTTTATACACCTGTTGCAATGGGTTTGACCTGAATTCAATAATTAAGAGGTGTATCACAATACTTTTGTCCATATAGCGTATATACATACACACATATATTTATATATATATATATATATTATATATATATATATACATACATACATACATACAGTACTTACCACATTCTGCACTTCCCTCCTGTTCTCTGTGGCCTGTAGCTCACTTGCTAAGAGGCAATCCAACCAGGTCTAGCAAACGTGCAACAATCATCCTCCCTCATTGACACTGCATGCAAAGAGGTGATGTAATTTCCAGGCACGCAGTTTCAATGTGGGAGAATGATCACTGCTTTGTGGGACAAGTAAGAGCTATGGACCAGTCAGAACACCGGGGTCTCAGTGCAATTGCTCCTTGTGCTCTACCAGTAATCCAGCCCTGAATAGGACAGTAGCATGATGAATCCTCTTGCAATCCATACTACACTAGTCATTCAAAAACTCCTTGCACTACAGAAACAAATTCCATTTTACTGTTTAAATACTCTATACATGAAAATCCTACAGTACAACCCCAAAACAATAGTAACTTCTCTATATACATAACAAAAGTATCATTAAGCTCTTTAAGATCCTTTTGTTAGCGAGGAGTGAGTTCATCTGATTACATTCTTCCATTTGGGATTCTCTCTCTATGCTCCCAACAGAATTTAAGTAATAATTGGAACAATAGAGATCCCAGTGCAGCCAGTTACTATACATACTATCCTTTGAAGTAGTTTTAGCAGATTCCAAGACCAAACAGACAAATGATTTTTCCTCCCAATTGCCATTTGTCTTTTGCTTTTATAGCAAAATAGACACTGCAGTGTTGGTCAAAAAGAACATGTTACATTCAAAGGTTTGTGAGGGCCAGCCTATTCATGGAACAAGATGTAAAGGCACATTATTGTTTAAATACTTCAAGGTTCCCTTACCAGAATACATTTTATGTATCACAGACTGTAGACTAATAAAGGCACTCAGTGGCGGAACTACCGGGGTCGCAGGGGTCGCAACTGCGACCGGGCCCTGGAGGTCTGCCAGTCAGGAGGGCCCAAGGGGTGCCGAACGGTTGCTGAAGACGACCGCTCGGCAACTCTTGGGCCCCCCTGACTGACAGAAATCCAGGACTCCTCAGCTCGCCGCCGCCTGCCTCAGCGCTGCCCAGAGTGCAGTGTTGGGAGCGTGAGGCGTTTGTCTCGGGTGCCGGCGCTTCACGCTGGGCGCCGGCATATGACGTCATACGCCGGAGCTCAGCAGTGAAGCGCCGGCACCCGAGACAAACGCCTCCACGCTTCGCAACACAGGGTTGAAGGTAAGTGACCGGGGGGGGAGAGGGTTGATTGTGAGAAGGGGGGTAGGGAGGTGAGAAGGGGGTAGGGAGTGAGAAGGGGGTAGGGAGGAAGAGGGAGATTGTGAGAAGGGGGTTAGGGAGGGAGAGGGGAGATCCTGAGAAGGTGAGTTAGGGAGGAAGAGGGGAGATTGTGAGAAGGGGGGGTTAGGGAGGGAGAGGGGAGATCGTGAGAAAGGGATAGATAAATCACAATCTTTTTAGTATATATTTACCATAAAGCAATAACTCACAAACCACATTATGGATCACAGTTACTATGTTGAGAAATGCGGGGTCAAGATTTTGATTATTCTGGATTTTGAATAAATGTGTAAAGCTATTTAAATGTTACTATTTGCTGAGTACCGTATTTTCCGATGACTGGGCGTATACGACGACCCCAGTATATTTTCCAGTTAAAATATAGAGTTTGGGCTATACTCGCCGTATAAGACTACCCCTCTACCCAGTATACAACAACCAGCCAATCACAGCAAGCAATGTACCTTGCTGGTGATTGACTGGTTGTTATACAGACATGTACATACATACACTGCCCTTACACACACACACACACACACATATATATATCTACACATACTAACATACGCCTGTCCATACATACACATTTATACACTGCCCTCACCACACATCCCTGCCTTTACACACACTGCCACTCTGTGTGTGTGTCCCCCGAGATATGCTGCCACTCTGTGTCCCCCCCAAGATGTTCCCCCCTCCCCTAGACTTACCAGTGCAGACTCCTGGAGTCCCGGGTGTCTTGCGGGGCCGGCAGGGGACATCTATTCTATGCAGAATGGTATACAACTTCCGGCACCGGAAGTTGTATACTGTTCTGCACTGGTAAGGAGGATTGTTAAAGCTTACCGCGCAGACGTTCCCCGGCGAGCGTAAACAACCTCCGCTGCCAGCACGTCTGCACGATGTGCTTTAACAATCTCCCTTGCCGGGACTCCCCCCGGGGGAATTCCCGCCAAGGGAGATTGTTAAAGCACACCAGCAGACGTGCCGGCAGCGGGGGTTTACACGCATCGCAGCTGCCGGTGAATGTCTGCGCGATGTGCTTAGACAACCTCCCGTGCCGGCACTCCCCCCCGTGGAAAGTGCCAGCAGGGGAGGCTGTCTGAGCATATCAGAGAGTAGGATGCAGGTCCCCTGCACCGCTGCGGGGGATCTGTATCCTAACCCTGCCAGACCTCAAGCTCCATAATGTTGGAGTTGTTAGAGGGAGGTCATGATCTCCCCAACCAGCCCTGCTCATCGGGCGCCCGCTGATCAGGGCTAGTTGGGGAGACACGATCTTGCACCTACCTTGGCGCGGCCCTGAAATCCGGCCCAGGGGAGACGGCTTCTCCACTCGCCCCTCCCCTAGAGATTCATGATTCTCCAGTCCAGCTCGGTAAGTTTCAGTACCCGGTGTATAAGACGACCCCCGACTGTTGATAGATTTTCACGGGTTAAAAAGTCGTCTTATACGCTGGAAAATACGGTACTAACAATTGATACATTTCCTAAACTTTACAAATAAAAAAACATCCTAGTAGATTACCTATAGTATTGGATGCGAGACCTACACTATATGACCAAAATATGTAGAAACCTGACCATTATATATTTATGAGCAGGTTGGAACATGCCATTCCAAAACCATGGGCATTAATATAGAGTCTCCCGCTTTGTGGCTATAACAGTGTTTACTCTTCTGAGAAAAGCTTTGCACAAGATTTTGGAGAGTGTCTGCGTGAATTTGTGCCCATATAGCCAAAAGAGCATGTGTTAGTTCAGGCACAAGAAAGCATGGTTTGTAATTAGCATTTCAATTCATCATTAAGGTCATGTGTAGGCCACTTAAGTTCCTCCACACTAAACTTGTTAAACTATGTCTTTATGGACCTTACTTTGTGTGCAGATACAGTCACGTTGCTACAGGAAAGGGTCTTCGATAATCTGACACCAAAAAGCATATAATTGTCTAAAATGTCTGTGCATTACCATTACCCTTCACTACAACTAAGGGGCCTACAACTAAGCCCCAGACAGTTAGCCCTTTTTACAGGTAGCGTTCGACTGGCATCCACCAAATCCAGATTCATCAATCAGACTTCCAGATAGTGAAGTGAAATTAATCACTCCAGCGAATGTTTCCACTGCTCCAGAGTCGAGCGGTGGTGTGCTTTACACCACTCCAGACAACGTTTGGTACTGCATACAGTGATCGTCAGCTGCTCAGTCATGGAAATGTATTTCATGAAGCTCCCAACTCATCGTGCTTGTGCTAAAGTTGCTTCCAGAGACATGTCACAATAATAGCACTTACAATGAGCCAGATCATATCTTGTAGGGCAGAAGTTTAATGAAATTACCTGTGACAAACACAATATTCAAGGACAAACGCATGTTTGAAGCAATGCTTCACAGTGTGGATGGTATTCTTTTAAATCCTTCTCCAAACATAACACTTATGGTTGTAACCGTAAAGCTCTATTTTGGTCTTGTCACACCAATTTACAGCGTGCCAGAAGCTGTGAGGTGTGTGAAGGTGTCGTCGGGCATATTGTAACCAGGCTTTTTTGAGGCATTGGCGCAGTAAGAGGTTTTTTTTTCTGGTAACTCGACCATGCAGCTCATTTTTGTTCAAGCATCGTACTATTGTACTTCTTGCAACAACCATGCTGTCTTTTTTCCAGTGCAGCCTGTATTTCTCCTGAGGTTACCTGTGGGATTTTCTTTGTATTCCAAACAATTCTTCTGGTGGTTGTGGCTGAAATCTTTCTTGGTCTACCTGACCTTCACTTGGAATCAAGTGATTCTCAAATTTTCCGCTTCTTAATAAGTGATTAAACAGTACTGGCTGGCATATTCAAGTCTTTGGATATCTTTTTATATCCTTTACCATCTTTATATAGTTCCATTACCTTGTCATTCTGGTCTTGACAGTTCTTTTCTGCTCCCCATGGCTAGTATCCATGTTAGAGCTAACAAACAAATTGACTATTTGTACACAGACACTAATTGCAATGTAAAAAGCCACAAGTGTGGGATATTAACCTTTAATTGTCATGTTAACCTGTGTCACCTTGTGTAACAAGGCCAAACATTCAAGCCTATGTTATCATTATGATTTAAAAATAAGCCAAACAACTATGTGATAATATGATCACTAGCCTTAGATAAAAGTTTTCATTTTTTGGCATGATCAGTCATATATTCCAAATCAATGCAAACATTTCACAATTTCTGCCAGGGTATGCAAACTTTTGAGCACAACTGTACCACCGTCAATATTTCTGCATTGTCTTTTTCAAAAGTCAATTCAAAGCAGCACTCATTTCACAGGAAAGATTTAAAAAATACAGTTTCTTCTAATCACCATATAAGAGATCATTCAGAACTGTTATATTGACCTTTCCAAGGGCGTTTTTTATTTTTTAACTGTGAGATGTGTTTTTAAGACACAACACCAGGTGCTGTAAGATCAGATAATTGACAAGCCTGATATGTAGACCCATGGGGTTCAACAAGGTTGCATTCCAGATTTCTTTTTTTATATGTTAATCCACTTACTCAGACTCTCCAGGGACAGGATTTCTGAGTTATCTCAATTATTAACAGAAAGGTTGACCTTCCTTTATAAACAGATGATGCTGGAGTTATTCCCTGCACAGTTTCACACAACCCTCCAGAGACTGCTGTCTGTGTATTCCTCAAGGAGTTTGATGATTGGTGTTCACAATGTATTTGGACACGACAATGGATCCTAAATTAGGAGTATAGAGGGAGTATTCATGTTTTTTCGTGCAGAGAAAACAGATATGATCTGGTTTATTGGATGCTAAAACTTACAAGGCTCACTGAAATATAATTCTGACATTAGTTAATTATTTATTAGTTTGCCCAGCCCTCAACAAGAAGGGGCAAACCTTGAGGGCTCATTGGCTATATACAACAATTTAATTAAATAATACAAAGTTCAGAAAGCCCTATCTCTAAAACTTTGATTCCAGATGAAAATCCCACCCACAACACATAGAGGAAAAGAAATGAAAGTTATTTGTCTATTTGCTTAGGTGAGAAGTGGCAAAGCTTAGTATCTTGACCTCTGCTAAATACTATTAGGCGTTTTTCAAATGTTTTTTCATTTGTGCCATAACATAGGTAAACTCATTGCCATATCAGACTGCTCATATTTATAAGATCAGTTCAGATCACAAATGTAAGGTAAATATTCTCTGCTGAAGATGATTAACAATCAGTTAAAAGTTCTAAGCTTGCCATGTTTCTATGTACAACTTGCTAAAGCGATTGCATCTAAACTACCATTTTCTTAACAAGAGAACATAGTCTTAAAAAATGAAAATTAGTATAGTTCAATTGAAAAAGGACAAATAAATCTGTCTGGGGCGCTAACATGTTCAGTCTCTTGTCTGTATGTCCAGCAAAGTGCCTCGAGTTTAAAAGGTGCTTCCAAGTTAACACCAGCCAAGCAGATAAATAAGAGAAAAACTCCCCTCTTTCTTTGCTTCAAATATTTAACGCCAGGAATTCCCACATTAGAGGAACATAACAGATTGTATACAGCTTAACACATTTCACGCATAGTTTTTCTGTTATTTATGTGGTTCAAGTAAGAACTAAGAAAACTAAATAGTCTGACTTCTGGTAAGACCCCAGTAGGGAGTGTCTCAAAAAATTATGTTCACTTGTGCATTACTGATCCCACCCATCAGTGGACCTTCAAGAAACAAAATTACAAACTAGTCTACTAAGTATGAGTAAACTAAAACCCAGGACGTAAGTCTCAGAGTGGGGGACATATGGGGGAAGCTACTAAGCTTGGTCATTCTCAGCTGAGTTGTTCTAACACACAGCTGCATTTTCAGAACTTCGCAGGG
This sequence comes from Spea multiplicata, assembly GCA_009364415.1. Lineage (NCBI taxonomy): Eukaryota > Metazoa > Chordata > Amphibia > Anura > Pelobatidae > Spea > Spea multiplicata. Next base: position 24,272,758 of record VKOC01000004.1, read on the forward strand.
CCTCTTCCTATGGAAAACAAAGATAGTCCAGATATGGTCCAAGTCCGCAATCTGGGTGCTGGGCCAAGTCCTCTGAGCAAAACCTAGGTGCTGGGTCAAGTGCTTTGAGCACAAACTGAGTCCTCTGAGTGGAAACTAAGTGCTGGGGCAAGTCCTCTGAGCTGAACCTGAGTGCTGGGCAAGTCTTGTGGATGTTTTCTGGGTGCTGAGCAAGTCTTGTGGATGCAGTTTGGGTGCTGGAAATGTCATGTGTATGCAACAAGTCCTGTGTATGCAACTTGGGTGTTGGGCAAGTGATTATCAATGCAACTTGGGTGCTGAGCAAGTTGTATGAATGCAATCAGGGTGCTGGGGAAAGTGTTATGAGTGGGATCTGGGTGCTGGGACAAGTCCTATGTGTACAATCTGGGTGCCAGGGCTGGCTTTTGGTGTGTGCAATCTACAGTATGATCTATGCCTGCTATGTGGGTCATTGAATACTAATGTGCATTTTTCACTTGATCACACTTTGGTAGTTTTCTGTTCGTGTTTTGATTCTAACTTTAACACCATAAAAATTGAATTTGTTAATCTGTGTTGAATAAATGTTCATATTTTTAATAGTGTATCCTGGTTAGCCAACCTTTCATAGTCTCTTCTATAGTCCTTTTATATACTTAAACTTCCCCTTAATAGTGTATAATTATTGGACAAATGTTAACCTATAGCTACTCGGTGTAACAACTAGGAAAGCTTGCACCAATGGCCCAGCACATATAATTAAAAAGTGGTATTAATAAACTGACGTGATATTGGAAGTTATGTTGTACCATAGTCAGTGTCTGGCTCAGTATATAGTGATGGGAGTTAGGGTGTATCACCATCAATATCTGGCACAGTATATAGAGTCTGTCTTGCTATAATGAAAAGAGATACACTGTACTACCCTCAGTGTCTGGATCACTATATAACGATAGGAGTTACACTGTTTGGTGATGAGAAAGTTGTGGTATAACACTGTCAGGCTCAGTATGTATTAATGGGAGTTATGCTGTACCACCCTTAGCGCAAAAACAGCTAGTTACGCCTTTGCCCCTCTTTCTCAGCGGCTTCCATAAAGTCAGAGCACCAGATGTCACCAACACATTTAGTGTTATGCTGTTTGGGGCAAATATATCACCTGTTTGGGCCCAAAACAGCACAGACAAGCTGTTTGGGGACAAAGCTGGTGCTGTGGGAGGTGAGTGACATCTCACATGGTGAAGTCAACTCACGGTGGAGTAGAAAATGGGTGTGATTAGAGGGTTTATGTTTATTAAGTGGAGGGGGTTAACAATATTGCCACAACTGCCAAAGGCTGAGGTTAGTTTACCAAGTGAGTTAGTGTAAAGTGAGAACAGAAGTGGTCCTAGAACTGAACTTTGGGGTGCACCAATAGGGTGGAAAGGGGAGGGGAAGTGTTTTTGGAGACACCAAAGGTTTGATCACAAAGGTAGAATGTGAACCAGCGGAGAGGGGTGTCACGGAGTCCAAGATTGTGAAAAGTTTGAAGGAGAATAGAGTGATGCACAATGTCAAAATCAGCAGAAAGGTCAGGTAGGATTAGTATAGAGTAGTGGCCCCTGGATTAAGCAGTGGGTAGGTGATGGTTAACCTTAGTAAGGGCAGTCTCAGCAGAATGTCAACAGCAGAATCCAGATTGAAGAGGGTCAAATAAAGAGTTGGAGTTAAGAAATGTAGTTATTTGATTGTATGCAATGTGTTCAAGAAGCCTGGAGTGGACATAGAACAGTAGTTGGACAGATTAATTGGGTCCAGGGTTTTTTCAAGATAGAAGTTATGGTAGCTTTCTCAGAGTTTGGCACAGAAGATGCACAGCATGAAGAAGAGGGCCCAGGTGAGGCAGATGCAAGTAGTGGGGGCATGGGATTGTCTAGGACCACATCCTGCATAATTATAAAAGTAAATTGCTTTGCAGTGAAATTGATGCAATATTCCAAGTTATTAGATGGGTATTTCAAGAATAACAAAACAGGTGCAGCTAGGTTATTACAGCCGCTTCTTAATTCACATTTTAGAAATTATCTGATACTCGGTTTGACATTTTATATTTATACATATTTCAGAATACATGAAGTCTGTATTACAAAAAATGTGAGACTTTTACATTAGTTGTATACAAAAAAATGTGAAAGTGTTCTTTTTGCCCTTATGTTGCAATTTTAAAAAGGCATTTCTATAACATTACAGTGACTTTTTGCCAAGTCCACTGAGGACAGTCTAATGTTCAAAGTTCATTTTTGGTAAATGGATGGGTCATACTGCTTTTTTTCTTTCTTAGAAGGAAAATTTGCCTTTCCCCAGGGACAAGAAGAAGAAAGGCGTTCTTTTGTGTAACAGCTTAAGGGAACATTTTACATCTAGAGCTGGCCTCTGGCTCTTGACCTGACATGTTTTCTGAATATGAACTAGTATATATATTTTTTTATCTGTACTGCATCCCATCCTAGCACTGGATAAAATAAATCAATATCTTCTAGAGTTTTTTTTATATATTATTTGTAATGAGAAAACAATTAAAATAAACATTAATACCAATATCGACATGTTCTAAATAAAGTTATCCATTATTCTTGGGTATAGTCCTCTATTTGTTTAGGCTTAAAAGGGGTTTAGACAACAAAACATAAGCAAACATTTTCTTTCAACGAATAAATTTCATAAAATACATCAATGTCACTACAAAATTAAAAATTTTTGGAATTATACTCCGTTTTAGTTGTGGACTGTACAGTTAAACTAAACAATTAAAGAAAAGCTTTTTTTTTTTTTTTAGAATGCCTGCTTTTTATGCAATTAGTGTGCATGTATTAATCAGTATAAGAGCAAATTTGAAAAGTGGTATTTTTATGCTTTCATTTTTATAATGTATTAGTATTTTTTATACTCCTAGGACATTAATATTAATTGAATTATTCATTAGTCAGGTTGAAATCGTGGTAAACCTTCATAGCTGAGAATGTATGTTTACGCATTTTGGGTTTTTTGTGCTTGTAGTCTCCTTCCTAAAGGTTTAATTTAAGCGCACATGGAAGCTTTAGTTGTAAGATGTGGTAATATATGAAAGATTATTTCCCACTGGGCTATGTGAATAGTGCTTGGAGCATGCCAGCCAGATGGCTGATGGAAGATCTTCTGCTAAAATACATCTCTATTGAAGATGATGTTACACTCTACTTGCAATACCTCCTCCCAATATAACCTCGTCACGGTATTTAAATCACATTAAGCTTCTTTTTTTAATTTTTTATAACCCCTTGCGAGGTTGTCTGAATACAATAGATGCTCTATCTTATGCCCAGTCATAGGATATGCAAACATTTGTAGGTCATTCTAATCCCTTTGGGGAGCAAAGCCCCAACTCATGCATATAATATATGAAATTCTGTTTTATGTACTGTGATTGATCACATAGATAATCTCTATGATTGCTAGATTCAATTTATATTCTATTTTTATATTTAGAGTCAAAAGTTGTTGTCATAACAAATGAAAAAAAATATTTAATTACAAAAATGCTTTCATACTGGTATAAAACACTATATAACATAATAATGGTTATGGGTGAAACATTTTTAAAAGAAAGAAATTAAAAAAGGATCATTTAAATTAGAGCCAAGCACAATTAGGACAGGGACAATGTCTTTTAGTGGGCATTTGTGATCCTAAACATGTTATGCTCTTAAACTCTTAATATTGATGACCAGTGTTATATTTTGAATCCTCTTTCATAAACAAAATCTGTTCCAATCAACATTGTGAAAGATGTCTTTTGTGGTATTTGCATTTTTAAAAAAAAAAGATTTAGCAATTAAATAAAAAGTGATATTTGTGTTGATTTGAGTTACTTGTAGATGATTATATTTATATTATATAATGGGTATTTTGATCATTCAGTTAACCCTCCTTTCATTTACTTGTACCAATACATAGTAACCTATTAATTTAGGCTCGTTGATTGCTTTCTAAGCTTATTTCACTGCATGACAGTTGTCACAAATAGTATATAATACCAACCTAAAAAAGGTTAGGCAAAAGTTCATCCAAGTCTTCACCTCCACAAGAGCCCTCATAAGAGGATCATAAGAGTGATATCTATCCTATAGAGGTCTATCGATAGTCTATGGAGCTGGCGGCTAATATTGGGTTAAGGGGCAGAATAATAGGGGCCGCGTGTGGGATTCAGGTTTAAGTTCACTGCAAAGCATGTAATTGGGTCATAGGTGTCTATTGGTTGTAAAATTGCCTGGGTGAAATATAATAGAATATATGTACAGGCTTTCACCTTAATGTCATATTGCCCAATTTGAATCCTTTGAAATTCCTGTGTGTTTACTACGTATCTCAGCATGGGATCTAGTGCTAAATTAAAAAGAAGGGAACATAATCCATCTGATCCCTCTTTAGCCAATTACCCTACTGGTAAGGTATATGTCGTGTGAACAATATTTTTTTATGCACTTGAGTCTGGCAGGAGAGGGCCAGATATTTGTTCATCATCTTGTGATTTCTCCACTGTGTTAAGGCCTTTGTATTTTGTAACAAAACGCATTTGGGCTTCAAAGGCAATTACAAGTCTTCAAGATTCAAACAACAAGTGTACACAATATTCAGTGATTTCAAAAAGGCTATATCACGATGTGAAATAAGAGCGTATGTCTCTTTATGTGCTTCAACCCTAATAAAAACAATAGTCCAAATGAGAGTAGAGTAAAGAAAAGTAAAGAAATAAAAAGATAAGGGAATTTGATCCGCAAAGCATTTGTTGGCTCCAGCCAGGAGGGCATTATGAAGTTCTTGTCAAAAGATGATACCTGATGTACGGGTCCAGATTTGTTGGTTACTTGAACATTAGATACATTCTCCATGTTGTTATCCCGTTATCAATGTGTTACAAATAGAAAATGTGTAACCAATCAGGGAGGAGGTCTGCACAGGAAATAAGCACCGAGCCAGAGTGAAAATATTTTTAAAAGGGAGCTCACATATATAATTCACTCATTACAACTTCCAATAGCTTACGCTTCTTGTTTTTACACTCATTTAGGATATGTATCATTTAACCGTTTTAACTCAGAAAAGCTGGGATCTCTGTCTAAGCTAACATATCTAATCAATTTTTCTATCCCAAACCTTTCTTCCCTTCCGCTGTCTAACAAATGTACACTGAACAACTGAATTGGGAGCAGTAATCATTTAGGTCCTTCTATATCTTAAAAAGTAAGGTTTGCACAATTGTTCTCTTAAAAGGATGGGAGGTAAAACCATTTACTTAAGTGCTGATCCTCCTTTTGCAGGCCTTCTGTCTGTCCTTCAGTGCAGTAGAGATGGTCTCCAACAGTTAAGAGTTAATAATAGGCACATCCTAGAACGCTGAGCTTTCAACACTGCACATTAAAGTACTATTATTTTCAATCATAAAAATGTGCGTCTAATAGCACATTATATGTAAAACTCTGCAAACCTCAAAATTGTGATAGTTTCTTCCCATTCTTTTAAATGTCATATGCGCAATTTTCTGCTATTTCTGAGTGAGTTACCGAGTAGCATTTTGTCCTTGCCATCAAAATGTACAGAAAAACAAGGGTCTTTAACAAACCAACCTGGGGCTCACAGATCTAGTACTCTAAGAATCCAAATAGTTTATAAAAATGTTAAAATCATGTTCTAGGTTTGCTAGATTATTGGACCTCTTAGTTTATCATTTTCCCTTAAATGTTAGGACAACCAAATTACCAAGTTTATGGTCTTTCAAAAGTAAATATATGAGGCGGGGCATGATCTTAAAAGAATATGGCTTCTTCGAGCTGGACCTCGAGATATACGAGTTTAAACACAGCAACTTCTCTATATGCACTTTTAAAAATAATAGCATGGTGGCCCAAATGTCCAAGAAACTGTCCGGTAAAATGAGAGGTTACTTTACCTCAAATTGTAGAAAACGGGCTTGTCGGAGGAAAACAAGGGGCAGCCTATGACCCCTTTGCAGGCAATGGATGATCCAAGCCCATGTGGATTCAATTAGCATATACTCGACAAGTACACAGATTCCAGATTCTAAACAGATCACTTAAAGGAGCTCTTGAAAGATCTCCTAAAAGAGCAGGAAAAAAAAGCAGAAATCAAGCTTTTACCAACCAATCTAGGCGAACACAGAAGCTACCTGGATCCTCCTCTCTGGCAGCCTCTGCTGCTGCCGGCACTTCCTCTGGGGGCTTCTATGACGGAGCGGCGGCATTACATGACCTTCCAGTGCTCCACCATAGAAGCCCTGGTGGAGGTGCTGGCAGCCACTAAGTTTGTCTGTTCAAACCAAGCAACAGAATGGGGGAAAAAAGGGGATTTAATCGCTTTCAACGTGGCATGGTTGTTGGTGCCAGACAGGATGGTCTGAGTATTTCAGAAACTGCTGACGTCCTGGGATTTTCACACACAACCATCTCAAGGGTTTACAGAGAACAAGCCAAAAAAAAGAGAAAATATCCAGTGAGCGGCAGTTGTGTTGTGTTCACGAAAATGCCTTGTTGATGTCAGAGGCCAGAGGAGAATGGGCAGACAGAAAGGCAACAGTAACTCAAATAACCACTTGTTACAACGAACTTATGCAAAATACCATCTCTGACCGCACAACACGTTGAATCTTGAAACAGATGGGCTACAGCTGCAGAAGACCACACCGGGTGCCACTCCTGTCAGCTAAGGACTGGAAACTGAAGCTACAATTCGTACAGGCTCGCCAAAATTAGACAATGGAAGACTTGAAAAACATTGCCTGGTCTGATAAGTCTCAATTCTAGCTGTGACATTTAGGTGGCAGGGTCAGAATTTGGCATAAACAACATGAAAGCATGGATCCATCCTGCCATGTATCAACGGTACAAGCTGGGGGTGGTGTAATGGTGTGGGAGATGAAAGGCACACATTGGGCCCCTTAGTACTAATTGAGCATAGTATAAACTCGACAGCATACCCAAAACCAGGCTTGTAGAATTGGTGGTGAAAATTAACTTAGTCACTTGGATATAGCAGCCGCTAAACCCACTCTGCCCCACTCCTCGCAGGTACTAAAACATTTTGTTGCCAGAAATGCTAAGATACACAGGATAAACAGGGATACTCTTCCAAAGAGATTTCAATGTGCTAACTGCAAATATGGCAGGTTACATGCTAAGAAACGGGCAATAAACTTTGTCCATAGACTTTTCTACAATATTTGGTGTGTTTAATCCAAAAGAAAGGGACTATTTATCTCGCCCATAACATCTGTTCAAAGATAGATTACATTTTGTCAAATGTCAAATTAGCCCAAATGTCCAATGATCGACCATCTAAAGTACTGGCAAAATCAGACACATGGGTTTTGTAGTTTAAATGAACACATACTTTCCCAACTGTAGACACATCAGCTACTCCAGACTAACCTTTTTTTTAAAAAAACAAAAAAAAACAAAATAAAACTTATTCTTTAAGGCAGTTACTAGAGGGCTGCTTATGCAACATGCCGCCACAAAACCATACATGAGAAAATCCTAGCTTTGAGGCACAATTAATACATTTGGAAACACAGAATAGAACAAATCATTCTAAACACAGTTTGAAGCTTATCTCTAAGCTTAGAGAGGAAATCTGAAAATGTAATAGAACTAAGACTGAATTTGCCATGTGTAGGCTCAGGCAGCTATTTTATGCTAAAGGGAACAAGGCAAATTCATTATTTTCCAACTCGGTCACCACGCAGCAAACATTAGAATAGCATTTCTTAGTACCAAAGTTGAAGCCTTGTCAAATTTTAAGAATCACTAATTTAAAGGTAGTTATAGACACTAGCCTCCTCTCAATGATGGCCAGCTGTTTCTGCACAAAAACAATTGTCCCTCATTTACGGACAACAAAGATTTCAGTAGCACCAGTTACAGCTACAGGGGTGGCAGAGGTTATTAGGACTTTGAAACTATATAAGGCCCCTGGACTATTACAAAACTTTCAGAAATAACACTATTTGCGGACACTCATCATTACGTCAAATCAGAACATACCTTAAGAATCTATGGGTCCTCATCGCTACAATTCCGAAACCAGGCAAGCTCTCAGATTATAGACCCATCTCCTTGGCCATATGGAGCCGCTCTGACATTTTTGGAATACAGACGCCAAGGCACGGAGACACAAAACCGAGTCTCACTATTACAAACCACATGATATCCCTTCCAAATTATTGATGGAGTCTGGTAAAGTGTTGAACCACATAACCAATCGAAATCTCAAATTTTAGATATCAGGTTGACACCCTTTAATCTATTGTTCCATATCACTGAAAGCAAACTGCAGATTACCTAGGTGTTAAAACTGTCAAAATCAATGCCTGATATCATTCAGCACAACTATGTGAAAATATGGGAACATCTTACAGATGATTTGTATACATGGTTGCAGTATGAGATCTCATGGGTAAGATGGATAGTAGCACTCAAGATGATGGCACTCCCAAGAACTTCCTACATATTTCAGTCCTTTCCCCCCCGAGAGTACCTAAAAATACTAAAGAAAGATATTAATGTTCATTTTGGGGGGAAAAAACAAGACTATCTAATAAAAAGTGACATATCAAACCTCCAAAATGTGTGGATTAATTATATTTATACTGATATTATCCGATATTATCTGATCTCAGTCAATCATGCTTTATTCAGTGAAAAATCATGGATTGCAGTTGTGCCCTTGTACAAGATATGGCTGTTGGTTTATAACCGTAAATCATTATATTTAAGATGTAAATGTGATTGATTTCATACCACTAGGTGAATTTCTTGGTTAAAAAAGGGTGGTAGCAATGAGACATAGGATTCTTTATATACATCGGAAAGTTTATTGTAAAATTGTTAAAATGCATATATTTGTGATACAATTTTAATAACCAAATATCTGATTTGTAACCTATGGATCATGGGATTTTGCCTCAGATGTCAGCCACCCTAAACTTAAAAAAAAAAAAAAACGCAACAAAATTTGTATAAATATAAATCCTTTGCAGCAAACTACATAAAAGACTGAATAGAGTAAAACCTTATGCATGGCAACTATTGTTGGTCTAAACCCAACACATTTCCTAGTCAGCTGTCATGACAAAAGTTGAATATCCTCAGTTAAATATCTGTATTATTAAGTACCGTATTTATCGGCGTATAACACGCACTTTTTAAACAAAAATACGAAGTTAAAACCTTACCTGCGTGTTATACGCCGATAAATCCTAGAGCTGCACGATCTGCAGCCGCGTCTCCCGCACTTCCGGTCCTGCGGAGGGTGCGTGTTATACGCCGGTGCGTGCTATACGCCGGCAAGTACGGTATATGGCTTAATAACTCACTACCGTTTTTCCGACCACAAAATCAATACCTTTTATTTATTACGCACCAACAGATTATGCAGCGCTGTAAAATGTAATGATGGTTGTTAACACATACATAACAAATATACATTAATACATAAACACATCAAAAGTTGAGGATCCTACCTGTGAACTTGCCATTTGGCCTTATGGTACATTAATACAAAGTTCCTGGCAGGAATTGTGGGCCCTTATGAGGACCCTGCTCATGAGCATACAATCTAAAGTAGTAGTATGGGTAAAAAACAAAAAGGATGGGTGAAAAGAAGAAAGTAGTTACTGTCTTGCATAAGTGGTTTTAGGATGCAAAATAGGATGCATAAATAAAATTAACATACAGGTGGGTTTCTAAGGGCTTGGTTTTAGATGAGGGGTTTACAGAGAGCTTTTCTAAAACATCCCAAGCCAACAGGGGAAAGAGATAAATAAAAGACATGGTAGTGACAATCAGGGACCACCAATTATACAAATTAGCTGTATAAAGCATATTACTGATAAAAAAAAATACATCTTCAAAAGTATTATGTTGTTTTAAGCAATTATAGTGTTTGCATAATATTTTCAGGCAGCTTCATATTATCCAAGTGTGTATGTGATTGCTCCTGGTCCGGTCTCCCAGAAACATCCTGTCTCCATACCATATCAAACGTCCAGCCAGACACAAACACATGAAAGTCCCCCTTCCTCCCCAGTATAATTAAAAAGGGTGTACTCAAATATGAATGCAACAAAGGATGCCAAGGAGATGAAAATGGAGTACCACTCACACCAAGATTCCAAACAAGACAGATAGATCATGATACATCACTAGAGATCCAGCCAATGTAATAGTTCACCCTCAATCCAAGGAATCTCAAGGAAGAACACCAGCCTGATGATCTTCTGTTCTGCGTAAAGTCTGAAACTATCTTAGACAGGAACTCAGGAGGTGGCCGTATAACAACGCTGAATCATAGAAAAGGTTCCTGAATGAAGATTGCTTGAAGCTTACAAACTCTTCTGGCAGACGTAACTGTCACCGACAATAACTATATGCAAGAAGGATCGGAGAAACTTCAACCAGAGGTTTAACCTTCACGATCAATCACGTGCGTGGCTCATCATAGCACTAAATAAGCTTAGAAAGCAATCCAAGATTTCCTTCTTCACTTAAACTGTGTTGCTGCAATGCCTCAATGTTGGGGCGTTCAGAAACAAAGAACTGCAGCAGAGGCCCCATGTGGCCCCTCCCCAGGCATAAACATCCGCAATATAAAATTTAGCAAGAGACGCCTGATAACGGGGCAGGACTCTCGAATGAACCAGGTCCTCTGTACTATCATTGAATGGAAGCTTCCCGTTTCCACTGCAGGGGCATATTGAAATCTCTGACTTTCTGGAATTTGTCTATATGAAGAAGATCAAAGTATTGTTGAGACAAGAAGGAAGAAGCTCTATAGAATGTGCATCTATCACAGTTGCCTAGACAAAAAAACACTATGCCCTCCTGTCTGCCTTTACTATTGAAAATATGCCGAGGGAAATGCCAAAGGGAAGGGCTTGGAGCTGGAGGTGCTGAGTTTCAGAACTGGATGGAATGGCTATTCATAGACTATAAAGGATCCTAAAGAATTATGGAAAACAGTTAAAGCCTTATAGAAAAAGGATCACCACCTTTCCCTTCTGAACCTGCTATAGTCTATGTAGTGTTTGATGAGGCAGAGGTTGACAACAAGTCTCTGCTTTTTTTTTTTTATAAGCTTCCATGATAAAACATGGGAATCTGTAAATTGAGTGCATGACAGTGTAGGATTAGGTGAAGGACCCAAGCGTCTGATGTGATCTGCCAATCTTATGCCTTGCACCAGTCATAATCTGGCATCAGAACTTCCTCGTTACTTATCCTCCCTATTCTGCCCTCCTTTTTATTGAGGGCAATCTCTGGGATTGTACTAGTTGTATGACCGATAACCGTTCTATGATAACCCTGCTTGCCCTATTATGAGTGAAAGGAATTTGAAAGAGAAGAAGCCAGTTCTTCAACCAAAATCTCATCCTAGATAGGGTAAAAAGTACTATTGTCCAGGTTGTTACATATTGATTCAATAGCTGCCTTGAAGATAAAATTAACTGCCAAGTAGGGCTGAAACAACTAATAGACGAAATCAATAATAAAAATAGTTAGCAGTGATATTCATTATCGATTAGTTGGTTGTTGGACATCTTCTAAAGGTTTAATTATCTTCTTTGTAGCCTTAGCAACCAAGGCTTTTTTTAATTTTTTTTACCCCCAAGCACTTCAAAGGGAAATAGCCTCTTGAAGAGCATTTGCCCTTTTTCTCTGGTGGCCATTGCTCAGAGATAATGGAAGATAGTGAGGCATGGACTGGGAAGGTCTTGATTTCTCCAGGATGAACCTTTCCAGATGTAGCTTCTTCCTCTATATCAAGGGTTGACTTAATAGCGGAGATAAACCTCAGAGGATGGCGCATGGTAGGCGAGAAATTGGCATCTGATGAAAAGCCTGGTTCTTCATTTGGCCAGACCTGAGATACCGACTAAGAAATAACACGTACAGGAACAGCAGCCGGAGAGTAGGTTATCATTGTTTTAAAGAAGATGACCAATTTCTTCTTCAGCCAGTTGGTAAAATCTGCCGCAGATTCCTGCATCACCTGGTGCCAGTGGGGCACAACTGGAGCAAGCTCCAAGTTTTGCCTTGAAAGAGGCTTTCCTAGAAAGGGTGTCCTCAGCAGGAGGGTCAGTACTCGTCTCACTTGCTAACAAACAAAATGCATACGGTAGAAATTGAAGGAACTATCAGTAATATAAAGGAAAAATGGCCCAGTTAGATTGAATTCTCCAAGGGTACACAAACTTTTGATCACAACTGTAAATGCTCCTTGTTGCGGGATCAACATGGCCACTGGATGTGGTGCTCTGCATCCCAGAAAGTCAGGCTAAGGGCAATATGACTGTAGGGGTGACACCCGCCATAGCAAAAGATCTAGTGTGGACCTTCCTAGCGGCTCAGGCATATGCAAGATCGCCACCAAAAGTGAGATTTTTGGTGCCGTGGACGTCTACATGTTGCGCTGAGACAGTCTCCCCTGCTAGCACTTTCCATGGGGGGGGGGGGGTGCCGGCACAGGGGGTTACCCAAGCGCATTGCACAGACGTTCACAAGCTGCGGCGATGTGCGTTAAACTCCGCTGCCGACACGTCTGCCTGATGTGCTTTAACAATATACCTTGCTGGGACTTCCCTACTCGTATCGTGCAAATGTCCTCCACTGGCCCCCGTTAGAGACTCGGGAGTCTGCATTGGTACGTCTGGGAGGGGGGCATATCTAGGGAGGAGTGGCAGCATATCTGGGGGGGGGGCAGAGTGGCATATCTATAAGTAAAGTGCATTAAAATGGATATTGGTTTTCCTTTTGTATGTTACATATGTTGACTAACTGCATAATAGATAGCAAAAATGTTAATACAGTATCTTACTGGCCCGTGGAGAAGCAGACTGGCATTGAAGGCAGTTGTTAAATTTAGCCTACAATTACCATGTTCTTCACATGTATTTCCCCGACAACCCCATTTAAGGTAAACATTTATACATTTTCTCAAAGTACATAACTTTACATTTGTTACTTGGCTGCTCAGTCCTCCCATCTGATCAGGAACAGTTGTGTGGGGGGGGGGGAGTTCAGACTATTACTTTACACAATTTTGGGTCATCTGCAAACACTGCAAGATCATAAAGTAAAGTAACAAATTGTAACAAAGTAAACAGTAAGCCTTGTACAGGACCATGAGGAACTCAACTTACCACTACTGTTCAGTTGAAGAATCTTTCAACTACCTTTACGCCAGTTTTCAATCCAGGTGCCAGCAATATTGCCTAAGACTCTCTTCAAAATTTGTACAACCTACGCTTTCGTATAATCCAAAACATTCACTGAAATAATTTTGCTCAGTAATTAAGTTACTCAATTGATATTGGGCAAATCCTGATTATCCCCTAAGATGCATTCACAGATGTCAGGCTCACAGGGGTATAATTACCTGGCATGATTTTTTTTAAATATTAATACAACTTCCGCGTTGTTGGTCTCTCCGCTGCATGCTAGAAAAAAACATCCCTCAGGATCAAAATCAATGGTCAGAATATTTCTTGGCAAAGTTCCTTTAGTACCTGGTGCTATAATTTAAAATGTACCAGTTTATCATCTGCGTCAGCTAATCACATGCAGGCAATGTTTCTTCATTGGTATACACAGAGGCAAAAATTAACTCTGCTTCCGCCTGATCTTTACTTATCAACTTGCCAATTTCAGGTATCAGTGGAACAGCGTTGGACATTTTTTTGTCATTATGTATTTAAAAACGGTTTGTCTTGCTGTCATTCGTCAGTTTTTCATTTTCTATGCTGTCCTGCATTTTTTTTTTACATCTGTTTTATAAAAGACACTGCCAACCCTTGATTTGTAGGTTTTATGCTACCCTTAGGACGTAGCAGTACGACCAGTCTTTCTATTGATAGCATGGTTTCTACCGGCAGCAGGTGCCAGCATCAAAGGATTTCTTCCTACAGATCGTGAGTAACTGAACTCAGCATTAGTGTGTTTTTTTTGAAGAGAGACCCAAGCAGGGTTTGTCTAGACCAGGGGCGTCCAACGTGCGGCCATCCAGCTGCTGCAGGACTACATCTCCCATACTCCTCAGGCCCTTTGGCTGAAAGAGCATTATGGGAGATGTAGTCCTGTTGCAAGTTGGACATCCCTGGTCTAGACCAAGCTGGGATCAGCTTGCAATCAATACAAAGCTTTTGAGTTGTGCTTGCTAATCACAGTTATGTGACATTAATGGGATTCTTTAAAAAAAAAATATATATATATATTATAAATAAAAATATCAAAGGGATCTCTATACCTATACTGAAAACAGTACAAACAAGTTTAATATTAAATAAGTAATAAGTATTTACTATTAAAAATAATAGACTATAGGGAAATATGTTCAGGATGGATGGGGACCCAAGAACAAAACAAAAATGTATGTATGTGGGGCACTAGTGTAATCAGGCGTTTTGTAATAGATAAAGCATTAAAGATCCCGCCTTGTAACAAAATATTCTCTACCATCCGAAGTCCAACACCATCTATGCAACAATGGTTTTTACACAAATGACAATAGGAAAAAAGGAATGAGATCATATAAGAGGGGTTAAAGCACTGTATAAAATGGACATTTACTTACCTTTCACCCAGTCACAACTTATAGGCTTCACAGACAAAATGGAGGAAAAAAAAAGCGCTGTGCCAAGATGTTATCATGGTTACTATTACTTGAATTTTGGAGCTCATTTATGCAAGTGTATATGTCCGACGTCAGTGCTGCTAGCTGAAAATCTCTTCACATAATATACACATTTTCTACTCAGACATGTCCTGAGCTCACCATTAACATGTTGACCTTAAGCCAACCATGTTTGCGTTGCTCGTGTGTCGGACAGGCTGCAAAATAATGCAGACAACCAAAAAGGTACACCATAAATTCAAAAAGTCCAAGTATAACTGACATTTACCCCGAATTAACAGGTGAACAACAATATTCCATCCTCACAACATTTATTTCAATATTTCTGCAAGTAGGCCCTTTGCATGAGCATAGTGTTACACAATTTTCATACACAATCACATCCAAAATGAGTTCTAAAATTTCAACTGTAAACATTCTCATTATGTTGAAATATTAAACTTTCTCTAAAATGCTTGTGTGGAGCTAAACTGAAAATTAGAACACTTTAAAACTGTGGTGAGAAAGCTACTCATGTAGAAACATGTTTTAATAAACATACTGAAAAGGAGAAAAACAAAACATTAAAAGAGAAATGAAAGTGAATTTTTGCTATAAGAAACATTTACTCAAAATCTACATAGGAAATGTAACTTAGTAAATACATCTTTGTTGACGAAGTAGGAGGTAGCATGGATGCACCAGTTAGTGAGAAATGCAACTGAAATAGATATTTCCTTACAACAAATAATTTCCAGTACTATATACACTTTCAGAAATAGCTGTGAAAACAAGTCACCCTCCACTTTTTAGTACAAAAAGCCTCTGTATAATAATAATAATAATAATAAAAAAACACAACTATACAGATTTGTACTGATTGCCCTGGTAGAATGGAACAGTCTTCTGAACTATGCAATATATTGTAATACTTTAATGCCCCAAATTAAAAGGATACATTGTGTACCAATTATTAGTATGATAAAATGTCATACAAAAAAATGAAGATTCAATGTTTTTGGGTTGTTTTTTTTTTGTTTGTTTTTTTTTTTTTAAATATGGGAAAAATTTGACATGATCAATTGTATAATAAGAGTAAAATATTCCATAGCAAATTTAAAAAGTTCAGCAATTCCATGTTGTACTGAACACTGAATGGAACACATTATAAAACACGTTCCAACTCAAAATACATAATGGCTAATTAGGGAACATTTTCATACAATGGCAAATCAGTATTTATTTTGTCCTTTGTATTATAAACAAATGTAGCAATGACAATAAAAAATACAAAACAAAAACTGTTCCAATGTACATCTGACTAACTAGACTTAGTCTTGCTTAACATCTTAAACGTGTTTATGTTGCTGCTTCTGCCATTAGTAGAGGAAATGAAGTCTCCGTGATTGACGGGGTCTTTTTTAGCACAGATTCTACTTCAACCATACCAGCTCCAGTCCGTGGAATATTTGCATTCACGATATGGCGCTGCAAGTGCTTTATCCAGTCTTCTTGCACAGACAAAGGTCCACGAAAGACAAGCCCACAAAATCTGTTAAATGTTCAAAATATTTACTCAGATCTTTATTATATATATATACATATACACACACACACACACACACACACATTTGTTTTATATAGCGCCAAATACCGCAGCTGACAAAGTAATATAAACTAATCCATCCATTTGGTTTTATCTTATCACTATCTCACACTGAGCATTAGGGACATTACACTTTGCAGCAAAAGGTAACCTAAGGAACAAGATAGGGCATTGAGAGAGGTCTGTGGCATTGTAACAGTGACCAATTAAAAATAATTCAAGTAAAAAGTGCCATTTACTATACAAGGTAACACTAAAGATACAGAACAGGTTGAACTCAATGTATTGAACATACTGCATTTACAGGTTTGGCATGTTTGCTGTACAAATGAAAACTTCAAATATAATCCAGGATACATAACTGTTTAGTACAGACCGTGATAATACCATTTCTTAAATAAGATATTTAAATAAAATAAATACAGTGATGTTTATTTGACCTATGTAACACTCAGAAGGTATCATCGGATATATAGACAGGGAATATATTAACCTGCAAGACAAATGTCTATCAAAACATTCACATGTAATACTCATAGGGTTACAACCAACTTATGTTCCATGCAGTTACTTAATATCAATGTAGTGATAAGCGTATATATGTGAAACTGCCCAAATGCCACTTACAGAAATTTAATGCGCAAAGTAGGGTACACCTAGTATGGTCAACTACTCGGAACAGGTGTCTCCAACACTTACACTTTCTCTGGTTTAAATAATTACAGTATTAGATTAAAGGGGACCATTTAGTACCACAAATTGACTTTTAATATATGAATAAGTGCTTAAGCACGAAACAGTGTTGTCAGATCCAAGCTCCTTTGTGATTTATACACAAGGACTTATGCCTGCCACGAAAGACGCTGAGCACCTGCCCAGTATGTTTGTGGTACGTTACGGCTTTTATCATGGATGAGGTTCGGGCTACCCTGTTTCTGCAAGAAAGTAGTACTTCTGATGTTCTGGTTAGAATGTAAAATCAGTTTTGTTTCGTTTGCCTGCAATCTTTAAACTGTACCTGCATCTCAAAATGTATACTTCATCAGCACTGTGAGATAGAGGCAGTCCCTTCTTCTTACTTCCAGATCTTGATCTTGACTTCTTTTGCTTGCAATCTAATACTAGTACACAAAGTTACAGCATCAGCGTGGAAAAGGCTGCTACATACCATACAACTGACTGTATTACAGTTTAAATGCAATTAAACAGATATATTCAGATTAACATTCACAAAATTTTCTTATTAGACACTCTCTCGTGCACACACACATATATATATTAAGATAGAGTGGTTAATTATATACATACACACGCATACCAGAAGCATTGCCAATAATTAAAAGGGACAGTCATGCCATTTTTTCTGTCAGTAATCAGCAATGCACACAACGTTGGCTTCACTATTTTAACAACGTTTTAATAATTCAATTAAAATTCTTGTGGCCTGTTAACCTGTATATATTCAGCAATACAAAAGAACAGTGCAAATAGCGGGTCCAGAGAGTAGACTTCTTTTGTGTAGTTGTTAAAATAAAAAAGGAAAAAGGCAGATTTCTGGCCCCTCTCCAGGTAAAATCTAATAAGCATTTAGGACAAAACAAAAAACACTGCTTGTATATTCACTTTGGGGCTGCATTCAGACAGCTTGTCTGTCGAGAGTACTCGATCTCTGCACATGTACTAGGAGAACAGGCCCCATCAATGCCAAAGGTAGACAAACCTATTAAGTTCTTCCAGTAACATTGCCCTTTGGCACAGGCTGGCTGTGGCAATTTTAGTGCTCTAATAAATTAGATTAATAATGGGATGACTGCCCCTTTAAAAGAAAAATAGGCGCACTCTGTATAAAGTTATATACAGCCTATTTTCCAGGCAGTTCAAGTGCTGTACCTACTTGTTCAGGTGCTGTAACACCTTACTTTCAAAGACATACCTGATCCAGTCAAAAGTCCAGCGCTCTTCTTCCGTGAATAGGCTCTCATATGGTTAGACAGGCTAACAGCACTTGAAAACGTTGTATTGCAATTCACACAGGTCCTAAGCTTCGCAGATATACCTAACAGTCAAAAGAAATCTAAAATCCAGGTCTCTCCTAAAAACACATTTACGCATCACCTAACTCAAACTTGGTAACATGTCAATAATTAATGGTCTTTATTAATCTATACCGTATTAAGCAGAATCTACTGGCAGAAACTATATTAAGCAGAAAAGGCTGAAATCAGGTAAACAAGCTTAATAGCTAAAAAGACGCATGCAAAAGCTACCTTTTCTTGTTTTGTTTTCTGGGTTTCCAAAATTCAAACTAACCATGCTCTTTGCAATTAACAAATTGCAACCCATGGAAACATTCAAAATGCTAATTTTTCAAATTATTTACCGTACTGTGCAAAAGTATTAGGCAGGTTTTCAAAAACAAATTCATCAATCCAATATTTCATAAAAAATTCAACTATTTAGGTTTTTCTTCTGTTCACTAACATGTCTTTTTTTTTTTAAAGCAAGCTTAGTTTACAGCATTTTTTTATACCTGCCTAAAGCTTTGGCACAGTACTGTGTATATATAAATATA
Organism: Spea multiplicata; assembly: GCA_009364415.1. Classification (NCBI taxonomy): domain Eukaryota; kingdom Metazoa; phylum Chordata; class Amphibia; order Anura; family Pelobatidae; genus Spea; species Spea multiplicata. Next base: position 24,291,636 of record VKOC01000004.1, read on the forward strand.
TATCTTTTTCTATGGGGGGGGGGACCACTGTCTTGTATTTCATAGAGCACATCATACCAGATTATAGTTTGACTATAAAGCAAAATAGACAGCCTTGCAAAGCTTACCATGTTCAGAAACGGAATTAAAAGCCTGGTTGACAAAGTGGTAATTAAAGTGCTATACCCACAAGACTGTAAAAGGCTCAGTACTAAATTAGGTTGCTGATGAAGGCTGGGAGAAAAGGTGGTAAAACACACCACCAAACAGCTGTTAGACAAAACATTTTATTTAGTGCCTTTTATGTTCATTACTCAGGATGCGCAACCAATAATGAAAGTTAATGATATGTAGTTTCTTGCAAAAATCTTCTGTTAAGCAAATGATCAACAAACTCTTGCTCATCACGGGAAGTTCAATAACCTGTAAAAGTCAACTATTACACAAACGCGCACAAACACACACACACATATATATATATATATATACACACACACACACACTTTATGCTGGGAGGTGTATAAACGGCCCATAATCAATCAGCTGTAGTTACATGTAAGCATAACTATTGGCTTACCTGACTGCAAAGCAAAATCAATGGATTTATGTGGATTGCACATCAGCGAACAGTCTTCAGGTACTGGAAGAAGGCATTTCTGCATAAAGCGCTTCCTTGCCGTTTGACTTAACTTTTGAGGGGACGTTTCCGTATTTCTTTCATCACTAGATCTTTTCATTTTAAGAAGTTCAATTAATGAGAGTGGCTGCTCTTTTTCCTGCCCAACCCTGCCATCACATTCACTTTGAATGCTCAGTCCTTCATGCAATGTTTCATCAGACAACGCTTCAGAATTTAGGCCATTGTGGTGTGCTTCAGGAGGTATAGCATTACTTGTTAGAGAGTCATCACTGGAAGATTTCTGGGCTACAAAAGGCTTGTGAGCAGTACGCCTGCTGCTCAGAGCTTTCAGGATTTGTTCATATTTTTCTTCATTTTCCAACATTTCATTGAGGACACAGATTGGAGACTTGTGTGCATCCCACTTGGTTTTACCTAGTCTTTTCAAATGACCCCGTACATGATTTGATAATCCAATTTTAGTATCAAACCAGCCTCCGCAAAGTGTGCATGCATGTTCCGAAGGGCTTTCAGATTTCTCTACCACTGTTAAGTAGCACAAAAATAAACGTCATTAGATTTCAACAAGATATATCCAAAACACTGAAGAGGTCACTTTATTTCTTCAGTGTTTTATCAAAGCACATTTTAGTCAACATAATTTTTTAATACCTCAAGGTTTCACCTTGTAGAAAATTATAGTGCCAAGCAGCTTTGGTAGATGAGCTGTGAGAAGGTGGAAGGTCAGCGATGTGATAAAAAATTATACCTTTTCTATTTTTAAATAAAACCACAGAAGTATGGACCTCAGCATAGATGGATTTTACACTACGACTGACAAATACTTGATTGTACAGAGAAACCGGCCGCTCTACTTTTTCCTCAAGTCATGAAATCTGCCCCCCCCAAAAAAAATAATCAAAATCTTACCTTTCCTCACTCTTTTAGTTGGAGTCCCGGTTCTCTTGAAGTGCTGCATTTTGTCACTTGTCGCAATTTGTTCTGGTGATACCACATGGCGAGCTTCGTAGGTTAATCCCGCTCTGTGAAGATGTCCACGGACATGATTAGATAATCCAACCCCTGTCTCAAAGGTTGCAGGACAGTAAGGGCAGGATTTCTTTTCAAGTGACAATTCACTCCAGTGGAATATAGAATTGTGACCCTGCAAAGAAGAGTCTGAATTTTCTAGATGGCTATCACCGTGGACATCATGCATAAACGTATCTTCATCACCGTCTTCGTAATACTCAAAAAAATAACCATCGTTGTTACTGTACTGCAAAGTGGAGTCATCACCGTTTTGGTTTTCTTTCACTTTATCGCTGAAAATTGGATAAACCACTTGTTTTGTTGGACTACTGTAAGTGTCATCTGGAGACTCTGTGCTGTAATCTCCAAGCTCTCCATTCTCCCAGGAGTCACAGTCATCCTTTTTCTCAGACGAGTCAAGTTTCTTAAGAACAACATAAGTCATTTTTTGGAGAAAATCCGGATAACAGTCTAAGTCTTCCTCTGTGACCGGGTGCTCAAGTTCTGATTTAAGCACCCTTTTGACAGCTATCCGCCTGTGATCTTTAAAACCAGCAAGTTTACTCTGATTGAGATTCTGAGGGTCCATAATCAAGCAATCGTTCTGGATATTGGTCTGTGTAGAAAGCAGGTGTAAGGAGTTGACAGAATTCTCACCTTTTTTCAAGTTTAGTGGGTAAAGGTCGCTGGATTTCTTTATTTTATAGCCATCCAATTTCTGCCCGTAGCGGTAGGTATGATTGAACCTAGTATGTTTTTGTTTTGTAATCTGCTGAAAATACTTATGTTTTTGGTCATTGCTAGTGAATAAGAGGGATTTGTTTGGGGAAATAGAAGAACCACAGACTACAGACTGAGCAGCACTTTTCCTAGCTTTCTGTATCTTGTGTTTTCTGTGCAACTTTGCAAAGTTATTTTGAGACATTGAGCCATATGGTCTTTTCATATCTTGTTTTAAGACAGAATTCTTTGGAAATGACGAGGACTGTTTCACAAAATGTTTTGTTTCATTGCCATTATCTAAAAGTTCCTGATCAGAGAAATTCTCTCTCTTAACTAAAACAGGACCATCAAACTGATCCATGGAAGATGACGGATGTACATATTCAATGTGCTTCTTTAAGATATTTCGGACAGAAGTGGTAAAAGGGCACATCTTACAAATATAGGTTGCAGTCTTTTTGGATGAAAGGAAAAAGGAATTTTTCAAAGAGGTTTTTTTCTGAGATTTCCTCTGTGGTAGATCCGAAGCCAGTATAGAACATTTTACCACAGCCCCGTGGGCAATACCTCTGTGGCACTCCAGTTCATTTTCAGTCACCGCCATAAAGTTACATTCTTCACAACAGTAGTATCTCTTATCTTTTTCGTGGGTTTTGGCATGCTGCACAAAGGTCTTTGGACAATTTGTTCCAAACACACACTGTGGACATTGCAGACGGGCGCTGCGGCCTTCATCCTGAAGTTCTTTCAATTCCCGAATCTCCTCCATCAGTTTCTGCCTTCGTTCCTGGTGAATAATCATATGTTTAAGAAGTGAATTACGGTCTCTAAATGTTCTCCCACACTCCCTACAAGCATATGGTCTTGGAACATTAACATGGCGAAAGTGATTATTTCCATCCAAATGATACATCATGTGCCTATGTAGATGTTTCTTCTCCCTAAAATTCACATTGCACTTTGTGCAGGGATAAAATGATGGCTCTTGATCTCTAGTGCAACTTGGTGGTGACTGAGGTTCACAACTGTCTTGTACATCATTAGAAAAAAAAGAGCTGACATCAACAGGTGAGGTCTCATCAGGGAAGTCACAAATAGGGTTATAAATAAAATGTTTGATAGCTTCTATTCTCTCTTTTGGAAGATGATCTTCCGTGTCATCAAGAGATGTTTCAGACTTGACCTTTGTCAGTTCATACTTGTGTGGTGCTATAAGTTGCTCTTCATCACTGTCTTCCATGATACCTATATTTAATAGCTTTGATTTTTTGGAAATATAATTTACATCACAATAAGCATCTTCAGAATAGCAACGGGTAATCTTACTACCATCCATTTTTCTTTTGCGTTTCTTTTCCACCCTTACAACAGAGTTTTTTTCAGAGGCATCTGTTTTTTCATCTACACAGTTCATCTGAATATTCATATTAGCATCCCTTCCTGCAATATAGTCATCTGTACCACAGAAACTCTGTGTCTCATTATGCACCTTGTTCACTGCCATCTTCCTATCTTCACACACATCTGCTGGCCCTTCTAAAGTGCTCTCCGTTTGGAAACTATTTCCATTAGGTGTGTCAGAGCCAACAGAGGTGGAGGTAGGAGGTAAAATGGAATGTATTTCTTTCTTGGCATGTGCTACATCAGGTAAAAAAAATAAAACTTGCTGACTTGACATCTGCACAGGATTCTTTGTAGACTGCTGGAGATCGTATGCCACCTTCATAGTTGAACATAAATCTGTTTGCTGACCCACAAGTTGGTCACCGGTTACCGAAACACTGTTTGCATTCAGGCTGGATGTCTTGGTTATGGAGTGTGAAACCGATCCATTAGACAAGGCAAAATTTTCACGAGCTACAGTGGGAACACCAGCAGGTAAAAGTGGAGAAGGCTGAACTCTGCTTAAGGCTTTTTCAGACCCGTCTCTTGATAGCTCTTCAGGCAGAGTCAAAGTACTATTTTTCTGAAAAGCGGTTTGAGACTCTTGCACTTTCTTAAGCACTATATCATTTTCCTCAATAGAGTTGAAATTTGTGTCATCTTTGAGGCCTTCTTTAGCACCAGTACTTTCAGCATCTATTTGCGACTCCGCCATACTGTTAAGCTTCCCATTAAACAATGTATTCTAAAAATAAAAAAGAAAATGCTAAAGTATTCATTATAAACAAAGTTTCATAGCCATTTTAGCAAGTACGAGTATACTATACTTAATGTTTACGAATTAAACAAAAAACAGATAATACTAAGTATTCTTGACTGTTATATAAAAATTATTTCTGCTTTAAAACTGAATTTGTATCTATGTTCCACCATCACACAACTGGCTTTCGGAACATAGTATAAAAAAAGTTTTGTTTGGTTCACCTACTTGCTAACATATGGCTGCAACCTGTATATATACAGGGCTCAACAAACCCTGATTTTTGCAGGACTGCCATCATGAATCCAGAGCAGCAGGTGCCTCACTTCACTCAATACACCATGCAGGAAAGATTTCAGTTTTGTGATGGCAGACGATGGGCACTGCAGGTGAGAGTGGGCGTAGCATATGTATATATATACTGCCAAAGTCAGAGTGTGTGTATACTGTAGCATCAGTGTGTCTGTGTGTGCTATATGTATAGTGTCAGTCTGTGTCTGTGTGTAAATGTATAGTGCCAGATTCAGTATTGTAGTGCTAGATTTAATGTGTGTGTTCTCAAAGCCAGTTAGCCAGTGTGTGTGGTGCTCCTGTGTATATTGAAGTATTGCATATGTGTGAGTCAGCATATGGTATTAGAGTGAGTGAGTGTTACTGTATGGCATCAGTATGTGTGTACAAGAGTTTAGAATGTTAATGCGTGCGTTACTGTAGTTTGTTAGTTTTTGTGAGCATAAGATATTCGCGCGTGTCTTATTGTATTGACTAATCACGGGCACCAGGTTGGATAATATATGAAAACCAAAACATGATTTTTTGTAATTTTTTTTTTGGGAGGGGGGGGGACATGAGAAGCTCACTCAGAGTTCGAGCAATGCAGAGGGAAACAGTCTGCCAGCAGCACTGGAAGATCTGCAGTTCAGGTTAGGGTGGGGGAGGGTGTATGAGTCTGCGTGAATGAATAAATGTGTGTGATAGCATGGACGCTTAAGTAGGAGGGGCAGGGCGCAGGGAGGCTGAAAGTTATGTGCATGTGTTGGCTTCTTGTGCATGATAGGAGTGTGATTGCTATATTAAACATACATGATTGCTAACAGCAATAACACTCCTATCATGCCCAGGCATACCCAGATTCCAGCACAGCTAACATCACACTCATCGTGGACCAGTACGTCCTAATGGGCTTTGTGGCACAGGCTTCAAGTACGTATCAGTATGTCCTAAGCGGACTGAACGTGTTCAGCTAAATGTGAAGTCTGACTTAGGCAGCATCTGGAGAAGTAACCAAGCATTGTATAATTCTTGACTCTAGTTTAGAGAGGCATTGTAAGCCTGTACAGATATTGGAAGCACAATCTCAAAGTATTTTCCCCCTGAATAAGAATTGAATCAAGAAACTACACCACCGTCATGGAACTACTGCAATATACTTATCTGAAATTAGCTACAAAAATAATTCATACCCAAAACATCGACTGATTAAAGCATGACTGGTCTGAGATGATGCTCAGACTAGTGCAGTCCAAACAAAACATTCAACTACACAAAATCCAATTTGTATTATCTGATATACCTGTGTATTACAACATTTTAAGTGATCATTTATTAACACAGTGACTGAAAAGTAGACCATAGTCCATTTTAGCACTAAAAAAATGGTGCTAAAGCAGAACCCAGCCGGATTCTGGCATTACTTTGCAGAAGATGAAGAAAAAAAAATAATCAACAAAACTGATTTTAAGAATAATCAGGGAACAAAATACTTTAACCCCTTAATGACAAAGCCCGCACATGTACAGGCTCAAAATGCATTGTTTTCAATGGGTTTTGGGACCGCCCATTGTCCTTAAGGGGTTAAGGTTTTATTGCTTATGGTATAATATAAAAGCCAACATTTGTGGTAACCTCTGAAATTAAGTATATACAATGTGTTATAACTTATTATAAATCAGAGGTAGACAAATGTATGCTCACTCAATTTGAGATTACATATTAGCGTTTCTCAACAGGAAGAAATGTTGTTAACGAAGTGGTAAATTCAGTGTTAATGAGTGGCTTCACTGTTACCACCTCAGAGGTAAAACCTTACATGCTCCATCCATCTGTTCTAGTGTTAGGGCTTCACAGAAAGAACAGACGCTTCCCATTTAAACTAGTTTACTGTTGCCCCTTAACAGCAGGGTAGCAAACTATAAAACATATGAATTACTATTATAATTAAAAAAAACACACTTCCACCCAGACACGCACTAAAACTAAAGGTCACACCACTATTAACATAGAAAAACATCAAGGTAGAAAACATATCAACTATTAACAGAGGCACACATATACCTAAATCTGTTTTGTTTTTTAAAAAAAGGGGGGTGAAAGTTATCAATTTTGTCAATATGTGACATGCTAAACAGAAGACTGCTTAGCGATGCATGTGAACCTCCACGTTTTCGCTATTTTCTAAAATATAATTGATTACCTCTTCTCTTTTTTGGGAGACTTAGGTAATTACAGCACAAGATAAAATATGCTGTGTATATATATGTATTCAAACAGACATTTAATTTTAACCCAAACCATAGCATTCTGGGGAGCCAGGTAAACCTCACCAGTGGAGTAATTATTTTAAATTTACCTGTATGTGTATCATTTACAGGTAAGCATTCATAACATCACTGCTCCGGTCTGAGGGCATACAGAATTACACTCATATTACATTTGGTTTCTTCAAACTATCAGTGTCAATTTGGGGCATAATGATTGCATTTTAAAAGCAGAGTGCAAACAAAAAGGTATAATTCCCATCTGACACAAAATACAGACAGTACTCTAATTCACAGTAAAAGCTGACAAACTAAGCATTTAGAAAGAAAGCAACAAAGGTCAGAGCTTTCTTCAAAATGACACAAACTTAAATGCTCGAGGCTATTCTTACCGTCTACAAATTTTCAACATCAGTATTTTTGCAAACTATCAGCACTTGCTATAACACCCTTGCTACACTACATCTTGAGGTTACTACAGAAGAAATGAGGTGATAATTGCATATTAACATAATTATTCGGTATTCCTTCTATGGAAAGTGGCTGGGTCACTACAATCCAGCTTACATCTAGCCAGTCAGATAACATATGCTATCCACTTTGTTAATTATTCAATTTGTTGAAGGATTAATCTTAACCGCTGTAGTGCGCCAGCAACTTTATATCTGACATTTATTTCCCTCGCATACTAAAAAAGTGTACAAACGTTTGTGAACTGGAAGTTTCAGGTTCATATGCTTGGCTCTTCCGGCTAGGTTTCGTTTTACTTGAATATACGCTACAAAAAAATAACAGCCATATATACGAAAAGCAGCTTTGATGTGTTAACACACCATGATGAACAATTATTATATATATATATATTAGTCCTAAAAAACAAACAAAAACAAACGTCCATTGGAACATTAATTCCAGATTATAACAATTACCCAGAAGGTTTAAGACAGCATTAAAGATTATTTAATTAAAAAAAAAATCTAAAAATAAATACACAAACACTGTAAAGGACACATAATGCAGAAAGCATTATTTTGAAAGGCAACGTGATACCTTTTTAGAACGCCACACTATGTGTGTACATCACAAAAAAATAAAATTAAATGGATAATTAGTAAAAGAAGAAAAGGTAGGTTATCATTAATCTGACGCTGTACAACACTTAAAATACCCTCCCAAAAACGAAACACATACTAGTTTGGGAAATGGGGGGGGGGGGGGGAATGGAACTGAAAAAGCATACATTAAAAAAAAAATATATAAAAAAAATAAAAATCACAACCCCCTTACCAAATGAATACATTTTTGCAGTTGCAAATAACCAGCGGTTTCCTCTAGCTGTGATTCAACACTCATTAAAGCTGCTAACAAGTTTTTGCTTATTACAGGCTCAATTTTAAAGTTACATTTACTGGTGCAGAGACATCCGTTTAGTATACATTTCAATAATTATCAAGTCACACGTTCATACGTTAGAAATCCTGTCACAATGGCCACAAAAGACTACATTTCCAGAGTCTAGCCATGCGAGAGAAATGTGTAAAATATATACGCGTCTCGTGGTACTCTTTGCAAATGCAGAATCTCGCCAAACGCATTTGCCTCTCTCTCTTTTCCAATATCCGAGTTACCTGGCTGCAGAACATGATTTCAATCTTGCCACCGATCGCCTGCTTAAACAAACAGTGGTGGGGAAAAGGGGACCACGGAAGGGTCAATATGCTGCAGCTTCTCCTTAAGGGTAGTCACTTTTCCTACAGGTTTAAGAATGCATATTAAAGTACTTAAACATGGATTCTCCATAGGTGAGGCTTTATGGGACACTGACCAGTCCCTTTAATCTGCTGCTGTTCTTTCATTACATTATTAACTATTTATTCATTACTGCACAAGTTTTTAATTTTTCAATATGCTGCACGGTGTCCAAAAACTGTATCAACACCTAAAAGCTTTTTGGGCTTGGCGGTATAAAAAGTACCGTAATTATACTGATGATTTGGTTTACTCACCATCACCAGGGAAGGGTTGTGTGAATGAGCTGAATGTCTGGTATTTTTGTATTCTGAAGACTTTATTGGCTAGGTCGTCGGATATACTTTTGAAATATAAAATATTAAAAAAAAATACTGGAAATAGCTTGTGCTGAAACGGAAGAAAATGTTCATATCATTTGAATGCTCTAAATTGCTTGCTAGCTTCCTATACCTACAGCACTCTTACAAGTTACAAGTAACATTCAAATTATTAAGGCTAAATAATTACTGTAACAAACTTTATGGGTGTATCTAAAATAAACACACCAATTTACCAATAACTGCGGGTCTAAATCACACCTGCATATTTTGAAGAGGGATACCTGTGTGAATATCAACTTCAGCTAGTCTGATGTATTAGAAAGCAGACTCCAGACAAGAATCACTCATGGTTTATAGACTAATTTACTTAGATGAACAGTGTATATTGGGGGTCATTCATGGGAACAGGACCTATGGAGCTCCTGTAACAAACTAGTGTGATCAATATCAGCAACATGACCAACTCAGTTTGTAAAACATACACCAAATATTTATTTACAAATGCAAACCCGTATTCTTTTTACATTGGGGTGGTCAATAAATGCACATAAACGCACGTGTTGTAACATGAGTGCAATTAAAGTGGGAGGGAAAATTTCCACGTACGCAAATAATTTATATAACCCTAAAATGGGTTGTTTGCAATTCGCCCTAATCTAGTGAATTTAAGATCCAATTCACAGCTAAATGGACTGCTGAATTTTGCACCAAAGGTAAGCTACACCAGCCTTTTTTGCACATTACTATGTGGGGTTATAGTGCCACCAAGTGGACAAAAATGTCAAACTTTGCCTAGGAAAAGTATATTTTGCAAGCAAAGTAACTTCTCTTAATTGTGTTTACCTGACATCTCCAATGAGTAGCAGGTGAACAAGATAAAGTTGTGGTAAAATCAGATTCTAAAGAGATTATCCTTCAGTTTTCAAACAAGTCCAGCATTATGCAGGAAAAGAATCTGCAAAGTTTGCTTCTAGTTACTTTTTCCCTCAAATCAAACAAAATACAGAATGGTTAACTCCTTCAGTCACAGGGGTTTTTAGAACAAAAATATTTGTCATTTTTACCATATGTTTAAATCATGACCCCTTTCTCCATCTTTGAAGAACTCGCACAAATTATACATCTTTTGTAAAGATGTTGGGTCTTAAAAAATAAATAAAACATACATAAAATATAATTAGTGATACTAGATAAAATCTATACTATACTAACATTGCAGTAATGCTCTCCTGACCTCCAGTGGGAGTTAGCCATCACTCAGCACCCTCCAGACCCTACTATGCATATGCAGCCACCGTTTCCATTGATTTCCCTTCAAGCAGCCAGTCAGTGGCAACAAGTGTCTGACCTCTGAGGAGGAGAGCAGCTGCTGCAGCAGGGCTGTAACTTCTAGGTTAGGAAAATGCATTTTTTGGAACATTAGACTATACATTTAACAAAAATGTAGATGGGATGCTTATGTAACGTGCAATGTGGTATAACAGTCGGTGGAAAGTTCCAAATAAGGATTTACTTACAATGGTTTAGTCTTCTGCAGTCCAGGTGATAGTACCCTAAATTAAAGCAAAGAAACTTTTACCAACATGGCAATAAGACAGAATTCTATTTTTTTTTTATTCTCTATTCTAAAATTTGCATTACACAGCGCAACTACTTTCTTGTGAAAATTAAAGAGACATTAAACAATTCAAAAAATAAAAATCAATACTTTTGCCTTTTTATTTGCCCTGTTTTTCATCTCAATGGCTCAACTGCATTATGAAGGGATATACAGTAATGGCGAACGTTTTTCCACCCAAGTGCCTAATTTGTGCAAGATGTTTTGGTGGCTTCTCAGATGGAACCCATGTGCTGCTGCTTCCCTTTCTTTTCTTAAGATATTAAAAAAAACATTGAACATAACGCAGCTTATGCTCATTCATTTTAGAATAAACATATATAAATATACACACTCCTGTGCAATGAAGCTAAAAGTGCTTACAGGTTCTCTTTGACTTGAAGTTAGTGAGCTGTCCAAGAATGAAGTGCTGCTCCCCTACCACATTTATTTTTCATAAAATATACGTAGAGGACAACCCCCAAAATTTGATTATTGATTTAAGTAAAAAAAAGAAAAAGCCTGAATATAAGACTACCCTATAGGAAATAGTGTTAACTTTTTCCTATTTAATAGAAACTATGATTGAGAAAAATGCATTTTTTGTTTTTATATCCTTTTATTTGCCAACATGCCCCACTGCTTTCTAATCTGTCCCAGATATGCCTTATACCCCCCTATATGCCACCCTACCCGCCCGGATATACCTTATTCCCCCCTGCTCCAGACTCCCTGGTGTCAAGTGGGGGCAGCCAGTGACATTTGCGAGATGTGTACAAACAACCTCCGCTGCTACCAGGGACCTCCGCCAGGGCTTCTATGGCTGAGCGCTGCGGGGGATCTGGATCTTAGTCTTGTAATCAGACCTCTATTTGAATATAAGATGTTTTTGCTCTGAGAAAAATCTTGTCTTATAATTGATCAAATACGGTAAATATGGCCACCTCAAAGTCATGCCCTCCTCTACGTAAGTGAAATTGTTAAGTTATATATTACTTGTTATCTCCTGTTTACCCATTGTACGGAGATGTGGCATATGGCAGCGCTATATAAAAAATTAAACCAAACAGATGACAGATCAGTTTTCCCACCATAAAATACCTACTTTATACAAATAAATTACATTCTATGTGGGTCTACCTACTATTTGATTTTACTCTGCAGGACACAAAAGACCATATATTTACATATGATCAACAGATCACCATGAAATTATATTTTATTATACATGCAACCCTAGTAGGGTTAAAAGTCTCAATATTGCAGAGTAATTTTAAAACCTAACTTTCATTGAATACAGTTAAAAAAGCATAGTATAAATTTAAAATGTGAATTAACTTTTCTAACCCCTCTCCCTTTCCCCTTTCTTAATTCCTGTGTTGGGAGTGAGAGGTCCGCTTCTATACTCCTCCAGAGGCCTGCCGCAGGGCGCGCGGCTTCAGCGCTAAGTACATGGATATGACATCATATCCCAGTGCTCAGCATCAACAGTTGGCACACTTCACATAAAATTTAAAGTAAAGACGCAAATCAATTTTTTTTTCTAAAACACGTGAATGAAATGGTAACCAAACATTCAAGGATAAAATGAGAAGCTTAACTTGCAAGCTGATCTAAGTGCCAGTGCACATACAGTTTAGAACCACTTCACACGCGTGTACAGGGACAGGAAGATAACTTCAAGTTTCAAACATCCAAAACTAATTATTTTTTTAGCCTGTGCGTTTTTGTGTGAATATGTATAGTGCCAGAGTCAGTATGTCTAGTCTATTGGGAGTACCAGATTCCACGTGTATGTGTCCATTGTAAATTTGTGTGTGTGTGTGTGTGTGCGCACGTGCATGTGAGATGCTAGCGTGTACAGTGGCGTTTATGTTACAGTAAGACATTAGCATGTATGTCAGCATATAGTGTTGGAGTGTGGATATGTTTGGTTTGGATCTAGGAGCCATAAACTAAGCTGTCGACCATTCCCATACACAACGCTATACATGCTCACACCACCCAACATACACACTGACTCCGGCATTATACATTATATACACACAGACTCTTACACTACATTATATTTATTTATAAAGCGCCGGACGATTCCAATACACTACAGTACATACACATACCGACTCCAGACACTTCAGAATACACTTCTCACCTCGTAAGACCTGCCATGCCACTGCCTATCTCCTACCATCATCAACCCGTCACCCTACGCTTTCCCGTGGAGGCGCAGGTGCTATGCACATTAAGTGATCCCGCTGGACACCTCCGGCTTTGCCATGTCCCTGCGTTAAAGGGTAAGGTGCCAAATTCACAATGGCAGCCAGGGACAGTCTTTACACCCCTCTTGTAGCACAAAACTCTGGTCGCCAGGAAGTGGTTTCAAGTAGTCATGCTAACCAGGCGGCCGGGATTTGTCAAGCTTGGGCCTGCACTATGGTAGCCTTATCAGGAGAGTTTGCCAGAGAGTTGTTCTGTTGCAGGAGAAGCTTGTCAGGCCCTGTATAAAGCTAGATTTCTTCACCTTTTGAGAAGTTACACAGGGTCAGATAAACCTTTTGCTGGAGAAACTTGCCAGTGTTGACCCCTTATAAAGAAAAGTGAATTAGAGAGTTAAAAGCCCTGACCACCCTTTTCTGTGAATAAACCCTTATGTATTTTAGGGAGTAGTGCTATCAAAGTATCAATAGGATTTTGTCCCTCTGTGGGCGTGCTTTGACTGTGTTTGACTTTGTTTCTCCATGTCCTCTTGCAATCGGTTTATTAGGATCAGGAACAAGATGGTTTGATAAGCATTTAGTATTTTTATCTATGTGAACTTCTACACTATATTTGTTTTGTTGTTTCCTTCTGTTGGGAGTATATTGTTACCACACAAACAGAACATTTATGCTGCTGCTTTTGAAGAGCATTTTTTTTTATGTACCTAGAACTGCGTAGTAGAGGACTGCATTGGGATGCCAAAAAACTCGCGGGCGGTCCGACACTGTACCTGCGGGTCCCGGTAATCCCTCAAGGCTGCCTTCGCGCTGCTCCCTCACAGCGTCTCTTCTCTTGCTCGGCCCAGGAACCCAGCAGAACAAGAGAAGAGACGCTGCGAGGGAGGGGCGCAAAGGCAGCCTTGCGGGACGGTGTGGGAAATCTGCAGTTCAGGTAAGGAGGTGACTAACTTATATGACTAACTGTATAATAGATACCAAAATGTTAATACATGTATTCCTGTTCATTAGATAAAATACTGTCTTACCATTCCACTCATGTGTACTTTTTCTTTAAAATATTTTTTTTTAAAATAGCACCAAACTTTAAGGGTGCAGCCCTATAATTGAGCCAATACGATACATATTGCTACCTTACACTGAAACGCGTGTCATTAGCTTTGCAGACATACTAGTGCTAGAAGCTACATGTGTAACCTCTAGATTGTAAGCTTGCGAGCAGGGCTCTCTCCACCAAATGTATCGGTTTGTCTTAGTCTGTCAATTCTTGTCTTGTCATATCCCTTGAATTTATGTATTGTATTAAGCGTTGCGTAAACTGTTGGCGCTATATAAATAAAAGATAATAATAATAATAACCTGCCAGTGTAAAAGTTACAACATCCTGCCTGCTCTGCTTACACAGAAGAATCCCAGGGGAATTGGCAAGAAATGTCCAGGCTATTTTTCCCTCCTGCCATCAGATGCACTTTAATGCATGATAGGTGGGTGGTTAGTTTCACAAATACATTCTGCAGAATCTCCCCTCAGATCCAGAGCCGACAGAGCGCAATGCGCTGCAGTGTTTATACACCGGTGGGAGTGTGTACAGTTTTTCCGTTTATTTTAATGGGAACACTTTCTTGCCTGCTTTAGCTGTCGGTGACAGCTTAAGCAGCCTAGCAGTGGCAAAGAATTGCAGCACAACCACTAATTCTGTGTCAGGTTTTTCATTTTTTTTAATTTTTTTATTATTTATTGGGGGGGGGTTGTATTTTGGAAGAATGCATTTTAGAGCAGTGGGTCAACAAAGTCAAGCTTTTTTCCTTCCCCAATCATGTTATTTTCCTGGCATCTGGGGTTCCTCAAGCCTTGCAGTACACTAACATACATCTATACACTAGCACCACATACTAACATACACACACTATATGTTGACATACAAACTCATGCCAATGCCAGGCTATAACAAACGCAAGCACCACACTCTGGCTAACACTATATAGAAAATGATACACACTAACAATATGGACACATACATACCAACTCTGGCATTACAATAGACACTGAGTCTGACACTACAGTATACACACACTCACAGACTCACTCCAGCACTATACCTTTAAACACATCAACTCTGATACTACACTATGCACAGAATGACACACTACCCCTCCTCATCTCATGGAGACCAGCCACTCTGCTGCTTATTTCCTGTCATCGTGAATCCAGCACCCTATGCTTTTCTTTGGGGGGGGGGGGGGGTTCGCGGTGAGTGTTGTGAGGCACCTAGCAGGGTCAAGTTACATGCATTATGTCTTCCTCCGAGAGCCTCACGGCACCCAATACACCATGCCTCAGCAGGAAAGCACGGGGGGGGGGGGGGCGCTTCATAATGGCAGCCCTGCTAAAGCCCTGAGCAGGGGAGACAGATCCACTGATCTTCATAAGTCACAAGTCACCCAGAGATGGTGTCACTGCGAGTGTAAGTGGGTGCAGTAGCCCACAAAGTCAATAGGATGCGGATTTAATAAGTCATAGATAGCGGAAGAGTAATAAGCAGCAAAGCTGCCAGTAGCATTATCATACTGAATTAACAATATGGTATATTGAAGACACAAAAACAGGGTTTTTTTTTTTTTACAATACAAGGTCCACATTACAAATTTTCATATTAAAGAAACAGAACATAGAAGTCTGTCTATATCCCCTATAGGCTCAAGCTTTAATCAGTCCTATACCAAGCATGTTTTAACTCTGTACCTGTATTAACAACCATCACTTCTGCTGGGAGGCTGTTTCACGTATCTACTTTTTTCCTTATAAAAAAAAAACAAACAAAAACTCAAGATACCGTATTTGCTCGATTATAACACAAGGTTTTTTCAGAGTAAATGCTATGAAAAATACCCCTCGTTTTATAATCAAATAGAGGTCTTATTACAAGACTAAGATCCAGATCCCCCGTAGCGCTGCAGGAGACCTGGATCCTTCTCTCTGGTAACCTCCGCTGCTGTCTGCACTTCCACCGGGTCTTCTATCACCGAGCACCGGCGAAAGTGCAGGCAGCAGCGGAGGTTGTCTATGCACATACCCTTCCCTGGCTGCCAGAGAGGGGAATCCCTGCAGCGCCGTGGGGAATCTTCTTCTCTGGCAGCCGGCAACGTCCGCTCGATGGACGCAGACAACCCCCGCTACTGCTGGCACTTCCACCAAGGATTCTATGATGGACCACTGGTGTCACAAGACCTTGGTGCTCAGTAATGGAAGTCCCGCCTTTGCGAAAATGTAAGTGTGTCATGAAGCCACCAAAGGTATTGAAACGAATATGATGGCTGCAGTTTCCCTTTATTATACAAAGTCAATGGGATGCTCTTATATTTCAATGGACAATTGTACTAAACTAGATTTCCTTATTGACTGGTTAAAAAGAAGGGCCTGCTCCTGTAAGCGCATTAAAACTGTGATACATCGCTGTTCATCCACCTGGTGAGACACTGCCTGAAGCTGGCTGTGAGCTAGCAAACACAGAAGACTCAACCTTAAAAGTACAAAATTGTAAAGGACCTGTAAAGGACCAAGAATTATTCTAGAGTTTCATAAGAACTATTTTTATAAGCTTTTAAAAATATTATACCCTTGCCTTTTGTAGTTTTTGCATTATATGTTTTCAGGTAGCTACATATTTGCTGTTTTTGTGCTCTTGCTCAGTCATATTAGTGTAATCTGCTAAGGAAACACCCCGACTCCTTAATCAGCCTTGTGGTAAAGAATAGCTCAGTCTTGATCACCCAGAAGGACGCTCTGACTAAGTATATGGTGGAACGGATTTTGTTAGCACTGTCAAAGAATCAGCTCAGTGTGGAGTTTGAGCAAAAAGTCACGCAAAATATCACAGCTGACAATGGTAGCCACCAAGTCTGCAGAAAGTTTATCGGAGCTAAAGAAGATAAAACTGGGTTGTTGTCAATGCCACCCTACATTATTGTATATAGCACTGTATTTTAAGTTCAAGGAGAAAAAATGTCCATTGTGCTTCCCATTAAAGCAGTGCTGCCATTTAAGGCAATGCTTTGACTGTACGTGGAATATTTGAGTGGGGAGTCCTGCCTGAAAAAGTTTACAACCCAAAGAGCCGGAGGAAGACTGTGTGGCGGAGCGGCCTTGTTTTTGGTACATCTTCAGAAAATAAAACGGACTGGTAGGCAAGAATACAGGCCATCTGTCACTCAAAGCAAATTGAGGTTAGTCGGAAACAGATACACGCTTAACAATGTTAATATCAGAAACATCAACTGTGTTAAAATTGTCAATTTTTTTGTATATTAATGAGTTTATTGACTAGATACAAGATAAAAGGATACCAAAAAAACAGGTCAAATGTTTGGTGAGACTGTGTATACCCAAACAAAGCAGAAAATAATAGAGTACAAGGTTATCTGGAAAAGCAATTGTAATGCCCATAATTTAACCCAGGGTCAGGAAAGCAAACATGTGCTTCACTAATGCCTTTGGTGTAAATGTGCCACTGCAATGCCATTTATTCACTTCCAGCAGCTCCCAGCCACTGGCATAATGCGGCATCTGGGGTACACAATTCAGGATTCAACTCTACCATAGACTTCTAAACAGCCAATCACCCCATTTATGTTGGCATTACCAACGATCATTGCTTCATTCAGAAGCCTGCATTCCAATTTCTGAATAAACGTTATCTCTAACTACCTGTTGTGTTGCTGGTCTGTTTTGGCGGTGTATACCAGGGTGAGGACCCCTTCTTCCTGCCTCTGAGCACCTGCATGGCAAGGTGCTGCACCTGCATGGATATACAGCCTGGATCCCTATTTCTATGTTCTAAGGGGCCTCTTCCATTCAACGAAAGACATGTACAGAAGTACGACATCATTCCTTTGCAAAGTTTCCTTAAATATGTTTGTGGTAATAAGTATAAAGTTCCTCTGTTTATGCATGGGTTTTTTTTGTTTTAAACTATGGAGCCAGGTGAATGTTTGGCTTAGAGCGCCCCAAAACCCAGTGCTACCTCTGCATGACATCCAAAAGGTAAAGTCTCCAGGAACCGTGATGTCACTGTTACTTTAAGAGTTGCGTATGTTGAAATGGGTGGACTTACTATTTTATAAACTGATTTGGAAGCCACCAGACTTATTTTTAGTAGGATTAAGAGATCACTAGACAGCTATACAAAATATATTCAGTAGTAAGGAGCAATAGGTTAACATTTCAAGATATATAACCCTGTAGTTCCTGGGAGCAGACAGACACTTCACAGACATCCATTTCTATTTCTAGTGTAGTGTAAGTTGGCATGGCACCTGGAGGTGTAAAAATCTGAATCGTCTACCGCAACCTCTGATCTATTAACGAAAAGATAACAATAACTGCAATGAGTAGTGGGTGCTGGAAATTTCAGGCTGTATTATCCTTTAAACCATACCTGCATGATAACCATTGCCATACAGAAGATCCAAGGCCTACACCAAAATGGGAAAGGTAATAGTGTTTTGTCTGTAAATTTGCTAAAACCATTGTTTGAATTTGCTTTAAATGCCCCCTTTACTGATGTGTTACCCCAATCAAGTGAAAACTGTGATGCACAAATGGCACCATTAACAAACAAAAAAACAGTTGTTGACATCAGTACAGTAAGCATCACTAACAAGACAAAACAGAGACCTGACATGGGCTAGAAGGGAGTATAAAAAAAATTAGAATGATGGAAGCTTTCTAGAAAACAAAGAAAACCAGTTTGTCTAGACAATGAGGCTGACTGGACTGTACCAAGAAAGGCTTGGGGAACTAAAAATATTATGGTACAACCATGGCCCATGTAGATCAGAAAGACACCCACAATAAATACATCTTTCATACCATCGAGTAGATGGATAAGTACATTAAAAACAAGCTTAGCCTCCACTGAAATACTTTGCAATCAGACACATTAACCACCCAATATGCTGTATAGTTAATGGGCACAAGAGCACAAGGCCTCAAGCTGCTGGGGGCGTTGTATTTTTGACTATGCATGCAGGTCTTAACCACAACGATGGAAGACGGTGAACAATACAGGTAAACATAACATGCATCACTCACTTTCCTTGCCCAGACGTCCCCCAAATATTTTAGCAATGGCGGCCGCCTGGCTCACCGTCCGCTTGGAATTTATACCCTTCTTCACCCTGTGTGCCCAGGGATTGGCTGCGGCGAGTCATGTGACTAAACAAAACCGTCACGGCAAACCTAAAATGAACCCTTTGTCTACTGTCAATGTAGATTTTCCAGTCAGCACTAGCTCGATAATGTACAGCTCACCAGGGCTACGGCCAACATCCCCGAGGTAGGCAATACGCATCCTTCAATACCGGGAAGCAGCCAAGACTAGGTGGTTCCCAGGGCACTTACTCCTGGTCCACATCATCCATTATGGTGCAAGAGCTCCTGTCCGCCATGTTTGTCCGTGCGGCAGAATGCGTCAGCCGCTCACCGCTGGCTACACTATGCTGGAAAATGGCGCCCGGCATCGAGACTACCCCCGTAACCAAAGAGTTAACACCTCGTTCTCGCGGCGGAGTGACCGCAAAGCCGGCAACGCTGCATACGTTACCTGTGACGCCGCGATTCAACGCGTTAACTTTCTAAACTACGGTTTATTACATCATCGCATTTTATTTCCCCTCCAGACTCACTCACCTGCCCACCCGCTTCCGCAAAGGCCCAACCGCTGGCTGCACTTTTTTCAGTTCAAAACTGAGGACGAGACGTGGAGTCAGACGTTACCCTCACGTGACCTTCTCAGTTCTTACCCCCACCCCTCCCGCTACTACTCTCAGTCAGTCACTCACTCACTTACCGCTCTCTCCCTCCTCCTGTCTTCCCCGTGGCGCCAGAATGTGGAGCGCGCGCTGCTCTGGGAGTGAGCTGGGAGGGGGGATTACGGGGGCGCGCTGAGGCCAAACCTCAAACGTAAGGTGGGAGAGCCGATCCCTCCCAGGGCCACATTGTCCTCTCTCAATGCAGTGACGTGTCAGGGGCTAAACCTGGGTGGGTGACACCCATTTTTTTGTTAAAATATATGTGTGCTTAATGGTGATCAGAGGTTTGGGATGGAACGATTCCCCTTTTGTCTGATTTTGCATTATATTACCAGTGAGATATTGCTTTAGAGCCACTGGACTGGACAGAGTAGAAGGCATTGTCTTTGTTCAGAGCCTTTTGAAATGCAAAAGCAGTGGTACGTTGTTTGTGTAAATAAAGGGTGAATATTATAGATAGAGCAGCACAATTGAGTAATAATCTATAATGAGGAAAAATGACAGACACAGGCCTCTACAAGTACTGCTTATGCCATTGGTCATGGGAGCATAACGGTCGGTAAGAAGAGTTATTCTTTGTTCTCGCCGGTCCAATTCACAAACAGTTCGGTTACGTTGGTCTCTGCCATAGATGTGGCAACAAGGTAACTGCATACTTGACAGCGTTTTCATTTTATTACCACCGTTACTGGGTGACGAATACACGAAAAGCTCCTAACTTCAGTTCCGAACAAACACACTGTTGAAATTGTGTTCTAAGGGCGTGTGCAGCTAAGCTACATTAGATTCTACCTCACTATAGTCGCAAACTATTTGAAAGGTACCTTTTTGTATTCCATAGGTAGGTAAATAGTGTTATTCATATACATTTGGAAACTAAAAATGATTGTGCTCAACAAACACAATGGGAAGTACCAGCCATCATATGCACTTTGAAAGGGAACTTCCACATGTATGTTTTTTTATTTTGTGGTATAGTTATCTGGTCATTAGGATACCTAGTAATGTGTGCTTTGTCTGTGGGTGTTAGGTGAAGCAGCATGTTGGAAAACCTTTCTGGAGTTTTCCATGAGTGGTGGTGTTTTGGTTCCCCTCCATGTGCACAGACCGCTGTATCTTACTCTTACACAGCTCTCCAGTGTCCACACTCCCAGCCAGACGACCTACCAAAGTGCTAGTGCCATCCTCCGCAGATGTCGGAATCCCCGTGCATGAAGCCACATATTGCTGAAAATAAAGCAGCATTTTGTGCCCCTTTTTTTTAGAAATACACAGTTTCATTTGTGGGATGTAACTTGTGCCATGTTTTACACAGTTATGCTGCAGTCTATGTTGTGTGAAACATAATTGCTGCAATGTATTGGGTTCCATAACCCAACATGACAATCACATTGTTCAAGGGGTTTATGTGTGAATACTTGAGTCAAATCTAAAGGTAAGTATAATTAAATGGGCATTCCATCCATCATTTGCACTTTACATGTGATCCCCCTTGCAAATGGATTCTGCAGTATCCCTTCCTATACATTTGCCACTTACAAAGTACTTTGTCTTATGTTTTGGATTCTTGTTATTATTTTATTTTAATAAACATTTTGACCAGTACCTTTTTGCCTCCGTCCTGATTCACTGATACCCTGACATTACTAAAGGCCCATGAATCCTGAAGGCCCGCTACACCCTTGTGGCTTCTCAAAAAAACTCTCTCCAGCCGAATGCAACTACGAGATTGGTGACAGGGAACTTCTGGCTCTAATTCTGGCACTCAAGGAATGGCGTCATCTCCTTGAGGGGACCATGACACCTGTTTTGATTTTAACAGATCACAAGAATTTGACCTACCTCTCCGAGGCCAAAAGATTGACTCCTCGGCAAGCTCGATGGGCCTTATTCCTTTCCAGGTTTAATTTTCTGGTATCTTACCTCCCAGGCTCGAAAAACGTACGTGCAGATGCTTTATCTCGGCAATTCACTTCCTCTTCCAGAGAAGAAGTGCCTCTGACACCGATTATTCCTCCCGATCGCATCCTGGCAAGCATCCGTACCAGTCTGACCTCCCCATTGGGGAAGAAAATCCTAACTGCACAAAATCAGGCTTCACCGTGCACACCGCCTGGCAAGTGCTACGTACCTGTTCCCCTCCAACATTCCTTGTTGCGCACTTACCATTGTTCTAAGGCCGCAGGCCACCCTGGTAAGAATCAAATGATTTGGGGTATGACCAGTCAGTTCTGGTGGCCCAAGATCCGTAATGATATTAAGGAATTTGTTGCCTCCTGCCAGACCTGTGCTCAAAGTAAAGATCTGAGGCATCTTCCTGTGGGTTTACTGCAACCTATTCCCAATGGCGAAAGACCCTGGACACACATTTCCATGGACTTCATTGTGGAACAATACTGTCATTGTGATGGTAGTGGATTGTGTCATGCCATGGCATGAGTAACTGGGTTTTGGTACTGAATGGGTTAAGGGATTTGAGGCTAAGTCCAGTAACATTTGTTCACACCTTTCCTTTTGGAGCCAGAACCCACAATAAGACTTGATTACCCCATGCTGGGTATTGTCACCTGGGACAGGAAGGTATGCCTGTGGAAGAGTGGAAGGGCAGACATCCTGGCAACATCTCCCTGGGGTGTGGAGACAGGGTATCAAGGGACACATGGTACAATTAATAAATGCATAATGTCCAAAATATGATCAGTACATAACTTTTGGGCCCCATCATACATGGCATCATTATGGCTATGATGTGCTGGTTTCAGGGAGACCAAACACGCCATGCAGGCATGTCCATAGCGAATGTTATGCGAATGTGTCCTTGTGCCAACTGATACAGGTGTGGAGTTTGGTATGAAAATGATCACTAGGACCAGAGAATTATGATGATCCTGGTGTCATAATTATGCCAAGCTCGGCCGGCGTCATATTACATATTTTGTGATCCCAGACCAAAGTTGAACAGATATAACCCCGCCTTCAGAAGGTCATAGTTCTGAACCCCCTACTCCCATCCCCTTGCTCAGGTAACAGGAAAAGGGTGGTCTTGGGAGGGGGGATAAAAAGGTGGGCAATTGGTAATGGGGGAGAACCTGTTTTTACCATCACAGAGACAACATCAAGGTTCCAAGGAAGTGTGGTATGATACTCTGTTTTATCCCTTTTATTTTATACTGTTTTGTACTTGTACTATCTAAGTCTATGTCTCTTTTTATATGCATTTTTATGTAACAGCACTGTGACCCATTTTATGCTCAGATTAAACATTTTTAATCAGTTCTGTCTTTGTTCTCTAATCGAACTCAGCCTAGAGATACATATAGATAAGTCACGTTACTAAGCGGTTAACTATAGATATCAGTTTGGGGATTGTGTAGTTATCGCAGTCGGATTGTTTTTGGGTAACCTAAGACGCCCGGTTTTAAAGTTCTTGGTGGTGGCAGCGTGTTTTACACTGGGAGTTTTGGGGTGACTGTTTGGGGTTGGTGGTGGTTGCTTGGTGCCCTGCGGGGAAAGTGACCAAACGCGCCGGAAGTCTGGTTGGCGTTTGACCCTTGTTACGCCCGTACTCCCACGTCGCGGCTCGGCCGATAGCCCTGTCCGTGACAAACTGGTGGCACAGCGGTGGGATAGATAGATATATTGATATATATTTTTAGAGGTTTTTAGTGCTGACTGGATTCGCCTGAAGCACTAGAAGAAATTGCATACCTTTTTGTGTAATTTCCAAAGACAGAGCTCAGTGCTGATTTAAAAAGACATACAAAGTACAAAACAGTTTCCCCTCCCTACTCTTGTTTTTCTTTCTCTATACCATTTCCGAATATGGAGGCCTATCGTAAACAACCCAAAGAGGCCCTGGAATTGATGTGCCAAGCAAGGAATTTACAAACTTTTGGCAAGAGCAAGGAACAACTTATTGCTGACCTTATGGAGACCGACAGGCACACTGTAGAGCCAGAGACGGACATTGAAAGCGTTACAGAGCTCCCTACTACTGCAGGAGCGCTACTTGTTGGAATGCACAGTGGTTGTACCCCTCAAAGTGCTATGGACATTTGCGCAACAGATTTATTTCGGCAACTGATGGCTTCAAATCCTCGGGAGGCCATGCAAGTGATGATTCAACAGCAGGCAGCAGAGAGACAAGAAAGGCTGGCAGAAAGAGAAGCAGAGAGACAAGAAAGGCTGGCAGAAAGGGAAGCTGCGGAAAGGCAGGCAGAAAGAGAGGCACAAAGGAGACATGAACTGGAAATGGCCAAGCTGCAGTCCACTGTTCAGTCCTCTCTGAACAGTAATGCATCCGATCCCAGCACACGTAGGCTCCGCAAGGATGATTTTCCCTCCCTGGAAGAAGGGACTGATTTGGATGTGTTCCTAAAAAGTTTTGAAAAGGTGTGCAGGCAGCACCAAATACCCTCAGACCAGTGGGGGAGATATCTAACCCCACAACTGAAAGGAAAAGCCTTGGATGTGTTTGTGTCCCTTCCCTCAGAGACTGACAACGATTATGAGGCAATCAAATCTGCCTTGCAAAAAACTTTTAACCTTACTCCTGAGGCTTATAGGAAGAAGTTTAGGAGCATGCAGCAAAGTGCGTCATCCAGCTGCATTCTATATGTTGCACAATTGGAAACCGCGTACAAGCAATGGGTAACTGGAATACAAGTTACTACCTATGAAGCTGTTAATGACTTAATGGTCCTAGAACAGTTCTTACAGACCCGGAGCCCTGATGTACGAGAATGGATTTTAGAAAGAAAACCAAAAACAGCTAGGCATGCCGCAGAGCTGGCAGATGACTACGCCGACATTCGTGGATCCAGGCGTGGAGCTGTGTCAGCTGGTACTTCCACCTGGAGAGGGGCTCCAGTTCCATCATCGTCCACAAGATCAGCAGTGAGGACTTCACCACCAACTGCCAATGTGGTAAGGGCTAGGTCTGGTGAGTCACATGCCCGCCGTTGTTTTCAATGCAACCAGATTGGGCATCTGAGCTTTAATTGCCCCACTAGAAATCCACCCCAACCTGCTCGTGGGGGTGGGAGCGCCCCTGAAGAGGCACCATCAGTTTTGCTTGTGGGTGGGCCTGTGGGGAGAAAGGAGGATAACCTGCAGAGTGTAACTGTGGGTGACCAGGTGACCATGGGACTAAGAGATTCGGGAGCTTCATTCACCTTGGTGCGCCCTGAAGTGGTAAATACGGAGGACATGATCCCTGGAAGAACCATGTCCATCAAAGGAATTGGGGGTGTGCGCCCTGCTGTGCCCATGGCGCGTGTGTACCTGGATTGGGGTGCGGGGAAAGGTTTGCGGGAAGTGGGTGTTTCTGAAGATATCCCTGTTTAATGTTCTGTTGGGGAATGATTTGGCCGGCAATGCTCTGTCACTATGCCTCCAGAGGGACACTGCTTTGCGAGCCGGGGAAGGG
>VKOC01000004.1:24332561-24362403 GCA_009364415.1 Spea multiplicata
ATATACCAATCCACACATATATACACTAATCCACACATACACCAATCCACACACATACACCAATCCACACATATACCAATCCACTCTCACTGTCACTCTATGCTTTCCTACCTTTCCTCTTTCAGTTTCTTTGCCTCCTCTTCGCTCTTCTTCTTAGTTCTTCTGTCTTCTCTTCTCTTCCGGGTCAGAGGGCACTGTGGGCGCGGCTTCAGTGCTGTGCGCCGGGATCTGACAGCAAACCCCGGCGCACAGCAGCTGTTGCCGCGGGGATCACAAGGGAGCGGTACCGGAGGTCTGTTAAAGACCTCCGATACTGCTCCCCTGCGAGCCTGCTCCTCCAGCGGCGGACATTACTGTCCGTCTCTGGAGGGGTGCCGGGTGCCGCTAGTTGGGGCGCCGTGGCGGCGCCCCCTGGAGTGTGGCGCCCTGTGCGGTCGCACAGGTCGCACACCCCAAAGGCCGGCCCTGTCAATGGCTAATAAGTAGAAGTAGCCCAAAAATCAGGAAGTGATCTCATTGATGATGGCTTTGATTGACGAGTCAAAAAACTTGTTGGTTTTTTTCCTTGCTTTTTTCACTTTGGCCAATCAGCAGTTACATAGGGGAAGCTACAAGCATTAGATATATAAGTGTGCTGACGCCATTTTAACTTATCAGTGGCAGTTACGGACTGATAAGTGTTGGCGTGTGAGACGGTCAGGGGCATTTAGCTTAGCAGAGGCTCAGGAATTTGCCCGGTGTGCCAGATGGCAGGTCGGGAATGGAGCAAAGCCCAAACTTGCCTTAAACACTAGTCAAGGTTGTGTGGCAAATCCCACTATATTATTATTATTGAGTGTTTTGGTAACCTGTTTAATGCCAGATGGGACAAAATGCAATCAGGAGGGAAAATACTGCTTTGGTTTGCATGTTAAATGCCTGAATGCTTTAATATATTTTCACTCTTGAAGGTGTACACTCCCTGATTGAACACCCCACTTTCTAGGGATGGATATTCTGTATATGTACCTTTAGTGACAATATATTTTGATCTTTAGAGATGTCAGGGAGTGTCAGTGACACATTTGACAGCTTCTCTTACATAGAACCAGAGGTGAAAGCTGCTGATGTGTCTGGAAGTGATGACATTTCAAAGATGCCATCGGCTGTCATTGGGAGACTTACCTGGAAAATTAGAACACCTAGGAAGTAATGGCTTTTGTGAAATAAACTAAGGGGTGCCATCCTGTAATATATTTACATAATCAAAATGGTGCATTACTGTTTATTTCCTTTTCAAATCAATATGTGAATGTAAACTTAAGTAATGCTCCCAGTGCCATGGTTTTCCACACATCAACTTTCAGAGATAAATAATTTTTAAGTGGTCCAGATATGCACCCAGGTGCCACCACAGAGGCAACCTATGTAGCTGCCTAAGGCACTGAGCTCCTGAGGTTGCCAACACTGGGTATAGGTTAATTAACCACAAAGTAAGAATGATAGGGATAGGTAATTAGTACTGATTTTTAGTAAAGGTGCGCTTAGTATTATTTCTGCGCTTGGGAGTAGTAAGCTTTTGGGGACTCTTCTGATGAAAAATCAAGAGACCTTTGTAGACCTATATGCTAATGGATTGCTACAACTTAGCCCAATAAAATCTATTTAAGTGATAATGCAATGTTCCTTATTGTGTCTGCACTAGATAATATTATACTATTCAATGTTTTAACCATTTAAGTGGCAGGTAAGTGAAAAGCAAAACTTTTAACAGTACTGCAATTGTATAGGTTAAAGAATGCTAGCAGTATGGAATAAAAAGAGAAGAAACTGTGTGGTGTATTCTACTATGTGAGGCTATTATTTTTACATCCACTCTGTTCTACATGCTAGCAAAGTGACTATAACATGGACCTCTTACTATAGTAGCATGGGCTCATCATTCCAAAATGTAAAAAATGAATGATATAAAATCTAGGGACCAAGTGGCTCTGTCACTAAAGAAAAACCCTTGACATTAACCAATATACCAGTGGAGGCTCCTCCATAGGAGCACATGCGCACCCAAACCCCCAAGCGCAAAAGGAAAAAAAATTAGAAAAATTCCTCAAAAATCCATTTTAACCTAAATTAAATAGAAATAATAAGTGTATTATAATAAACAATGAAGCCTGCTGTCCCCTGAAGTAGCCAGCCTGGCTGCCTGCCTATGTTCATAGTTCTTTCTTCTATCGCTCTGCTGCAGCACACGTCAGGTCCCAGCCAACACACTCACTGCCCAGCCCGGGGTCTCCCCACCATCCCCAGTGACTGACGCGAGTGGGGAGGCGGGGCTAACAACACAAGGCACGAACCCCCATTGGAATTACCCACCAGCCACTGCAATATACCATATGGAAAGTAGAGCTGTGTGGCATTGTATGGCTCAGCCCAGTTCATCAGGCAAGGGGTAGCTGGTGCACAAACTGGTTCAAATCAATCATTAAGACGTGTATGCGCATGTATCTTTTTTGACAGAAACGTGTCAGTCACATAGAGGTCCATCCACTTCTTGCTTCTTGTACCAGTCGCAAAACATGTTGCAAAGACGTAAAAACCTGCAGCAAATCAAAAAGGGGAGATCAGCTGCATGCTGAGATACACTTGAATCTGTTATTACCAGTATCTTAAAAATCAGCCCATGGCTTGTGCCTCTCGGGGCCCGGGTCTGCCATATTCATTCATCACAGACGCCTTCTTCGAATATCAGACATCCGCAGCACCCTGTCATTGGGACATTCTCTTTGTTGGTTCATGATTTTTGTTTTCCGCATGGATCTACTATGTTCATATGTATGGATATGTACTCGCGCTGATTTTCATGACATTACTATGTGACGTTTTATCTATGTCACTGTACTTATTGCTTGGTTTCATCGAAATGTTACCTCTGTTCTATGACGTGAGTACCATGCTGTAAACACGACACCTTATATGTATTTACATGCGGTAGAAAAAAGTAAAACAATAAAACATTTTAAGTTCAAAAAGCCCATGGCGTGTTAGGAAAATTAACAAAATTCGTTTTTATGCTCTGGTAGGCCACTTAAATAAATTTGCATACATTTTAAATGTTATTTATTTGCTTATTTTAAGGGCCACTTAACTTGGCATACACAAACAAGTCACTGTGCTAAATGTTAAAATAAGTAACATAAGCACATACTTACATGTTGCCTTCATTATGCTGATGCATAGATCACAGCTTTGCAACCAATTGTTATCATTAAATCAGCATTACTTGCTTGTTTTGTACTCGGTGCAAATAAATATTTTGGATGGAAGGCTTTCACTTGTGTTATTGAATCTGATCGCTCCAAGGGAGTTCTCACTAGGTGGATACATTCTACCACATTGAGTAAAAAATGCATTAACATATCAGCAGGGAAAAACAATCATGCTAAAAAACTGTCAGGCTATCATTATTAAGTGAGAAGGAATATGATTGATTTGTCAGTTTTGTTTTTCATACTTGACTATTAAGTATCACTGGCATACAGAATATTTGGTTAGGAATCAGACAAGTTACTTAAAAATAAACACATGTGTTTTTGTAAATGTATTGCCTTCTCAGCAATGAAATATATAGTATAACATACATACAACCCAAGTGTCCTTCTTTTTGATGGATAGCCCATAAATGGGATGCAAATCCTTTTGTGTAAGATCTCCGAATATTTGCTGGGTATGATTGTATTACAGTATGATACAACAGTAGAAATGTGTTTTAAAATTAAATTGTGTAATAAAATATTATTCAAGTCAATGAGGTTCAAATCCATGGAGGATGCAATGAGTTTTCTAGCCACTTGAGGCAACTGGTGCATGGGGGTATCCCAGCATCTGTCTTAGAATTTGCTGCCATGAGACCCAGATAGAGTTTTTTTTCTTTAAAATTTGCTTCCGGCTTTATTGTATCATCTTATTTTAGAGAAGCAACTTCCCTTGGACTAAAAATGAAAGAGGAGGGTTTGACTGACAATGCTGGGTGGACCCTGAAAGATAAATTTAAGCATTTTGCTTCCCATAGGTTGCATCCTTAGATTGAGGTAGCATGCATGCAATCATATATACTCAAAAACACCTCACATATTGGTAAGTATATTGACACTTTGCACATTTGTATTGTATGAGCCTGCTTTTCCCTGCTTGCACATATGTGAGGTTGTTGGCTCCTCATTTGTTTTGTCCTATTTGGTCCTATTGCGAGAGTGGCGGGTGAGCTTAATTATGCTTTGGCCACTTCATATAACCAAAACCTCTCATTTATATTATGTTTACCTATTTGTTGCCAGCTTTATTAGGCTGAGAAGTGCAGACAGTTTTTGTTTTGAGTATATTAAGAGTGTTGGACTTCAAACTGAAGTTGAATCTAGTCAAGTAAACCTTTAACTCGACTGAACAAGAAAACTAAAAACTCGACTAAAGGACATCCAAAATTACAGCAGAATTGCCTCTATATAAGTTGCCTCTATTCCCTCTCAAGATTGTGATCAAGGTATTCTAAGTGCAAATCTAAATCAGAAAAATAAGTATGTGTGTTAAAGGGGCAGCTGCCTAGAGCCAACCTAACTTTTGGGGCCCATGGCCCAACTATTGCTTACATCAGCCAGGGACAGGAGGTCTGTTGTGCAGGATATGCATTGTAGATACAACTGGGCTTGAGTGAGCTTCTTCTGGGCCCATGGCCCTGCTTGCTTTTGTAGTGCATGAAAAGCTGCCAAAAAGATTTTTGTCATCTTATGATGATCCTATAAACAATTAGTGATGGAAATGAGAAAATGAATGTAAACTCAGCAGCTTAGAAAAAATAATCAGAATGTGTCGTAAAAATATTTTTTGAAAATGTACACAATTCTAACTTTTTAAAATAAGCCCGATCTGAGAAACTATATGTTGAACTTGTATATAATTGTGTTCAAAAATAAGAAAGATCAATTATGATTCTGGTGTTTGATTGACTTTTAAAGAAAATAGGACATGTTTTGTTTTCCTGCACAGATTGTATTCAGGATGCCACAGAAAGAAAGCTTTAGCATTGTTTGCAATGCATCATACATTTGATTCAATAAATAATTTAATTACTTAATGGACAATGCATTACACAGAAAACAGGCAAATTACAGAATAATTTAACTGTTGAAAAGTAACGCAGCAACTAACTGGACGTAAAACACTCCATTTTGACACAAAATGCCTGCAGCTAAAGCAATTAAGCTTGCAAAGTATCGCCGTCTGACATGATGTGTATGTAAATTTGTCACTCATTGGCAAGGTTTTGTAACAATCACCAGCAGTACTCACCATAAGCGTATCCATGTGGCATAAAATGTTTTTACTAAGGGTAGACAGAGTGACTATGTATCATTTAGGCATAGTATCATAATCCATATGGCATTCATCTATGAAAATGAGATATCTTGTTCAAAAAAAGTTTGTTAGGTCAAATCTTCAAAGCTTTCTTAAGTACCAAACTCAATGCAATTATATATTTTTTTGGTATAGCTAAGGGGGAAGTTTATTTACTAAATTTTCAGATTGTATGCATGTTTTAGTTATTATGTGAATTATAATGAGTCAACTATCTCCTAGAAGAAGGCTGGGTTAGTCCTGCATCATCTGTAGCTAAATTGAGAAATCCCACCGATTTTTGGACACCGACGTGTAGGAGAGACTCATCAGATGTGTCCTTCATAAACTCATTGATGACTTTAGATGTTTAATGCCATGATTACTCAAATTAAATCTGTGTGTGATTACTGCTGGTAACCAGTGGTGTCTTGGGGTATTGTATTCAGCTACCTGTCGTTCAGCCTTTTGCCAGAGGCTTGGTTTTGACAAATAACTTCAAATCAACAAACAAAAAAGATGTCACAAGACAATAACTCACTAACTAACCAAGACAGTGATAGAGGAATCTTTCTGACATTAGACTGTGTTCTCAAACTTGGCTCTCCTATTGGTTGAAATGCAATGTATTCGTAAATTAAATCTCCTCTCCAAAGAGCATTACCCAAAACCATATTTTTATTTAGAATGTGAACATGAGAAAAAATCAAACAAATTTTAGTATAATTGTACAACAATGAAATCTGTATACCTAATGCTGTTTCACTATTCTGAAGAAAAGATCTGAAAAGTAAAATCTGACAAGGACAGGTTGCTTTCCATTTCTTTGCAATCAGAGAATATACCATGACAGTATATTGAAATAAGGCACAAGAGAGTTCTCTTCCTTTGAGATATCTAATAAATGGTGTTAATGAAAGCTTGTGGTCTAATTAAACTCTTCTTCTTCTACAACAACAACAGACCAAACCACAAATAAGGAAGATGAATGCTATCGAGACATATGGTATAAAAATCACCTTCAATTAGCAGGAACCAACCCAATCCAAGCCATGCAGTAAAAACATACTGGTACAGAAGTATTACTAATACTAAAATACTAACAATAAAGCCCCGTAAAACTCTTTAGTGTGTTAATATTAATACAAATGTTAATACTCTGATAAGCATGATATAGAGTATTTGTTAATTGCAATATACTAACCTGTAGCTGTATATTTCAGTTGAGGAACACTGAATAATACAAAATCCTAACAAGTACAATTATAATCTGTTTTAGCTATGTAATCTTTTATGTAACAAGATCTGCATCAATACAAAAGAGCATGATTCCAATTGCCTTTAGAAGGTAGTTGGAATCATTTTCGGTTGTAGTCATTCTAATTTCAATGTGGCTGGCTTTATCACTTCATCTTCATCTAAATTGTGTGTTTGCAGTGAACTTGCTTGCACTTTTGCGGGCTTTCTGCTTATTACAACGTTGGGTTTTGCTCACTTTGAGTTTGTTGTGTCACTTGGTAACATCCCAGTGGATCTTAAATAATTGATAAAACGATCTTTCGTATGTCGTTGTTACCCAAACATTATCACACTTCAGATCCAAATTTATAGATGTATATAGCTTATAAACTCCTGGTTGAGCTAAAATATGTCAAATGAATGTAGTAACTGAGAGATTTGATGAATAGATTGGTTTGTATTAATAGCAACTTCTCTCTCTCCTCATAGTGCTTCTCTCTCTCCTCATAGTTCACTTTATCCTCTAAATAGTTTACTAGTAATGTACTCTTTTCTGTGTTTTAGTGGATAATATTGTTTTTAAGCAAACTGATGAAGTATGTTAGTCGGCGATGTAGTGAAATAGGGCAGTGCTAGGGCATGGCACCCAGACATCCAGCAAATGAGGCACCCAGCTGAGTCACGTAATATGATCCTGCAATAAAATAGCGGAAGCAGCGCTGCGGCTCACACAGAGAAAGTGGGCTGCAGCGAAGACAGGGCTCAGTGTCAGGTAACAGGGAGAGGGAAGGAGGAAGATGGATAGCTGTGTGAGCTGCATGGAAGATAGGAGAAGGAGAGTGTGTATGCATGTGCATGTATTTTTATGTAAGTGCCGTTAGAGTGAGTGTATGGTGGTAAACCGTGCATGTGTTAGAGTATGGTGCTAGCATATGCTGTTAGCACATGTGTTAGTGTATGGTATTAGCATGAATATGAGCCTGCATATGGTGTTAGAATATCAGGGATGAGCCTGGGGTTATTGATGTTAGGAAGAGGAGAAAGATGTGTATGTTTTATACGTGTGTGGTGTTAGAGTGAGTGTAAGAGCATGTTGTTATCTTAGTATGTGCATGTGTTTTGGTTACAAGGAGAGCACAATAGAAATACTGCACCCAGGCTCCGCTAACCCTAAAAATGAAAATCAGAACCTGTCTATTCAAGAATCATTTCTGTTCTTTGTGCATATTGTACACGCCACAAGATATGTGAGCCATAAAAAGTGGTACCCTGTAGTAGGGTCTTTAATGTGGCTGTATGGGGAGAAGACATCTGAACGTGTTTCCTTCTCAAATGCTGATTGTGAAATCACTGCTTCAGGGGTATATAATGCTTCAAGGCAGCCCTCCCTTCTTTCCTTCCTTCCTTCATCTCTCCTTCCTTCACACCCTTTCTTTCTCTCTCTCTCTCTCTCTCTCTCTCTCTCTCGCTCTCTCGCTCTCTCGCTTTCTTATTTCCTTCCTATCTCCCTTCTCTCTCCTTTCCTTCCTTACTCTCTTCCGTCCTTCCACCCTGTGCAGCCCCAGATATTACTGTCCTTTTAAGTTAATTGCACACAATTAATGCAACCACTATCACTGCATTCAGAAGACCCTCCACCAACATTAAGTTATAATACTCTTGAGCTGTGTTGAGAATATTTTATTTTACTACTATGTCTTTCTTTCATTTTGTTTCATTTTCTTTCTTACATTCTTTCTATATGAATGTATTCTCAACACAGCCATGGTGTAATACTATGTCATTCTTTTGTGTGGGTGAAATTATAAAGAACTGGTTACAGATTTTATGCAAAGTATATAGCAATCATCTGCATACAATTAATGGTAAAATGACGTGTGTGGATGTTTCACCATAAGCCTAATAGAGTTTTTATTTGTAGATATAATTGTTTGAAATAAGCATACATCTGAGTGCCTCTTGTTTTTTGTATAATTCACTGTTTGTGACTGCACTTTACAGTGTCACAGGATATTTTGCCAATTAAATACTTATTAATTCTATATTACATTATGACCATAGAAAATCATGAATATTACATTGAAGAGTTGTACAGAAATCACACTTACATTTTATTGACATAGTTCATAAAAAGGTGCCGTGAACTATACATTTTGGTAGAAATGTTACAGGAGTAACAATTCAGTGATGTATTTTATTGATCTATATTTGCACAGCTCCAACAACTCCAACACAGCTCCAACAAAAGTAGCATTCTCATGCAATACTCTTTGCAGAAAAATCTGTGCTACTTAGAAAGGACCAGCTCTTGAGTGATTATAGGGTTACGGTTCTATTCAGAGGAATATTTCAATATGACATACAGTATCTCACAAAAATGAGTACACCCCTCACATTTTTGTAAATATTTTATTATATCTTTTCATGTGATAACACTGAAGAAATGACACTCTGCTGTATGTCACAGTACATGTTGGGATTCATGGTCCCCTCAATTAACTGTAGCTCCCCAGTGACGGCAGTGAGGCCCAGACCATGACACTCCCACCACCATGCTTGACTCTAGGCAAGACACACTTGTCTTTGTACTCCTCACCTGGTTGCCTCCACACACGCTTGACACCATCTGAACCAAATAAAATTATCTTGGTCTCATCGGACCACAGGACATGGTTCCAATAATGCATGTCGTTTGTGCACTTGTCTTCAGCAAACTGTTTGAGGGCTTTCTTGTACATCATCTTTAGAAGAGGTTTCCTTCTGGGATAACAGCCATGCAGACCAATTTGATGCAGTATGCGGCATATAGTCTGAGCACTGGCAGGCTGACTCCCCAGCTGCAGGCTGACTCAACCTCTGCAGCAATGCTGGCAGCACTCATATGTCTATTTCCCAAAGACAACCTCTGGATATGACGCTTGAGTACGTTCACTCAACTTCTTTGGTTGACCATGGCGAGGCCTGTTCTGAGTGGAACCTGTCCTGTAAAACTGCTGTATGGTCTTGCCCACCGTGCTGCAGCTCAATTTCATGGTCTTGGCCATCTTTATCTAGAGCAACAATTCTTTTTTTCAGATCTTCAGAGAGTTCTTTGCCATGAGGTGCCATGTTGAACTTCCAGTGACCAGTATGAGAGAGCGTGAGAGCGATAACACCAAATTTAACACACCTGCTCCCATTCACACCTGAGACCTTGCAACACTAACGAGTCACATGACACCGGGGAGGGAACATAGCTAATTGGGCCCAATTTGGACATTTCCACTTGGGGTGTACTCACTTTTGTTGCCAAGGTATTAGACATTAATGGCTGTTGAGTTATTTTGAGGGGACAGCACATTTACACTGTTATACAGGCTGTACACTCACTACTTTACGTTGTAGCAGAATGTCATTTCTACAGTGTTGTCACATGAAAAGATATAAAAAAAATATTTACAAAAATGTGAGGGTGTACTCACCTTTGTGAGAAACTGTATGTATAGTTGTTAATATAATCCAAACTGATTTCATCTGAAGAGACATCTGAGATTCAGGAAGCACTCCACATCTTTTTCTGTGTTGGCCCAATAAACAGTATCACCTTTGACTGATGATGCCATCTTCTGTTAGTAGAGCTATATCTATTTTTACTTGCATACATTTTATATACACTAAAGGCCCTGTTAACCACAATTGAACAACTGCTGCAATATTTTGAATCAAATGTTTTCTGTGTTTTGCCCATTCTACAGTATCAGAAGTACTAAGCTCCACTCTTCAGACCTTAAAGCAATGACAACATATAATATATTGCTGACACACACACTTGCACTCTTCCTTTTGTTGCTACTGGATATATATTTTGACCTAGGTAATTGTATAATTCTCATTACCAATCCCCAGTTCCTTATGAGTTCTAACACTTGCAATGTCATCAACATCATACACATTTTCTGCTATTCCATATGTTGTAGACCATTATATTACACCATCTATGGTGCTTAAGTGTGTTATAAACTAATATTTATCTACACATTAGGTCCCTAATCCACTTGGCAATTACCTCCTCTTTTCACACTGCCTTGCCTGCTGTCCTCACACAGCATTCTCTAATTCATTGATAACGCAATCCATAGAAACAGAAGGGAAGGTGAGAACATTGTCTTACTATGCCAATTCTTGGGTTCCCGTTTCTTTTTCTCTCCTTGTTTTCTTTGAAGTTTTACACAGCTAGTGTCTTTTGTCCCTACTCTGGGGTTGCTGTGATCTAAAGGACTCTTAACAGCCTTTGTAATTGTGTTGGGTTCTTGATGTGCTTTCCACAGGCCTACTTATGATTAAGTCTGGGACTTGATTATGATTGCTCTGTCATTGTCATAGTCAAACCTTTCTTTTTAACTTTTCCCTTTGGTCTTGCAAAGGACATTGGCCGTGGACATCAACCAAAGAACCAAAAAACTACACACACATTAGGAAGTTTTTGAACCATAAGTGAATCTTTGCCACATTACTTCTCAAGGAGAAACACTATATGTTCACTATATGTTGTATTACACTAACCATACTCGCAAAACACTCAAAGTTAGATCACTTTAGTTTTGTCCAGTCTCATTTATTCCATTCAAATAAACCATTGGTTTCCACTTCTCCAGTCATATTCTTTGCAAACCATCCATGTGAATATAAAACAAATCAGCAAATCATATATATTTCCAAAGGGCATTGAGAATGGTGAACCCCTCTGAATGAGCATCTACTAACTCTTACAACTCCTCTAGTACCAAGTGATGGCCAAACTACCTATAATATAAGTTTGTAGCTAAAGTCACCCTTTTCAACAGCCATAAAGCATTTAGGTTAAAATAGCACAGGAGTGGTGGGAGAATTACTACTTACGTTTAAGCAGAAACTGTGATAAAAAAATAAGATCATTGACATCACGCACAAAAGATATTCTATAAGGCGTGCATAGCAGACATAATAAGAGCAATACTGTGATCAAAATGAGTAAGGAAGGGAAATATTATTATTATTATTCTTTATTTCTAAAGCGCCGACAGATTCCGCAAAGCTGTACAAGGTTGAAAAGGTTACAGATACTGACAGGTGCAATACAACAATTGACATACAGATACAAGATAAATGAAGGGCCCTGTTTCCGCAGGAACTTACAATCTAGGTGGATAAGGGGTAAGAAACAGGAGGTGAGGACTGCATGGTAGTGAATTACGTTAATGTGGGGCGAGATAAGTAAGTGGGTGAGAGGGAAGTTTTGATGAAGTGGAAGGCTTCCCTGAAGAGAAAAGCCTTTAGTGAACGTTTGAAGGAGGGTAGAGTTGGTGAGAGTCGGACAGCACGGGGAAGAGAGTTCCAGATGGTTGGTGCTGTCCACCAAAGACATCCAAAGATGTTTTAAAGAAGTACGTTTTTAAGGCCTTCAGTGATCCCGTCACACAAACCTCCCCGTCCCATGTCCCTGTGTGTGTTAATGATATTCCATACCAAATACATTAGACCTTTATTAATGCTAAATCTTGGGCTACTATCTGAACTCTGCAGACCAAACATCTCTTTCTTGAATCCATGACTCTTAGCTTAATGAGTCCCAGTGTAGTTAAGCATGGACTCCTGTGCTGCTTTACACACTACCCAGCCAGACTGCCATTACCCTGACAGACTCAATTTATTGGGAATGCATTTAGATACAGTGGGGAAGTGAATTGCCTGTTTTGAATTCATAAACCTACCTAACCTAAACCTTGCGCTCATACATATCCTACTGTGCACTGGTCCAGAATTACATTGAAACCTACATACTAGACTTTTCTCCACAGACTGCTACCCTATAACTACTGGCTCTATATTTATACTGACCTGTCCATGCACGCAGACATAAAGTGCATTTATTTGAGAATAGCTTCTTCAATACCAGGGCACGAGCAATGCATTAAAATAAAAATAATATTACAGCAATCATAATGACGGTATATACACTATATGATTAAACCTATGTGGAGTGGACTGCATTTGGATTTGGGCTATTTTTTTCTCTCAATTTCATGTGTTCATATGAATCCCCAATGAAACAAACCAGGCATTCATTTGTCTGCTGTAGCTGATCATCTCTTACTCAATAGTTAATTAGAAGATGATACTTTTGCTGGAGTCAGACAGGCTTAAACAAGCTATGATTAGCATGTTGGCAGTATTCCCAGAAAATTTGGGTACAAAGTGGGTAGAGTGGTAAGCATACCTGAGTCCAATAAATCTAACAGGTGCTGTTTATTAAGTATCAGTAAATGTAAACTCCTCAGGAAACAATCTGCTCAAGAGTTTACATACAGCAAAAGCAATGCCAGAGATATCTATTCTGATAAAAGAACCCTACCTCTGAACACTCTAAAACGAAACATTTAATAATATCTTTAAAAATCCCAACCAAAAACATCAACTTACAATAGAGAGGTACAAAGATTAGGAAAACAAAAATCTCAGAGGTTCTGTGGACCTCAAGTTACTTCTGTTGGGAGACTGTTCCACATATCCACCACCCTCTCAGTAAAGTAAATCTTTCTTACATTAAACAAAGGTAACAATGTCAGGGGTTCTGTGGACCTCAAACTACTTTGGCTGGGATGCTGTTCCACACATCTACCACACTCTCCATAAAGTAAGTCTTCCTTACATTAACTAAAACTTTCTTACATTAAAGTAAAAATCTTAGAGGTTCTGTAGACCTCATGCAACTGCAATAAAATACTACCGCTGTGAGGCCATACTTGCTTACTTTTGGTCATATAGTATACATGGGCATTATTTCTGTCTTGATAGCAAAAGAAACGTTTCTATTAGGAAGCACCAGTAATATAAAGAGCCATTAAAATATTCAAGTGTTTACTCTGAGGCCAAATTTAAATGCATGTTAATTGGCTTTCCATTAATGCTTTAGTTTTCAATTATACTATTTGCAAGATACACTGTAATTCTCCAGCTCAGGGTACACATTACTGTTGTTACTTCGCACATTAGTAACTGGAAACACAAAGAGATTTTTCCCACTTTCTCTTTACAAATGTGCTTTCTTTAGTTCAAACTGACAATTCGAAATACTGTTAAGAAAGCAAAACAAATAAATATTTAATATGTCAGCACCTGCCATGTAGTTTCTGAGTATTGCACTGGTGCCCATTGTGGATTCTTTTATAACCAACTTCATTAAATAATAAAAGAAAAATAATAAGTCATTTCACACCCCGTGTGACCATTATACAATCATAGCAAGATTTCGTGCAAGGGTATAACATTCTGCCCATCTGCAATCACAGTCTCTTTGCAAAAATCTCAATTCACACTTCACATGCAGCTAACCTTGTTACCATCTCTTCCCAAACCATCAGTGTTGCAGCTGTACATCTTCACAGCCTAACATCTTAAAATTCATCCCTTTGGCACCTTTGTATCACTACAGGTCAAAGAATAGCATTCAGCCAGGAATAATTAAGGGGCACCCAGATGTTTGGTTTAATGTTTTTCAGCCTTTTTTTTACTAAAAATTCTAAATTGGTTGCATAGTGCTTCTTTTTGCACCATAAAGATTCATGTAAGGTGAGCACGGACCAATCCATGGTTCAAGATATCTGCAGAGCTCTTTGCAGATGAGATTCAAACAAGAGGCGTGATAATGAGAACATTGGAGGAAAAGAAGGTGTTATCTCATTAAGGTAATGACTAAGATATGCCCACCATTTTATCAGTTTGAAAATGTGGCAATTAAAGTTCCCTACATGTTCTCCTGTAGACGAGGGAGCAAGACAATTCTCTTGGAACCTCCATGTTGGGTTAATATGTGTCATGTAAATGAATAGGTAGAATAATCCAATTTAATTCTCAAGACCGGACCATCATTACTCTAACTCATTGCCTTCAGATTCCATATAGACGACTATTTCTGTTCGCAACTAAATTATATTTCCAGAAAACCACAGAATTGAATTTCAAGAACCTTTTATTGTCTTGTGTTAAATCATGCCAGAACGAATGTATTTTCTACCACATATTGAATATTTTTGGCACAATTCTGTAGGTGTAATGCACAACAAAAAGAATATGCCCCGTGCATAATTTGGGAGTACAAATTCAGGCTAAAACATGTGGAGACAGAACTATGTTGGGATAAAGGTGGAATTACCATTTTACTTCTCCATATCTGTGCTATAAATATATCCTTTTTTTGTAAAGCGAATTATATTACAGAATTCCATATGACCTACAGGGTCTGAGACTTGTGTGAACAATTTCCAAACTACTTTAAAAAAATAATAAACATTTCAGAGCAGTGATATTGCTTTAGAGTTGACTGGGCAATATATGTATATTCTTATTGCTACCGTCATTGTGCATTGCTTAATTCAACATAAGTGTCACGTTCTTTTTAAATGTATAGAAAAGTAAGTTGGCTTGTAGCACTTATTACAGAAAAGAAAGCAGCTATTATGCTTTAGTAAATGAGGTGGAAGGGTCATAATGTTTATATAAATTGTAACAGAATTTTACTCTATTAAATCTCTTTGTGAGGATTCTTAAAGTGAGTGAAAATAATTGTGCCTTATGAAAGTATAATTAGATTTTCAGCCACCCCAGGACACGTGGGATGCTAAATAATGGCAAATGGCAATTGGCAACTTTATTAATTGTTAAGTGAGAGAAAGACAAGAGCCTCCTCCAGCCCAATACATTGTGTTAATTCACGCATCAGAGAACACTGGGTGTTTAGCACACCAGCAAGCCAATAAGCAGTACTTTTCAGTTTTGAAATAGACTGACCAAATTTCAGTAAACCAACAGTAACAATCAATTTATTTTAGTTAAGTTAAATAAAACAAATATTATATACAATATTATTTTCTGGTAAATTTTTAGTGGATTTTGGGTGGGATGTAATTTAAATTATTAATGCTCTGGTATATTATAGCTTGACTGAGTTTATTTAATGACGGAACATACATATAATACAGAACTGCTAGCCTATCTCAATTTTAACTTGGAAAATGTACAAAGAAGAATTGTAAAAACACCATTTCACCCATATATCTTAAATCAGTGTGTCCTTAAATCTTAGTAGTGACCCCTGGAGCAACAACATAACACAAATGCTGGGTTCCCCTACAACCAATGTTGAAGGCACCCGCTTGCATAATTGTACCCTGTTTGATTGGTCATCTAAAATTCACTGTGTATATGTGAAGCCGGTACTCACTTATTATAGTCTGCAATCATAGTGTGGAGCAAGTAAACATAAAGTGTAAAGAAAATAAACAAGTGATATGTTCATTAACACCCTGTGCATGTCTGGTAATAAATAATTGTAGAATGTATTAAGAACAGATTTCATGAGAGTCAGCTTCAAAAGTCCTACTGGTGCATAATGAAGCCTTAGATGCCCCCCATGAAAGACTTGTCCTACCACCACAACATAGTCTGCATTATGCTGATGCCTCAGGGATGATTCCAGGCAGCTATTCCCATTCATAAAGTGTTAAGGATAGGCAATGTGTTAGCCATGAAATGTCCTCCTTGTAGCCACAGATGAATGTCTTAGCTTGCACACAATATCAACAATCCATCTCTGGTCTAATTTCTCATTGGCTTGGCTTAACCCTTACTTACTCTCGCTCTACCATCCCAAGCCATATACTTAATGCGATGACATGCAATAGTTCTATCAGTGCCTATATGTAAAATGACATTGAAATATTGATATCACTCTGTTGGTGACTAAATTCATAACTTGTTTATGTTATTTTTGTAGATAGAAATTATTTTTGATGTTTGCTTTAGAGATCCATCATCAAGCTTCATTGTTAGTTTTAAATCTGCTATTATAGTTTACTGGGGCTTTATTCAATGACCTGTCTAAAATCTAGAGATTTGCCGAAAATGAGGATTGCACGCTAATATCATACTCACAACTAAACATAGAATCATTCAGCCCATCTAGTCTACCTCTTTTCCTAAAGTAAAGACTCAAATCTTAGTATTGTGTTGCATTCTGGAAAGCATTATTGCATGTTTAAATTCCCTCTAAACATCTGATGGGAGGGTGTTCCATTTATCTATAAATTTCCTTGGGTTACATCTAAGCCTCTGATCCTCTAATTTTAGATAATGGCCTCTTGATAACTTCACTACTCTACTAGGACCACTAGAAGGCCCATGTGATACCCATTGCACCACAGAGCAAACTAGGGCATGAAAAATGCTTACTTTAAAATGTGAAAATTAGCAAGCGTAACACACAATCACATTTTCGACATTCCAACTACTGCGTATCTAATAAGATCAAATGAAAAGCTCTAATTGATGTTAGTGCAGATCATTGCCACAGCAGAAGCCCATTACAGTCAATGGTCAATGTGGTACAGCCACTAGTGTGAGTACTTTTATGT
Organism: Spea multiplicata; assembly: GCA_009364415.1. Taxonomy (NCBI): domain Eukaryota; kingdom Metazoa; phylum Chordata; class Amphibia; order Anura; family Pelobatidae; genus Spea; species Spea multiplicata. Next base: position 24,349,595 of record VKOC01000004.1, read on the forward strand.
TTGCTGATGTTAGTGCAAATGTGGCGTTAATAAGCCTATGTATAGTAAATGTATGTTAGTAGTGGAGTGTAAAACAGCATATGGATAGCATAGTGACTTCTTTTGTATCATGCAGGCTACTAGCTGGTATTAAAGGGTTTTTTTATATGCATTGTATTGTGGATATACAGTGTTTATTTCAAGTTTCAATGGTGCATGTCTTGTATATTGCTAATAAAGATTTTTGTGGTCCAAAATTTACCTGTGTCCATTTAAGCTATGCGAATGCAACCCATTAAATTGTTTAGTGGAAGCTCTGTTCTACTGATTTTCAGCGTAGCTGTTATTTAGGAGTTGCAGTCTATAATCCACGGTCACTGTTTAGTTTCATCTCGGAGCTAAATATCAACAAATTATACATTTTGAACCCCAGTTAACACCAATTAAGGTTTAGACAAGTCATTAAATTGAGCCCGGTGTGTCTAGTCTTGCATTCATCACATGCCCTGTTGTACCATATTCTACAGAAAATAGCAGCGAACATATGGAGGACATATTCGCCACGGTGATTATTGTCTTAAATTTACCTACAAGGTGAATCTTGCCAAATTTCAGTTAATGTCACCAAAGAAAAAGCGCTTCCAGTCTTTTCCAACAAACCTAATTCTTAATAAAGCCCGTAGGTCCCAGACAAATTTCATAAAGTGAGTATTAGGAGCTAGCTTTGTAAGAGGTGGACTAAACATTACTTGTATAGTCTATCATATACCCTCAACCATTGTCTGGTGAAGTTTAGACTTTAGGAATATTTAAATTATTGTAGCTGTCTTAGATATGGAGCTTGACTAACAAGTGTCAGCTTCCATTTTGCTACATTATTTCCAGCTTAGCAGAAAGTCATGGGTGTAGTATAATATGTTTATATAATATTCCTAAAGATGTAATTGTGTAAACATCAAATAGCAGCAAGTAAGGGTCAAGATTCTCTTATAAAAACTGATGAGTTAAAATTGATGAGTCTCTCTACACACCCCAGTTTTTAGGGGCTTCATTTATTTGAATTAATTTGAATCAGCAATCACAATTTGATAGACTAATTGTAATTATTGTCTCCTGTTATGCTTAAATTACATAGGAATGTGTTTTTATACAGCATGTGTATGCTTTCATATTCTTCTATGTTTGTAAATTCATTCATTGTGTGAATAGGATATATGTTTACACTTGCAGACCTACAGCAGACATCATTTTTTATAAAGTCATCAAAATGTTAATTGTATATTAAGTATCTTTTTTGGAGTAATGTAAATAGTAAAGGTTATTATTACAGTGCTGATTTACAGCAGGACTACTGCAGGAAAATAGAGCTCCTTTAAGGAACACCTTTGCCTGAGTTACAGAAAAGGGTTTTGCCATGGGCACCATCATGGACCTCAGCGTCCATCAGACAAGTAATGTCATTTATACTTCTGTTAGGTTGCCCAGCAAGATGGAACAGAGTTATACACAATTAAGATTGGCAGTCCAGGATGAAATGACCTGGTCCTTTTTATAAAAAATTTAGAGAATGCATCTGACTGACATATATTTGACTGCCCTACACAGCCCAAAAAGGTGACAAGACCCCTCCACAGAATTATATTATATATATATATATATATATATTATATATATATATATATATATATATATATATATCATATATATAGATATATACATACATACATACACATAATTCGTACTACCATTCAAACATTTTAGTAAAACCTTATAGCAAACAATATAGTTAACAATATGCATATATTAACATATGTATACACTATAGTTATATGCATATTGTTAGCTATATTGTTTACTATATGTTTTCACTCAGATGCAGATTTGGTGAGATTTCAGTTATTGAGCTGTGGGGATGGCATATTTAATGATCACCTTTCTTATTGAATACCCTATGCCTTACATATGGCAATATTTAGTATATATATCTCACTAGTGTCACCACTACCCGTTTCATATATTACATCCCATATTGCACAATAAACATTCTTCACGATTTTGGGTGATTTAAAGAACTCAACAGGAGCAGAACAATGTTTACTCTTATTTCTTAGGTGATCCACTTGCAATATTTAATGTAACAGGAGTTGGGGGGGGGTGGAGTGGACATGATGCCTGTAATCTGATTTTGCCCGAATTCTAAGATTTGATTTACCCCAGATTTCTAGATCCAATAAAATAAAGATGTACCAAGTTATAACACATATTTTAAGACAGGATAGGTATTGCTATGTAATACTTATTATTCTAACAATTCTACCACATTGTATAACCTGAGCAGCTTGCTATTAACCATTTCAGTGTTGTCATTACATTACAGGCTTAAAATCCAGTCCGAATGTATTGCCAGTTAACCACTTAACATGTCTGTTACCCCTTACATCTAGAAGATAGCTGTGTAATTTACATTTTACATTAAAAAACATTTCTACAAAAAAAATATGTGACTTTTTGAACACTTTTGGTATTAAAGCATTTAAACAATTTAATTTTAGATGAATTTGCACAAATCAGTATAAAATATAGGATAACAGATTGTCCCCTCCAGAGACTCCATGCTGGTAGCAGGTACAGGCAAATATAACCTTTATCAGGGAGCTGTCTACGGTACTTTACACATAATGCTTAGGGAAGAAGCTATGACTTATTAATTGCATACATTTTTAATCTGCTAAAAATTGCACACTTTATGTGACAGCCAATGTTCACGTCTTATTTTGGATGGAGTTCAATCTTTTCAGGAATGTTCCTAATACAGTCTGTAGATGTTCTTTTTGTTGGACTTTTAGAGGACACAGGAGTGGATTTAAACAAAAAATGATCACCCTGAGATAGCCAGGAAGGAAAGGACTAAATGCTGGAGATAGGTGAAGGATGCACATACCCCATTACTTTATGGCAGTTTGGAGTCACTTTACTTTCTAGATATAATGTTTCCCATTTTTGTTGATAGATGATAGTAGTCATTTCGATGTGTTTAGAAAAGCATTGTTTCACCTGTAAAGGGATTTGTCTTTGGTCTAGTAAACCTCACCTCTTACAAAAACAATAGCTTTGGTTAGAGATAGGAGTCTTCCAAGTGATAAGAGAATTGGTTTTGCAATGTACTGTTTTATTGATCGACTTTTTGTTGTAATTGCTGTTCCCTTGTTGCTTTTAATTGTGCTACAGAACACATTCCATAATTTTCAAAATATTTAAAATAAAAGATTAGCCAGCTGTCTGCTTTGACTACACCTCACGGTCTTGATAATATAAGTAGTTTTTAACAAAATAAAGAATTGAGATTAAATCTTAAATCGTAAAGAAATCGCTGATGGTATTTTTTTTTTTAAATACTTGAAAAAAAGAAAAATCTCACTAGTTTAAAAAAAATAGTGAAATTTGCACGCAGCCCTGGCTCGCATTCACTTTATGTAGGCTGTTCGTTGTTTGCTTCAGCACTGGCAAAGCTCGTATTTGCTTGAGGCAATAAATCAAAGAAACTGTGATCTCTTAGAAATTCCATAATAAGCTTGTTAGTCGAGCAAAGATTTACATCTAAAAAAAAATTTTTCTGTAAAGTTATAATTTTTCTGGTGAAAAAATAGATGTTTTTACAAACAACATTCAGGAGCAAAATACTTAATGTATATCTATATATCTATCTATCTATATATATATATATATATATATATATATATTATATATATATATCCTGTGGACCTCACAACTATATACGGTATATATTATATATATTTATATATATGTATGTGTGTATATATATCTATCTATATATATTTAGATAGATATATATATATACACACATACATACACACATATATATATAATATATACCGTATATATACCGTATTTATTTATTTATTACCAAAAATATATAGTTTCTATGTGTACATATGTACTATATATAACCACTATAGTTTATTCACAGTTATCCTACTCTCTTGCTCTTTGAGCTGATTTTGTGTATATTTTGATTTTTGAATTCCTTCTTCTGTGAATAGTTTAAAAAAAAGTGAAGATACGCATATGGTTAATATCTTTTTTTTTCTTAAGGAGTTAACAATCTTTATTCATTTAAGGGTGTCAATTATAAAGAAGCACGATGTATGATCTTATGTTTGGAGTGATGTCTGTAAGAAAAATGAAGTCTGTGGCTGGGAAAGTGGTCTTGCTAAGGAGAACTGGCTGGTTGTGAGGTCCACAGGATAATTACCATGGCTTCAAGGGCACAAAACGAGGGAGGCGGTATAAGCTTTTTTCTCTCCTATTGTTGAATAGCTGCTGAGGTCAATATGGTTTTAACGCAAATTTATTAGCAGAGAAATCAGCAAACCATCCTCTAATTAGCACAGCCCAAATAAATGGAAAGAAGAAGAACAAAAAAATAGATCAGAATAAAGGTCCACATTCTACAAGCCTTGGAGCATTTCACAAGACATGAATCTTTTATATGTAATTGCTGTATATCTTTCTAATTTTATGGAAGAAAATATTGTGTTTCACCTTAAAGGGTCCCAGGTTACAAGAACCAACGCTGATAAATTGTGCCCAATGGAGCAAGACAACAGGACTGTAAATGACAACTTGTAACTGCAGCTTCTACCTATAGTATATTCGTAGGTGTCAGTTATTTTGTGATTTGATATATTTTAAATATTTTTATATCTTCATATATTTTTTTTACAACAGAAAAGAAATAATTTGCTCGCTTTAGTAAATATATAATCTGGCAGTGTTGCGAATGTAATTAATGAAAAAAATATTTGCATGATTTATGAAGAAATAATAATAATAATAATAATAAAGAATCACTGAATATGCCCATGTGTATTTTTAGAAATTATGTGAAGTCTAAATTTCTTGTAAATTTTAAGTATCCTTTTCACATATAATTTGCCATACATCCCTTTCCATTATAATTTGTTATGTGTGAGCTGTATAAGCACTGATATATATGTGCCTGTGTTTACATACATCCTCTCTTGTTTAAATTAGACTATGTAATAGTTCACCCAGAGTCCCCTCTCGCTTACTGTCTGTTCTTGGGCTCCTCTCCTTCCTTGGAACAGCTGCCAAGCCGGGATCGCCCGTTCTCAGTTCCCAGGCAGGCCACCCAACCTTACAAATCACTCATTTTCCTCATTAACGTGTTTAAAATTCATATTAAAATAAAAAACGAGGACACGCTGCAGCCGGCGGCTACATCTAATAATTAAATCAATTATTCTTGTAAACAAAAAAATAATCATTTTTGAAAAAAAATCCAATCCAGATTCTGCAAAACTACAAACACACACACACAAGTACACGTACACTATAACCACAGATGATAGATAGCGTATGTTTCACACACATTTTAAATGAAATCGCATTGTTATACTGTACAGATTATTTTATTAAAATCATTTTTCATGTTAGCTGTTGTTAAAAAAAGATATATTTTATTTTTTTTTTAAATTCAATCACCTCAAAAAAAAACCTATATCCTTCATCTAAGCATTTATGTAACGGGCTCCAAATGAAAAGGAATTAACGGATAGCAGTGATCTTTTTTGTTTGTTTTTTTTAAGACAACATATAATAAATATGATATATTACAGTCTTATTTTTCTAAATGTACATTTCTTTTATATTCGGAGCATGCCACTTTGGGAATGAACACGCACACATGAAATGAGTGCAAAGTCCCTGCTATCCTTCTGAACATTCCCTAGGTCTCCTTCTGGATCTGTGGAGCTGATCCTTCCAGGCGTCTTCTTACTTCTTTTATTAACCCTCATCGCATAGAGTGCTCTCCTTTAGTTAAATATTTCTTCGCCAAATCTCATCTCTTCCTTCATCTTTTTTTGCAACAGTGTTGTCTTTCTTGAGTTGCCAGCTTTAGTGTCCCTGCTCTAGATAAGTAGAGTTCATAATGTATTTGTAGCGATGTCCATATATTGGGCTCCATTGTCCCTGTTTTGGATGTCATCTCTTTATCCAGATTTGTCTGTAATTGTGGATCTGCTGTGAGGGTCTGTATAGAATGTGCTTGTGCTGTGAAGAAGGGGTTGTTCGCTTCACCGTGTGTGAGGAGTACCTGGGATTGGGTTACCCAGGGGGTTTAAAGCTGGCTGCCCCCCAGGACCCAGGCCGTGAATTAGCACCCTGGGGACTAGTGGTCTCTGTAGCTGTGGATGAGGGGCTGGAGGAGTCCTATACATGCTGCTGTACATGGCTGCAGCAGCGGCCGCAGCGGTCGTACTGTCCATACTGCTCAGAAGGCTGGGGTGGTAAAAATATGGGGAGGGGAACATTCTCTGGAGAGCTGAATAATTTCCAGCTTCGGCCAGCAACTCCAGACCGACCGCAGTCTGACGCTTCCACTTTGTCCTAAAGCAAAACAAATAAATAAAAAAATGGTTATATGGAGCTACTCACACAGAGACCAAAATACCAGCATATCCCCTCAAAAAGAACAGCCAGTTACAGATAATACCTGCATATTATGTTATTCTGTTTCAGAGGTCGCTCTAGATACGCTTTTTGTTATCAAGTAGAATTCTACTGACCGTGATGCGCTTTTATGGAGAGTTAGTTCCTAAATCGCACCAGATGATCTGGATTTTCTTAAAGCAAGTCGATTCTAGACCTTGATCTCAACCCCCAGTCGGATGATACCTTCTTAAATTGCTTATTCGTTCTCTAGTTTCCTTTCTACTGCTTGCTAGATACTATGAGGCATGCATTCAGACACTAGAATAACGCATATATTCGTTAATGTTCCATGCATTAATACATAAATAAGACATTCTCATTTTTTGTTATATCAATTGAAATGTAATTTAGATTCCTTTGCTGTCCTATAAAAATTATGTGACTACGATATTCTCCTCTAACAAACCGATAATATGCTTTAAATATCCAAAATACAATATACAATAAATAATTAAAGAGGAACGAAACTTGTCTGTAGAGATCAAAATGATACTAGCAGTTTAATGTCAAAGGTCTCATTTTAACTGTGATTTGACAATTCCTAAAAACTCATTTCTGAGAAAAAATGTCACGCTTTTTTTAAACTACTATTCCAAATTTGAGTGTCAGTGAAAGCCTGCGAGCTGGTGGAAACAAAAAACCCCAATGCAGAATTAATAAACAGACCCATGTAATACTGTTTAGATTGCATACAAATGACACTAATCTTTTCCGACAGAATTAGGGTGGCTGAAACCGTATGTAATGAGACAGAAAATTATGGAAAATAGAACTGTACTTAATTTCTCAGTACAAGGGGAAAAAATCGGTTTGGTCATCCAACCAAAACTGATTAATTCTAACCGTTGGATAGTATTTCATCCAAAATATAAAATGTCCATTTCATTGGTTATAATTTTGTAGTGTAAATGTAATTATTAAATGGCAGAAAATTGAAAATGTATAATTTCTGAAAAAAAAATCTCTGTTGCAATACTGCATAATTAAATTGCAATGGGATTTCTTCCCAGTGTGCTCCTAAGACACAGGAAGAGTAATATGTCCCTAGTTTTGTAATCAAAATTTAGGTCATTATTTATTCATGTGTATACTAGTTGGCTTTTTTCTTTCTTTGAAGATATTAATTAGCTGCGTTTATCTCGTTATGTACAGTTTGTGGGTTTGCTTGTGTGCATATGAAACGCCCAAGAAAATACCATGGGAAAGATAAATCGAATTTGGGCCCCTTTTTCTGGATTGAGTATAAATATTACTGACAGCTCATTCTGCAGTTTTGTGTTTCGGTCAGGATTACTAATAAGTTTTGTGTGTGTGTGTGTTTAACTGATTGTTCAATGCGATAAAATTGGTACTTCCTAAATCAAAGCTTTTTTTTCCTTCTTGTAATTTCTTACATAAATTATTGGGAGAGAAAAAAAGAGATTCAATGCTGATGGATTGCAACCGTGCCTGGTACTCAAAGGGTTAACCACAAAAATGGTAATAAGTCAAAATACACTTAACCCTGTGCAGATATTTGTATATCATCTACAACTTGATAATTAAGAACTCCACTTGTTGTAGACTTCCCCTCCTATCATTCTCAGTTATACTGTGCCTGAGTATGATAGGACAGGTATTTAAATATCTTTCAATCTCAATTATTTTTGTTTTCTTTTCTATTCATTTTAATTATATTCTACACATTCTACATATATGTCTGGATTTCTTTCCACATTTGACAGCCTTTTTTTTACCTGTCTAATTGTATATGGCTTGATTGCAATACTCTTTATTTTTGTGATTGCGTTAATACGTCTGTCAATGTCGTTCATTGCATGGAAGGGGTCTGTCTGGGCAGGTTAAGTTTGTCCCACTGTTTTTATTTATCTGTCTCGCTTTCTTGTGTCTGTCTCAAACTCTCCATATGTTGTTTTGCGTGTCCGTGTCTCTGCCAGTGTGTGTGTGTTTATTACGTCAGTCTGTCTGTACGGACGCATATTCGGTTTGTGTGCAGGTCTAAGCACGTAACTTATTTCTCCTGCCTTCCCTTTTTATGTCAGTGCTATGCGTCTGTCTCGGCACCAACCTCCCGTCTTTGGCTGTCTCTGGCAGTACCTTTTTGTGTTTGTCCCTGAGCAGCATACTCTTATTATAATGTGAGGTTCCGTGTTGTCAGTAATTCTCTTCTCGTTCATTGTCTGTATCTTTCCCCAGTCTCTTTATTTCTACCTAACTGTATCATCCATCCTCTGTCTATCTCACTGTCGGTTACTCCCTATTGCCAGTTACCCCCTGTGCCATTCTCTGTGGCATCTTGGCCTCTGATATTGCCATTACCTCCTGTTCTGGTACCAGGTCTTGACCTGAGTATCTGTGAGATTCAGAGCTGCTGCCAGATCCATGCGATCCTGAACACTCAGGTACTTCTGTCTCTCAAAACTCCTCTCCAACTGGTTTAGCTGATGGTCAGAGAAAGCTGTCCTCGCCTTCCTGGGCTTCTTGGCTCTCACCGGAGGACTGTCCCGGCTGCTTGTAATCTCCCGATCACCTTCTTCCTTAGTCCCTGAGGAACCAAGAAAATAAAAAGAACAGCACCCATTAGACTGTATGTCAACGAGTTCCAGAGTTCTTATAATAAAGTTACAATGCATTACATGTTTCATCAAACCACAGTAAGCACATTTCATTTTTAAAAAGAAAAAAGAGTGATAGATTAAACAGATAAACCACGCATTTATTAATAAAAAGTGAATATATATTTTTAAAAATAATATTTAGTATATATGAAATTAATTATTTCCTGTTCACAGTACACTTGTTATCACCTTTTTGCTTAAGAGAGAAATTTACTCAGATTACTAGTTTTGTGGAGTAGATAGGTGAAAGACAAATTCCAGATTATAGTTGTTAACCTTGATATATATATTATATATATATATATTCTTTTGCTGAAATGAGCAGAAATCGATATGTCAAAAGCATTTCTGTTTGTACCAGTTTTTTCCAGCAATCCTTTATCTTCCCTGCAGGAAGAACAATAATCTCTTTAATTGACCCACTGGGGAGGACACGCACAAAAAAATTGCCAGGCCAGACTGTGCATCTGTTTTTGATCACTTATTTGAAAAAACTACAATACCAAAATTAAACACAATATTCGATTGATTAATAATAATCTGAGAATGATAAAGCTGTATATTAGCATACATGAAAGTTTATGACCTCTGGACAATGGCAATAATAATAAAAACCAGAGTCAATTAATTAACACAGCTGATTGGAGTCATCTGCCATTTATTAACAAGGGATTATGTGTAAATTAAAACATTACTGCATTTAGAAACTAAATGGCTAGATTTGCGGCAAAACCCACAGACTTTAATTAAATTATAGTTGTCTTAAGAATTATTTGTCGGGTTAATTTAGGGTATTTATTTATCTCATCAAATATAATCGAGAGGGAGGTATATTTAATATTAATTAGAGATATATATATCAAAATTATGTTCGATTTATTTTTCCCAAAAATTAATAATTATTATCCTCATTGAAAATCTGCGATTTTGCAAATCTATTTTTGTATATATAAATATATCGAATATGTTTATGATATATATAAAATATGAATAATATATATATATATAACATATATAATAATATTGAATTAACATAAATGTAATCAGTGCCGCCTAATAATTCTGGGTGAATTATATTGAAAAAAAGTTGTTATTTAATTTTTGCTAGGAAGGACTGATAAATTATTAGTAAATATTAGAAAATAACGAGGAAAATTATAATAACAACTCAAAAAGAAAGTTATTGAGGCAGACTAACTTGGAAATTGTTGGATTTATTTTAATAATATAGAATGTGATACAAAAGATCCTCCGGGAGGAGTCGTTTCCCCACCAAATCAGCAGGTCTAATCCAGAAGGCACTTTACGTGTCCTTTGCCGTCTGTGTGAGGTCTTCTCTAATTTTTTGCCGCGCTTCCCTTTGCCATCTTGATCTCGCTGCTCCAGTTTTGGCCGAAACTTTCTGATGAACGCATTGCCCTCTCTGTTTTTTTAGGCGTGTGATGAGGTGAGGGCACACTGGTGCTGTATGGGGCACAGGCAGCCAAAGGTTTACTGTCTCCCAAAATGTCTTTAATTAGGAAAGAAGAGGTGGAAGTCCTGGGAGCAGAGCCTAGCTGTGCCGGGGACTGCTGTGGTGGGGACTGCTGCTGGCTGTGGTGGAGGTGATGGAGCTGCTGATGGGCGCTGTCCACCAGCCGGTGCTGATCTGTTGGGTCCATAGTAACTGAGATAGGAGATGAAGGAGAACTTCCCACAGTGTCTATTTCCGAGCTCGGTGAGAGCGGGCCCTGGCTCCTAAAATCCGCCGCCCTCCCATCTCTAAAGTCTCCATTCAACATACCAGGGCTGCAGGAACCAGCGTTGGACAATATTGTGTCTATCCCAAAACTGGATCCTTCCATGCTGTTCATAACTTAAACCAAAGTCTTCATAACAATCCTAGGTGGTGCAATCTTCCTTTTCCTCCCAGGGCAAGTGTTTACAAAAAATAGCAATAATCAGAAAAAAAGCAAACCAAATCAAGTTTGTAAAAATACACGTTAAGTATAAAATATATATATTTAAAAAAACGGAATTATTCAAGGCTGGTAATGAAATACATGACACCAAGTGTTGATTTGAAATTAAATTACTGCTCAACCTCGCGTCAGATGCAGACACAATCACACGTACTGCTGGTTGTGGTACATATGTATGTCTAATTTAATGTGGCAGAGCTGTATCCCCCATTGCTATATTTCATCTTAATGGCCCTGGTGAAGCTGGGATGAGGGCAGGAGGCTTTCAGGTGGCTCTGTTCTAGTTGCTGAACTTTCTTCGAAAGTTGAGGTTGCTCACCGACGTTGCTTCGCTGAATCCCAGCTCCTGCCTCCCTATCCCTTGTAATCCTTCTCCACTTCAGCTCCAGTGACTCCCTCCCGTGACGTCATAACCCAGGCTGTAGCGTCAGCCCCTCCTTCCTCTACCCGCCCCTGGTTACTCTAACCTTTTTGCATAATGGCCCATATTCTATGGTCATTGGTCGACTGGGCGGGAGAGATCTGACGTCTTGTCCATGAAGCCAATGGGAAACGACCTAGCCTATCTACACAGTTAATTCAGGCTATGGGGCTAAAGCTGCTCTTTTTAGCATCTATCTCCTGGGTCTGATCTCTAATCTGAAATAAATTAATTTAAATACAGTGAAAGGAAAACATCACCACCAACAACAATAACAAATGCCTACCTAAATAATAAAATAATAATAATTCAAAATAGAAAGGCGGTGAAAAAAGGAAGAGGAAGGGGATATTTATGTTGAAAATAAGAACTCCTAGCTTTAAGGGTAATGGTTGCAGTGTAGATGTGTAGATTTTGATAAAGGTAGGTAGGTAGCTTTGCCCACCAACGCCATGCGCCCGCAATGTTACCTGCAAAGAAGTGCAAGGTGTCTGTAGAATGGGAGCTAAACTTCAGCAGCATCTTCTTTCCGAGTAAGTGACTCCTTGTTTGTTTCCGTATACCATTTAAAAACGAATCCCTAAAACCCAAACCTGTAACTTTCACATCATTTTTTCAAAGCAACGTATAATATATTAAATTAAACTTAAAAAGGACACCTGTTATAAAAAAAACATTTAAATGCATTAAAGTTTTATTATTTAAATATTAAGATAAAAATGTAGCATCATTATAATGTAACATTAGATTGTTTTAAAACATGGAAAATTATTTAGGAAATAAAACAGAATATATTTAAGTTAATCCACACTATTATTATTAATTATTACACTTTCAAAGTAAATATTCGTTCCTAATATTTGTAGTGCATGAAGATATGGCATATCTGCGTTTCTTCACATATACATGAATTACATCACTCCATACAAATGCTTCCCTATGTACATATGTCCGAATGATACGTTCGCACGGGAAATTAGCCGATCATTTAGCAGTCTCGGAGCAGAAACATGGAGATATATATTGCAGATCCTTTGGGACTGTGAATGTATTCTGCTGATTCCCTTCTTGCATCAAGTTGTGTTAATTTCTCCAGGACAGCTCCAACCTGTCTCTTGTTGAATGTCAGAGAACTGGAAAGTGTGTATGACAAGACTGCATTACTACTGACTAAGTACCGTGCTCAGCCTAATTAGCAGAGTCATTATAAGGTGCTAATGAATGCTTTCAAGTTACATTTTACTCGGCATTACCATGAATTCGTTGCATGCAATGGAACACAAGCTGTCTGGA
>VKOC01000004.1:24364906-24378554 GCA_009364415.1 Spea multiplicata
CGTGGATAATATTTTGTTATTTATTCTTGAATAAACGATGAGTAGTCTGGAGTCTAATAATATTACATACCATAGGCGAAAGACTCAACTATTTGAAATATGCAAGAAAATATTAAGAGTTAATCAGAAATAAGTAGGTTTGCCAAAAATGTAGTGTGTTATTAATATAATAGTTAATGCATTAGTTTTATATAAGTTAACTAAATATAAGAAAGCTTAAATATGCATAAATAACTCATAATTAAAATATGGGCAGAATAGATGGGCCAATTTGTTTTTTGCTGCTGTCACTATCTATGTATCTATATAACATCTGGACACGTCCGTTGAAACTAAGATAATTAAATTAGGAAAAGACTTGAGCTAACAGGCTTCAAATAATCAAGTACATGAACTAATGCATGGTAAAAATAGGGTAGTGGTTATTGGTTTGCAAACGGTATAGTAATGTGAAATTGAGACATTAAAAAAAAAACAGGAGAGAGAGAGAGAGAGAGAGAGAGAGAGAGAGGACCAGAAGTGTAAAATTGGCATTTCCCTACTGCTGAAAGTTCTGACTGTATAAGCTGTTTAGACCACACAAAACATGAAATGCACAGTTAGATCTTTACAAATTTCATGAAATCTTTTTCGGATATCTCAAAAATCCTTAACTGCTTGAATCTTTTGTGTTTCAGTACTGGTGACTGACCCATAATCTCTTTCCCAGCTAGTGTACCAAATCTTTAGCAGGCCATGTCACCGACTCCAACAGCAGCTTAAACTCACTAGAGGGAATACCAGAAAGTGAAAAAAACTACAATGCTAATGTTTTCAAAGCCTGAAGGCATTGGGAAAAGAGGTCAAAGATAAAGAAAAGATATAGTCCAGTACAAAAAGATCATTAATGTAGAATCTTCTTGATGAAAATCTCACATCTGTTTGTACATGATGCAAACAAGATAAATACATTTTATAAAGACTTCTTTTTGGATCAGACTGCAACACAAACCAAAAGCCTTCTTCTGTTGCTGTTGTCACGAGTACTTTGTCCTACGGTCTCTACTGCTCTTGTAAACAGAAGCAGCATCAAAGTGAGAGCAGATAAAGTCACATCAATGGATTAAAGCCTTCTGCATGAAAATTAGCTACCTAGGGTGGGATAAACTTAATATGTGAAAGAATGTTATTGAGGAGGAATAATGCTCCAAAAATCTCTGTCAGTCTGTGTGTAATGTCCTAATCTAATGCCTGACACCAAGGCCTTAGGCCAGTGTTAGTGTTAATCAACGAAATACCCATCTGTGTTCCCTGTCCTTATAGCTATTTAAACCTAACCTAAACTCAATTATTGTCCCTTAGAGACCAAGATGGGATATTAAGTTGAATGAAAAGGATTGTATCCCTCAAAGAAATCCCAGTGTTAAAATGCAAAGGTGTCAACACTGCTTGCTAAATTTCAGTTAAACAGAGATTAGATGCCTGTTTCAGGCATGTGAAACATTGTATTGATTAAACCTGGCAAAAAGATAGAGAGGAAAAAAAAAAGAACACAAAAATCTCTGTTTAACCAAAGGCTCAGCGTACAAAGAGAAATGTAATGAAGGTATAATGGCAATTTTGTTTTATGGTAATTATTATTTGTCTGGGACAGAATGAACTCTGAAGTTTGTTTGAAGTGGAAACTGAGTTAAAGAACTCAATTAAGGTGTTAACCAACAGCTGTACTGAATGATACCCCTATCAAAGAACACAATGATTGTCTGTGGAATAAGAAATTTGTCACTAGGGTAAGCAGTATGGCTCATAATTCAAGTCCTGCTTCAGTCACAAATGAGTTAGTGTAGTGTTTCTGACAAGCAACATTTATTTCATATCCCAAAGATATTCATTACTATATATTTTATGTTTCCTGCGCTGTTGAGTAAAAATGCGAGTTTTCTGTTTTATTAAATTTTTCTTTATATTTTTATTTTTTAAAAAGTAGCCTACATTTTTTGCACAGTAAAACTATTTCTAGAAATAATAACATTTAGGCATAAAGGTAAATTACAAAACAAATGTATTCTCTATTGGACATTTACTGCAAAATAAGCAATAGAATATATTGGAATGTAGGTTTTTTTGCATAAATATATTTATAGAAATAATACAAATTAATAATACATGTAAATACATGTACATTTATATATTTGCAAAATATTATTTAACTATGTTACAAAATAAACTAATTAAAATGTTTTATCTGCATATTATAAGAGACTTTATGTATGTTAGTAGCAGAAAGAGAGAGGCCGATGTGCCACTTCACAGATCTCTGGTCAGACCTCACCCAGGGACCTATTCACTAATGAGAGATGGGGGTGAGGGTGGTATATTTGATCATTATATCCCTCATTTAATTACTCCCACCCCACCATTAAGGAAGAGTGGGCAATTATTACCCTTTCTTGGTTAGTAGGGGGCCGTGGGGATCCACATTTTATTATAGTAAAATATACATTACTTATTTTGGTTTTTTTAAAATTTAATTGGACATGAAGTTAATTTGTTGTGAAATTGTGCAAGTTTCAGAGGAGGAGGTTTAGAAGAGAAAGAATGTGATGGAAGCGTGGACAGATGTGAAGACAAGAAGTCTTAGTCAAAAAAATAGAAAGTCAGAGGCTTACATATAATATATGAAAGTATAACTTTACTAAGAGGGTGGTAGATAAGTGGGATAAAGTTGAGTTTGACATAATGGGCATATGAGCTAGTTCTTATTTGCCGTTAGATACTGTATTTCAATGGGTCCATGTAGAAGCTGTGAATCTTACATTTAAAAAATACACTAGACAAAAACTATAAAAAGTCATAATCTCATAAAGGATAAATTCAGTTTTGTTAATGCCTCTGGTGATTTTCCTAGACATCTTATTAATGTCTCAAAATCCTCAACAACTTCTCCAACACATTGATTGGACCATAACCCTACTTTCCAGTCTACATTTCTTGATAAATCACAAAAAAATCTGTCCTCACCCCATCTTAATGCATGGATTTTCTGGGATTCACGATACATTCTTTACAAACTTCCTGAAGTTTGTCAAGAAGGAAATTCAGTTGATTCTTCAAATGAAATTGATTTATTTGCAAATACTGGCAAGGGTAACGGTGACTCAATTCAAGCAATATTTCCAGCTCCTCTTTGTTATCAGCCCTTCAAAGGTTGAAGACCAGACATTTACAGAGAGATGTTAAGTACACGGATCATATTTCTCTCTTATTAGAAGTGATGGAAGAACTGACGTAGTGGTTAAAACGCGTGGAAGCATGGAACAGCAGAGCAGTCTTCAGACCAGTACCAGATCTGGTCATAGAATCAGTCAGCTTGGTTGGGGTGCCTGCTGCAATTCTGCGACCACAGGAGGGAAAGGGTGGAGGAAGCCAACCTTCACATAAACTGCCTGGAACTTCTAGCGGGTTTGTTCGCTCTGAAATGCTTCACAATGGACAAAGTGAACTGCTTTATACTTCTTCGGATGGACAATGTTTCACCAGTGCAATACATCAATAGTCCCAGGTCGAAACTCTTAGCACAATTAGCCAAAAGATATTGGCATTTTTGTTTGGACCATAGTATCACCTGTAGAATATATCCCAAGTCTATCCAATGCAGCAGCAGACTGGAATTCCTGGTACCTTCTGAATCACAGCGATTGGAAACTCAACAGTATGATTTTCTATCATCTTCAGGATTTATGGGGACTTTATTACACAGACCTTTTTGCGTCACGGCTCAACAGACAATTTCCACTTTTGTTTAGTTGGAGACCGAATCCGGAGGCACTGGTCATGGATGCCTTCCAGCACCAATGGCCCAAGGCTGTCAATTATGCTTTTCCACTTTTTTTCCATTATTTTACAGGTGTTATCTCAAGTGAGACCTTATTGGTCCACGCAGCCATGGTTTCCCACTCTCCTGGAGATGTCAATAGATCTTCCTTGACTTCTACCATCCTTCTCAGAGCTACTGACCAATCCAGCAGGGGAATGCCATCCCTTAATCCTATCCAACAACCTACCTTTGATGGCTTGGCTCTTATCAGGACCTTTCAAAATCAGCTCTCCAAATACAGCAAAACGTATGAGTTCCAGGTACTGTCACAAATTACTGAAATGTCTGGAAAGTATGGAATGGTTAGTGCTTGGAATGGGATTTGGATCCCATTCATGCACCTCTTACCTCCATAGTCAATTTTCTAGCACATTTGTTAGAAATGGGGAAGGCCTACAGGACTATCAACATTTATCATTCCTAGTTGGGAAACATCCGCTGATCTGTAAAACAATGAAGGGTATTAGGATACAGAATCCTCCAATTCCATGATACAGTTCGACGCAGGACATCTTATCGAGTTGGCCTGGAAATGACTTTTAAACAGCTCATGGCGAAACTCACCATTTTGTCATGGCTTGTCTCTTGTAAGAGGGTTTCCAAAGTTCATGCTCTTGTCACTGCATCATAGTTATTCTTTCTAGATGTACCAGAAAATCCAAAACTTGTTATGCATCATATTATACTTTTAGTGTTCATCAGCTACTTATTTCTTTCTGCAAACCACATTCTCCGGTCACTTCTACTTTAGTTAGATGGGTTTGTTGGGTTATGCAGTTGGCGTGCATTGATATCTTCTTTTCTTAAGCCACATTTGTACCACTCCGCTATGGCCTCTAGGATTTTTTTTCTGGGTGTAGTCTGGGTGGCAGATTGGTTCTATTTTAAACCTATACCACATATGTCTAAGTCTGTTGTGTTATGATTGGTTTAAACTTGCATAATATGAGCCTTTTGTCTGGATTGTCCTAAAGCCAGGAGGTGAATATTATCCCACCTTATTTATTAAAAAATAGTTTATTTCAACAGGACACAGAATAGGGCAAGGTCAATCACAGCATCATATATAATTTTGGTTTTTTAATTTTTTTTTTAAAACTTTTTAGAGGCTCCAGGCATCCATTTATAAAGGACTTTTCACGTGATCAGGTCATAATGTGAGAAATCCAGCATGGGCAGGGTGAAGGAAGCCCCCTGTTGCTGGAACCAGTGGTTAGTGCTGTGCACAGGACTATGCCATCAATATAGTTTTTTCCAAATTTTTTCATGATGGCATAGAACATCATGAAAGTTTTAAGGGGTTTCATCCACTTGTTGTCTCTTTTTTATGCCTCTAACATCTTCAAGTCTTTACATATTTTTAAAGTCTCTTCCAAGACACATTCACATTTCTCCCCTTTGTTCAATTCTCAATGTTTTTCAGTCACTTCCTTTCTTCATACTCACACCAGCTTAGTGCATGTTGCATTAAGTAAGGGTGACACCCTGCACCTTTAATTGGCACCTTTCCTCACCTAGAACTGAAAATCACATTCTGTCAATAGATTTGCAAACCTTTTAAAAATTTCATAAGATTTTTAACCGTGCAGAATAGTACATTGGAGTCCAAAGGTTTATAGTACAACTCATTCCTTCCAAATCTAATGCAAAGGCAAATAAACCCTTTACATTCTCAAACTTCTCACATAATTATGTGGCTGGCTCCCTGTAGCTCTCCCTCGCGTGCTGTTTATAGGTAGCAAGAAGAGGGCACACGAGATGACTAGGTGCAAATAGTCTCAAAAGAGACATGGTGTGGGCATAACCTGGACGGAGGGCTGGGTCCCTTAAGGACCCATTGAAAACAATGCATTTTGAGCCCATACGTGTACGGGCTTTTTTAAGGGGTTAAAAATACCAACACAAAGGCCCAGTAATCAGCTCCAAATTCCAGTGCTTCTTGGTGAAATCTACAGAGTTCCCAGGTACAAGTATGGGCATTTCCTGAGTTTATTTACTTTAAATAGCGAGCAAAACTAGATCCCTATACTACTATACTATATAGTAAAATAATAGTAAAATAATTTCACCAAATATGTTTTTATACTCTTCTGTAAATCTTTGTTAAGATATTAAGTGATCAAATCTAAATTTAGCACCACATATTAGTAATTGTAACCTGCACATCCTGGTTGGTTTTCCTATTGACCACATGACATGATTATAATTGTTTTTTATTATAATCAGTATAAAAATAAAACTGTACAACAACAAAAACGGTATTACCATATATGAATCCAATATTCATGTTATCACTATATAGAGAACAGGTGCAATGTCTGGTTTTCCTCTAATTGTGAAGATCAGAAAGTTTCATAAACAACCAAGCTATGTCAAGAAGAGGAGAGATCTATAACAGTCGATGACAATCAGTGATACCCACAGCTGTCAGAAAGAAAGAACAGTTCTCCGATAAATGGATAGGAAGCTAGCTTGTAAAAAAAAAAGAACAAATTATACAACGATGATTTCACTTTGAAAGATTTACTTCATTTGATGACACCATTATTAGCTCAAGTCTATTTATCAACATGTATATGTTCATGTTTCTCAATATTGTTTTTCAATTTTATGTTTTTCAATAGCTAGGCGGTCCAAATTATAGTCAACAGGAAAATAAATCAAAGGCAAAGGCGCAGTTTGGTGACACAGTAACTATGCCTCCTGCAGAAATCACGGTTAGGCTATAATTTCATTCCAATAAAAATGATGAAGTAGAATAGTTTTTTTTTTCCTTTGGATGTTCATACGCAAATAGTGTTTACAAGTTCCATTATTCAAACCTTGTCTTTTCAATGTATGTTGAAGTAATGAAAACACTTGGTAGATGTTGCATATCAGATATAGTTCTAGAATGTTCTGCCTGGGTCAACTAGAGTTCAACACAATGAGAGGTGTACTAAATGATATGGTAACTATACCCTCCAATGTTTCAGGTGTCCAAATCAGGCCACCTATTTTGGTGGATGTAGCAATAGGTGGCTGGTGCTTGAAGTGGGCAGGGCTGGTGATAGAAATAGGTGTCATTGAGCCATAAGCATTTAACAATAAAAAGTATGGAAAATCTATATAAATTAGGTATTTCTGAAATCAGGACACCTGAATTGGTAAATTCACTTTACTTAATTTAGTGAGGATTCAGAGGGAAAATTTATAAAAAGTTTTTTTTCAAAATTTCACTAGTTTTTACTAAATTTCTCATCCTAATTTTTCAGCTAATCATCTAACTATGGTATCAAAAGAAAGCTCTATCTCTCCTTGAAAAAGCAATGTATAGTTTACATGGGTACGCTATTCGCAGGAAAAGAGAATAATCGATGAACCAACATACCGCAAAAATGGCAAAATTGCTCCGGGACTTGAGGTACCAAAAACCCCTGGGACTAAAGAGGGTTAAGGGTTAAAGAAATAATTTTTTACAATCGTCTGATTATACAAAGCCACAGGTGTAATAGTTAACTTTCACAATGTTAGCCACAGACTGAACAAAGCTACCAGGTACATCTTGGACTAAGTATTTAATCAGGGGTTTTGTAAAAGATAGCTAGGAATCCAGCCTGGAAAAGAGACCTGAAAGCAGCGGGGATTGATCACCAAGCTGCAAAGTGCAGGTATAATAGGAAAACTGAGAGAGGGCTGTAGATATTGTTCTTCAGGTGCCTGGTTTAGCTGTGGTTAGCCAAGGATACAGTCAGGCAAGCAAACAGCCTGGCCATAGTGCAGTTAGAGCTCCAAGTGAGTGGTAGGTTCTTATTTATGTCTGGTTGGTTTTTTTTACATATATATGTGTTGTCCTCGCATCTGTATGCTGATTTAGTACAGAATACAAACTGCATTATTTTAAGAAAATCCTGCTTAAAGTGGCCTGTACCCCAAACAACAATCCTCAGAATCAGTGCTCCTCAACCCTCTCCTCAAGGCACACCTAACAGTCCAGAGTTTAGGTATTACTCTAAGGTGTTTAACGTCGTTTTGTTAATTAAAAAGCGAATCTATTAAATATATTCTTCTCTGCTGTATTCACAGAGGAAAATGAAATGCCAGGTAATATACAGCAGGATGAGATAAATGCCCCAGTACATGTCGCCTGTCTAACCCAGGAAGAAGTGCAGTGCCGCCTAAAAAAAATCAAAATAGACAAATCACCAGGTCCAGATGGCATTCACCCCCGCGTTCTAAGGGAGTTAAGTAATGTAATAGACAGACCCCTATTTCTAATATTCAAGGACTCTATAGTGACCGGGTCTGTTCCCCAGGACTGGCGCATAGCAAATGTTGTGCCAATATTCAAAAAGGGGACAAAAAGTGACCCGGGGAATTATAGGCCTGTTAGTTTAACTTCTGTTGTATGTAAACTGTTTGAGGGTTTCCTAAGAGATGCTATTTTGGAGTATCTCAATGAAAATAAATGTATGACTCCATATCAGCATGGGTTTACAAGGGATCGGTCCTGTCAAACTAACCTGATCAGCTTTTATGAGGAGGTGAGTTCAAGACTGGATCGGGGAGAATCGCTGGATGTCGTATATCTTGATTTTTCCAAAGCATTTGATACGGTGCCACATAAAAGGCTGGTACATAAAATGAGAATGCTTGGGCTGGGGGAGAATGTGTGTATGTGGGTAAGTAACTGGCTCAGTGATAGGAAACAGAGGGTGGTTATTAATGGTACATACTCTGAGTGGGTGACTGTTACTAGTGGGGTACCACAGGGGTCAGTTTTGGGTCCTATTCTTTTTAATATATTTATTAATGACCTTGTAGAGGGATTGTATAGTAAAGTATCAATCTTTGCAGACGATACTAAGCTCTGTAACGTGGTTAACACAATAGAGGACAGTGCACGATTACAAATGGATCTGCATAGGTTGGAGGCTTGGGCTGGGATGTGGCAGATGAGGTTCAACACAGATAAATGTAAGGTTATGCACATGGGGAAGAAAAATCCAGGCTGGGAATATGTATTAAATGGGAAAACACTGGGGACGACTGACATGGAAAAGGACTTAGGAGTCTTGGTTAACAGTAAATTTACCTGTAGCGACCAGTGTCGGGCAGCTGCTGCTAAGGCAAATAAAATCATGGGGTGCATCAAAAGGGGCATGGATGCCCACGACAAGGAAATAATTCTACCATTGTACAAGTCACTAGTCAGACCACACATGGAATACTGTGTACAGTACTGGGCACCAGTGTACAAGAAAGATATAGTGGAGCTGGAGAGGGTTCAAAGACGGGCAACCAGAGTAATAAGGGGAATGGAAGGACTGCAGTACCCAGAAAGATTATCAGAATTAGGGTTATTTAGTTTGGAAAAAAGACGGCTTAGGGGGGACTTAATAACTATGTATAAATATATAAGGGGGCAGTACAGAGATCACTCCCAGGACCTATTTATACCCAGGACGGTATCTATAACAAGGGGACATCCTCTACGGCTGGAGGAAAGAAGGTTTCTACACCAGCACAGACGGGGGTTCTTTACAGTAAGAGCGGTGAGACTATGGAACTCTCTGCCAGAGGAAGTGGTAATGGTAAACTCAATAAAAGAGTTTAAAAGGAGCCTGGACGTGTTTCTTGAAAGCAATAATATTACAAGTTATGGATAGTAGATTAATAGGGACAGAACGTTGATCCAGGGATTTATTCTGATTGCCATATTTGGAGTCGGGAAGGAATTTTCCCCCTGGTATGGGGCAATTGGCATCTGCTTCATAAGGGTTTTTTTGCCTTCCTCTGGATCAACACGGTAGGGACACAATATGTATATAGGTTGAACTTGATGGACTTTGGTCTTTTTTCAACCTTATGAACTATGTTACTATGTTACTATGAACTATGACAGGGATGAGGCAAAATATTAACCAGCAAATTATCAGTGACACTGTATATCTATTATAAATAAATAGGAACATAACTCTGGACATAAGTGACTAAAATTAATCATCCTCTGAATGCTTATTAAGCTACAGTAGAAGTTTATCCTATTACCATAGTAATATTTTACTAGTATTATCACCATATTTGTATGAAGGGTCTGCATGAACAAGCTCATATATACAAATCGAATAAGGGTTCCATGTTAAATTAGCTTAAAAATATCTGTAGTCAAATTGTACGTTTTTGAGTTTTGATGCATTTTGTGAAATCAGTGGAGTAGGTTATAGAGTAAGGTAACAGGGAGGGGTTTTTTTGAACAAAAAACAAACAAACAGAAATGACCGACTCAGTTATAAATAAAAAATGAGAGAAGTTAACATTGTCAGCTAACAGATAATGAAGGAACTGTGTCGTAAATACCTAATTTAGGACATTTTAGGCCGTTCTTTTTCTTCTTCTTCTTCTTGGCAAGATAGACATTTCAATAGGGAAAACACTCTGAATACATTATCATATGCAGCTTTCTATCCTCTGTATATCTGAATCACAAACATTCATAATGCAATGTCCCAACTGCAAGGGTATTATGAAACATACCAATTGCACATGGCCCCAACAAAGTGTGACATGGATGCGTTCATCCACAGTACATGTAATGCGTTCACAATGGTGGCGCAATAGCACTGGGCGTTCTAGATGCTTTATTCACCATCTCCACCCTTTTTTTTGAATGCATAGTGCCCAAATCAGGCAATACCTGTTAGCAGTCCCTATCAACAGGGCTGTCTTAAAAGCAGTTTGGAGCAAGCTCCTTCCATAACCCCCTCCCAGCCCAATCATAGTAGGAGTCGCAGCTACCAAGATAGACCTCTCCATAAACACTTTCTCTGTGACCTTCATCTCAGGACTGTAAAGGCTGTTGAGGAGATTATATAGACATCTGCCATGGGTCCTCAGGTAAGCCTGAATTCTTGACTGTCCAGGAACTCATGTTTTTTTCCAAAATGCTCCACTTGAAGGACCATTTATTTAATAACCCCCCCCCCCAAAAAAATAAAAACCATAACGGGGGTAAAAAAAATCCCTAAAAAGGAAAACTTACTTTGGATACATGAAAAGCCTAGAATTATGACTGTCCTTAATTCCACCTACAGTACTTCTTTCAGTTGTCTACTGTATGTCAGGATGAATTATTTCACATTGCAACTGTTTTTTTTGTTATACTTTGCATGCACTTGTTGATACCTCTTTTTTACTGAAATGTTATGTATTGTACATTAACTGGCCAGCTTGACTGATCCAGACTGTTTAGCACATTTCATTTTTTAATCTTACCAAATCCTACGTTTGACCTTCCTCACTATAAATTTCCTCTCCCTTTTCTAAGTTGCTGATTGCTGTTGATTGGTTAAGGCAGCTTTTTTAAGGGTGGATGAGGAGAATGTTGAGAACGTTAGGACGGAAAATTGATTAATGTTAGCTGTGCCACACTGAGACAAATTGTAATCTGAAAGAGGAAATATAGTCCTTAAATTAAAATAAATATCTCCAAAACAAACACAGAGTTTGGAAAATAAAAAGCGCACGCTATATACAATTTTAATAATTAAAGTTAGTTATGCGAAGAGCTTTGTTTCTGTGGCTGCTGTCATGAAGAAAAAGTAAGATGTTGTTACACAATACATCATACATTTGCAGATTTAGGAAAAACGTTGGAAAATGACTGATCAAAAGTGAGAGAATAGAAAGATTACCAGGTAATCTAGTACTGTTGTATATGCATATCAATACCCAAAGGCAATATGATCCGCAATTTATGGTGACAGAATTATGGGAAATAACTTAATTTGAATAAATTACAATATTTATGCGGTTTCTATCTGATGCATCTCTGCTATGTGTCATCACATACTTTATGATCCTCACTTTAGCTGCACGTGTATTTGTATATGCATAATTCAATTTATACTCAAATTCTTTTAACTGTGGCCGCTACGCAAAAACACCCCACCGGGGGCACCAGTCTGACAGTGAAAACAAGAGGGCTCCTCAGCAAAAATTAGGTCACAGAAGTGCAGCGTATAATGTATATATTATTAATATGTATGTTCCTCACACACTGGTTTCTAGAACAGACATAATCTGGTTTTGTCTAATAATTGCCAACATAACAATCCCAACATGTTAAGATATATTATTCTTATTTACTATATTTAGTTGTATAATTTAGCCTTTAACAATGTTGAATATTTATAAAAGCGACAGTTTTCATAAAACACTTATTTTGACTGCAAAATATTTCATCTTTTTGTTTTTTTTTAAACAATGGTGATGAAAATTGTCGATTGCGGAATTACACCACTTTAAAAAAGAACATTTTTTTTTCAAAAGAATGCATTACATCTGCCGTCCAGCTCATTCATATATAGCACATTACCCACAATTTCTATATCAATAAATATATATAATATAATGAATTTATATGAAACATCCAAAATAGGGATGGTTAGGGATCTCTGTGTATATCTTTTTTAACAATATTTTGACTGAATCAGTGCGTCATGGATTGGTCGCCTTTAAGGTGGTATTTGATTATCCATTTAAAGAGTGAGATGGAAAATGATTGTATTACTACATATTTCAGTCCGTACGCCTGTCTAAAGTACTCAAGATTCTTTCAGTGTGTATGTGTCTTCCATGATCCCTGAGTGATTACTTGCTTCCCCTCTGTCACATCTTCCTATTCCATTGTCCTATAGTTGACCAGATTAATAAACTCGTCAACAACAGGACAGAGCCGACTGGTTGTTAATGAACTGTGCCCTGTCACTTACAACCTCCTCCTCCTTGCCTACTCAGTCATTATCTCAGTTTGACAGGGACAAGATACACAAGAGAGAGAGAGATAAGCAGCCTTGGACATTGTGTGTTACTTCTACGAGATTGAAGATAAAATGGTTATACCACTGATTAGAAGCTCTGGGTCTTATAGACCACGAAAACTTGATTTTCCGCACTTGATCTGGTTTCTAGATATCCTTGATCAGGATGAACCCCCTCCCTGTATATACTTGAGAGCTGGACATAGATTAAGCAAACAGCAGTTAATACACAGGAGCAGATATAGGGCGATATTACTAATAAATGAACTAATAGAAACAAAATAGTTGACACGGCTGGATGTTGTAGAAGCGAATCAGTGATTTTGGATATTTAATGCCATGTGACTTTTTTTAACAGTAGCAGATTTTAGTTTGCTACAATAAAAACATTACACATATGTATTCATATATTCAAGCTTTCTATTCTTTTTTTACAAAACATCACAAGCACGGGAGAATCCCAAGCTTTCTCTCTAAGCAATAGTTTGGTATGTATGAAAACATCTACAGATAAAAAGTCTATTAACGTTTCTTTTGTTTAATTGATTTTTTAAAAATATCCACAATATCAAGTGTTGACAAAATGTGTTTTGACAGCATTGTTGGTCTCCCAACTTTGTTTCATCCAATAGGGGCCTTGGGCAAGTCTCTCCTAGTGCCCTCTAGCCCAGAGCATGGCTCTCACCGTGGTTCGCTGAAATGACACTGTAACCCTTTACAGGTTGATGTGTGTCAATTAATTTGTTTATCATCTGTTCTTGAATTTCTTTAGATCACAGCGTTATGCTCTGCTTTTTGAGACATTTTAGCCAACTTCACTTTGTAAGGTAGGTTCTATAATTGATGTTTAGATTGGTCAGGGCTAGCGGTAATCATGTCTGGGTGTATCTAGTGAAATTGAACCCAATTATCAATCAATTTGGTTAATCGGCAATCATGTTTTCACAAAGAGCCAGGTAGCCTTTTTCTTTCCATACATTAAATCATTATT
>VKOC01000004.1:24378654-24431992 GCA_009364415.1 Spea multiplicata
TTGAGGGCTCTATAGGTCAGGGTTAGAAGTTTAAATTTGATTCTGAAGGGTATGGGGAGCCAGTGAAGTGATTGGCATAGTAGAGCAGCAGTGGCGGCACAGGAAGATTAATCTAGCTTCAGTGTTGAGGATAGATTGAAGCGGTAAAAGGCGGGAGAGGGGGAGACCGGTTAGTAGGGAGTTGCAATAATCCAGACGGGATATCACAAGGGAGTGGATTAGTAACTTGGTGGTATCTTGCGTGAGGAAAGGGCGGATTCGGGAGATGTTTTTCAGGTGGAGGCGGCAGGATTTGGTGAGGGACTGGATGTGAGGGATGAAGGAGAGAGCAGAGTCGAGGGTGACACCAAGGCAGCGAACCTGGTCTGTTGGATGGATAGTGGAGTTATCAACAGTAATAGAGATGTCAGGAAAAGTGGACATAGCAGATGGCGGGATTACCATGAGTTCGGTCTTAGAGATGTTGAGCTTTAGGTAACGGGACACCATCCATGATGCAATTCCTGATAGACAGTCAGTGAGGTGAGTTAGAAGAGAGGGGAAAAGGTCAGGAGCAGAAATGTAGAGTAGGGTGTCACCTGCATATAGGTGGTACTGGAAACCAAAGGAAGAAATGCGTACAATTAGCAAGCTGAAGAAACGGTGAGAGGTAAGCAGGGGCGGGAGGGAAGTGTGATGTATGTATATGTGTTTGTGTATAATCATGGATGTGTACTTGTGTGTGTGTTTGACCATGGATGTGTAATTGTGTGTGAGCATGGATATGTACTTGTGTGTGACAGCATGGATGTATAATTGTGTGTGTGGGAGAGCATGGATGTGTAATTGTGTGTGTTGGAGCATGGATGTGTGAGTGGATTGAGATGAAATGTGCGTTAGTGAGTATGAGTAAGTGTGTGTAATTTGTGTGTTTACATATGTTGTATGGTGGAAGGGGGCAAGGAGCAAAAAAAAACAAAAAACACAGACTAGCTGTTGAAGTTGGGGGGGATTTTTGCACCAGGGCCCCGTGGTTTCTAGTTATGCTAGTTATGCTAGTTATAGACAAACATACACACACTCACTCTCTCCCATCATCACTGTGAGTTTCATCTCCTCTACTGGGGTTCTCACTACACTCTGCTTTGCACCCTCAGCACCTACCTAAGTGCACCCATGTGACTTGTACACCCCTGCAATTGTTTGTTTTATTTATTTGTTTATCGTCTGTTTCTATATGTGGTATTTCTTGCTAATTTTAAGTCATCTTATTCAATTTACCATTGTTTAACAAACTATTATGAAAATATCATTACAAAAGTTACATTTAACCTTCTACTTTTATAGAAACAGAAAGGATTTGAATTGGCATGTAAGTAGCCCATTGGGAAAATTAATGTCAGAGGCCTATTCTCTATTACATCCTGTCATTACATTTATCTACCTCTGTCTTTCTTGTCTTCTCTCGAGCTAAGTAAATGCATGAAATTGCCTGTTTCCCTCTGAAACGTGCTTCAGCTTCATTAGTCGGTCTCTGGTAAGAGTCCCCTTCCTTCTATCTGGGCTCTTCTGATTACAAAATCACCGTCATACCTCCAGGCTACTTACAAGAACAATGCTAACAGAGTATATATAGGCATAAAAGGGCTACAGTTACTCAATTCCTCTATTTCTTAGCAAAAGTTCAGCGGTTTGAAAATTGTAAATCTTTACCTATACCTCTTAGAAAATCAAAGCTATGGAAAATTCTCTGTGTGAATTCAAATCCTTCCCAATTAGGCATTTGGTTAAAACAAATATATTTCTATTATATATTTCTAATGTTTATTATTGACTGAAACCTCTAGGTTTAATTCAATATTTTTTGCATGAATTCCCATTATATACACAGAACCGAAACACAGAACTGGGAAATGTTTTTACTAATCTTTAAAAGAGTAATATAACTCCATGGTGCATGGGCAATATTTTTTAAAAAATGTATTGTTGGATTGCACAATAAAAAACAATATTTAGTAGAGATTTTGACTTGTGAATGTACCCAAAAATCTAGACTAATATTACATAAAGGGACCCATAGAAATGTAGAATTTCATAGGAACCATTCGGCCCATCTTGTCTGCCCATTTTTGCTGCTGTAAATGGCCAGTCTTTGGATTGGCAGTCCAGTCCACTGCATTGGAGGTTCCCCCATGCAGACCTCCTGGAGGAGCAGGGCCAGTTGGGGAGATTGTGTATCTCCCTCCAACCAGCCCTCAATGCTCCTTTGCAATTTGGCCATCACTAATTATTTGCCTGCCAGGGTACATGTGTCAGTGCCTGCCTACCTAGGTATGTATGCCAGTGTCTGCCTGCCTCACTATGTATGTTAGTGTCTGCCTGGGTATCTTAGTATGTGTCTGCCTGGTTATGTTAGCGTGTGTCTATCTGGGTATGTTAGTGTGTGTCTGCCTGGGCAGTTTAGTGTGTGTGTCTGGGTATGTATGTTAGTGTCTGCCTGGGTATCTATGTTACTGTCTGCCTGGGTTTGTATGTTACTGTCTGCATAGGTATGCATGTAAGTGTCTGCTTGGGTATGTATTTGTGTGTCTACCATGGTATGTCTGTGTCTGTTTGGGTATGTCTGTGTCTGTCTGGGTATGCATGTGTGTCTGCCTGGGCATGCATGTGTGTCTGCCTGGGTACGCATGTGCATCTGCCTGAGTACTTTAATTTGAGTATCTGGGTATGTTTGTGTGGGTGTTTGGATGTGTGTGTTAGTGCTGAGTGTCTGGATGTGTGTATCTGGTTGTGTGTTAGTGTAAGTGCACCTCCCAAGTTCAGGCCCTGGATCCGACCCTAGCTCAGCAGTGAAGCCATGCACATCTATCTGATGTGGGCTACCACTGGCTTTCATGTATCGCTTATCTGTGTAAATCATTTTAATTCATATTCTTATACCTTTATTTTAACTCTTGGCTGCTATGTTTTTGTAATAGTTTACTTACAATATAGTGGAAAATATGGTTGGCCATGAACTTGTCTCCCTGCATAGAATCATTTTATTAATAACCACCAAAAAACAGGGAAAGCTAGGGTTCTATAAGCAAATATGACTCAACTGTGTCTCAACACAGCCATTACACAGCAACCCCATTGCCAGAGGACTCATAAATATTAAGGACCCCAAGCAATGTGCCACTGGTAAGAGCAAATATATTTCTAGTCTTAACACGTAACTGCATGAAAGGGGCCCTAATATAAAAATGCCATAAAAAGCCATATTGTATAGTTTTGCCACTGAGATTGTTGGAGGAACCCAACAATATTTTTGATTGTAGGTTCAACGTATTATTCTTTTCATAGTTGTATTGCTTTTTCTTCTATCGCTCATGGCAAGGACACTTTTAAAATGGTTGCTTGGTACATGGTTGAACAATCATGTTGGTGAAAGTTTGGTCTTGAAAATGTCAGGAACTGTAGCTATATTGGGGTAAAACTATCACACAGCTGTTATCATTTATAGTACATTTCCTCGGCTAATATTCTGAGTTGAGTTTATGTACTCCTTGTGGGCAATAAACAATGCAAGTTCTTTCAAACTGCTCAAAAATGCTGTTTTATATAGCCTGATTATAAATTCAGCAACATAACCCTCGCTGAACCGTTTATCTTATGTTCTTGTTTCACCAACATTCAAACTGACAAGTCTAGTAATTCTAGTGTTTCCTTTCATATTTTAATGTATGCTTTTTTCAGAAAATGCTCAGACATCACCAAATTTTACATGTTTTTGGATTTCCAACATAAAGTAAAGGGCAGATTTATAGCACATATCCCCAGTCATTCATTTTTCCAGAACCTTTGAAGACGACTTCAAAACCTGTGAAAACATAACTCAAATAGTGTTTTTTTGCAGTCTATACAAACATGTTAAAGATGGTATATGTCAGGAAAGGATG
Organism: Spea multiplicata; assembly: GCA_009364415.1. Lineage (NCBI taxonomy): Eukaryota > Metazoa > Chordata > Amphibia > Anura > Pelobatidae > Spea > Spea multiplicata. The sequence goes on from VKOC01000004.1 coordinate 24,382,575, forward strand.
TGTGCTTATTTAATTGAAGCTTTAACTAAATCCTAAGCATTTGGCAGAAAATTATACCAATATTTAAGTAACTTATTTACTTTGGGATAGAAATATTTTACAACATGAATTAAAATTGTCAGGGAAGAAAGCTATACTCTAATGTTCATTCAAAAACAATGTGATGCTTTCATTTCAATTTCTAAAGATGATGAGCAAATCATTCTGTTAAATTCTTAATTTGTATGATTTGATTAGGTACAAATTCTATAAAAAAACAAGATGGGTCATGTGTAAATTTGTGAATCATTCTATCTGACTATTGGATGAAAAGTGAACATGATAACTGTAGGTGTCATTCCCTTTGAAGAACCCCCCTTCAAACACCCATAATAAAGACACAATGCATGACAGGTTGGAATTAAATGACCACATTGTTTCCCTCCTGGGACCCACCCCTTCTTAAACTAGGACATCATAAAACCACTCGGGTCTGACTAAATACCTGGAACACCACAAGCCAATCCTAGGCACTCCAAGTTAACTCCTAAACACCCGTTGTGTCTCACACAGCTTCTCTAGCCCTACATCACATCTAATTAACACACGTTTGAATGTTGTTTTGATGACATGTGAGTTAGCGAAGTTATTGCTTCTGCTTGCTTGGATGTTTCATCTTCATGCTATCCAACTAGGGGACATAGAGAGACATAAAAATCCTTGTGGCACTGGAAGAATTTTGCCAACTGCTCAGGTTTTAAGCAGCGTTCCATACATGACCAAAATATTTAAAAAAACCTGGTTTAAAAGAATAGAGGAGCCCTGGCAGGGGTGAAAAGGGAAAAGAAGCATGACTAGGGCAGGATGAGGCCTAGACACTTTTGGTATGGTAAGAGTTTATTCTGGACAGCCTGTCCTGGTAACTAAATGGCAGGAAAAGAGGACTATTTAGAGGGTTTAGTTTTTGGGCTCTTTCTCATGAACTATGGAGGAATTGAAGACCATGGCAGCAAACTGAGATGATGCTTGACGTGGTGGAGTTAATGGCCGACATTACTGGGGGGAGGAGCAGCAGGAGGCGTTGTCTGACAGGGTCTTACAAGTGACATCAGCAAGGAGGATTCAGGCCCGGATTTCTCAGCAGCCCTCAGTGTCCCCACTCAGGGGAGTGAGTAAAGGACAGCAACAGCGACGCTCCAGAGCACATGCCCGGCAGCAAGTGACCGGACGCCTCTTGTCTGGTAACAAAAGGGTTGCTTATAGAGGAAGTGTACTGGGAGGAGATGGTGGTGAGCAGCAATCTTTCTAATACACTTATGTCCGGTCCCAGCTTTACTGAGGGGGCTGTATGGTAGGTTCTTGGAGATTTCAGAGACCCATTAGCACATAGGTCTGAGCTTTTTGGAAATTGGGATGGACTTGGTGGCCATGGTTTGTCGCTTTCCTATGGACAAAGTTATGAATTCATATTTCTTAGTTTCCAAAAATGTTTTGTTAAAGCAGCTAAAGTCAATGGTGGAGAAGTTTAACTTTGCATGCAGCGTGATGCCTATGGGGTGAGTTTTCTCAGGCACATGTTAATGGCCATGGTGGATGTTCAGGCCCCCACCATTTTTTAAGGATAACAGGGAAAATGAGAATGGATTTTCAGAATAGTCCAGGACGTGAGGGACAAGGACCAGGAACAAGCACAAGCAGGAGACAAGGGCCACAATATTCAGACAAATGGACAAGGTCAAACGCAGCCAGGTAAGAACAAGAAAGAAACTTTCAACACGCCAAATAAGGAAACAGCAAGCAGGGTCAAGTCAAGACTTTATCTTCTCCCCCAGTCATTGCCTTGCTGAAGCACTTAGTGTTGTGGTGTATGCAGATGAATGTGTGTTTTAAAGCACTGCATGAGCCATATTCAGCTGATGCACTTGCCAGCAAAAGGATCATTTTAATGAGTTTGTTCTTTAAGCAGATTTCATCAGGGTTCCCTGCCCAGAGGTTCTTTGCAAGCTGGGAGGTAGGCCACAGGACTGCTGCTAAGGTGATTTTTGTTGCCAGTAACACGGTCCATTTTATGTGAAGGTTTGAAGGGAGTAGTTTTCCTTCTGAGAAGCAGCAAGTTAGCCCAGCTGTCAGATATGCAGAGTGCTGCAGGGCTAGGTGTTGGATAGGTAGGGGCCGGTGTCATTTGGGCTGTTGGCTATGCTATTGGGGTCTTGCCATTTGTGTGTCATCTGCTGAATATCATTTGCTCAGAAATGCTTTTCCTCTGGCCTTCTTTGGGGCCTTACTGATAAGTCACCTTCTCAGACTGAACAAGGGCACTTGGTGCTTTTGATGAACAATGTGGAGCTTGGGGGAGGATCAGGTGTTAGAATATGGGAATCTAAGATGGATTTAGAGGGAAAAGGGTTCCAAGTTTTACTGCGAGAGCTACCTAGCAGTAATGTTTAGCCTTGTTGATTATTTGAGGACTTGGGATCATTACTTGTTCATGGGGATAAGACAGTGTTGTTACCATTCCTTCAACTGAAGAGGGTGTATGCAGAGGCTCCGTTCTTTTGTGTACAGCAGAGAGAAGTAGACCAGGAAAAAATACAGAAGAAGCACAAAACAAGAAAAGGCGAGAAAAGAAGATGTGGACACGGAAATGTTTGGCGGTGAAAGTAGTGAGACATTGAGAGAGTGTGAGTGAATAAAAGAGTATAAAAAAGTGAATGAGAATCTGTGACAACAAGTTTCGAATGGGAAAATTTGGATTTTGTTCAAACCAAGAAAGGCAGAAAATGAAATTCGTTGTTCGGAAAGGAATGTGCAGAATTGACATAAAATACCACTATGAATACATTTCCTTAGAAAACCAACATATCTAGGCATCCAGATGCACGCAAAAGGTTTATTACTATCTATAATATTAATTAGCTATGTAAATATTTTATGAAGCAGAAGATATTGTACACGGAGACAATGTATAACGTGTGAACAATCTCAATGTCTGCCCTAAAGGTGCATAAAAACTACCAGCAAGTCACCAGAGGGAGCCTCTAGATCTTCTCAGCTCTTAGCAATTTATTTAGCTGCTTTACTCGCCTATGTTATTTTGTGCTCAATATCTTCTCCATCTCCAAAATTAATGCATGGAATATGTTTCAAAATATGCTCCTAAAGTATCATTCAGGGATACATGCAAATATAAAGCCAACGGCTCTAAATGCGTAATGGTATGAGATATTTTACAAGTTTAAGCTTTTGCAAATTCTTTTTTGCCTGTAAATAATACTAAATCATGTTGTCAGTATGTATGACATGACAATCTGTGTTGCACCCCACTGCCAGAATAACAAATGCTCTGATTCAAGACTGAAATATTCTGTCTTAAAGGCATAGCACCTTTAAAGCAATGGGTGACCTTTACTATGTTGGAAAGACTTTACCTAAGGGGAACCTGTGATCCTTGCTATTTTATTGAAGTTTACCTAACACTTGCATAGAATTTAGCTGTGTGCTCAAACTCGGAGTAACATGTTCTGGAAGCTTTGTCTACTGAGAGAATGCTTGCCTAATCAGCTACTCTTAAAACCTAATATTCATTAAGCTATTGACTCATTGCAAATACCATTTATTTACATCTTTTTACTCAGTCGCTGATTTGATTCCTAAAGAGTACACAAAAATGGGGATCAGAAGATTTTTTTCATTTGCATTTCTCTGGGTGAAGCCCTGCTTCCGTGGGTCAGTTTTCTTCTTTCTCTTTGCAGAGGAGCACCATGTGGTCATCTACACACTCTACCTACACCTCAGTTACTTTCCCCCTACCCAGTTTCCTCTCACTAAAGTCTGTCTGTACCAAGTCCTGCCCCTATTCACAGATAGACTTACCCCTAAATGCAGCTGCCCCACCCCTTAAAGCCCCTCTCCCTGAGGAGGGAGAGTTCTGGGTAGCCTTCCCTGGGACATGGGTTAAACAGAAAATGAATAAGTTATATATGATGACACAGTAATGTTACAGCTCTAACTCAAGATAACTTTAAAAACATTAACACACAACAGTTATTTGATGTAATTAGAGCATCACAAAACAGATTATCCATAAGCTTACCAGTAGCGTTGCCTTAGTAGCCAGTAGCTATCAGTATTTAGGCATACACATGCAGAAGCTCTCATTAAATAGGCATGGATTTATTCAGTGATTTTGTCTCTTTGATTACTCCACTTTGGCAGATGCACCGGGGTGTGCCTCGAGGTCTGGAGATAGAGATACACAGATCTACATTAAATATCCTTACAAAGCACAATATTTATACCAATCATCCAAGTGCTTCAGAAATGTGCTCAATAGTGCGTAGAGAGGTATTTATAGTTTTGCTAGTATTTATAATGTTAAGACCCTAAATACCTTACATCAATTATAAGTAGCATAACCACTATTTATATTAATAAACCTGCAAGTTGCTTGCTACTTTCAACTGACATAAATTAAAATCTTCTATAGTCGAGTGTACACTCACTGGCCACTTTATTAGGTACACCTGTTCAATTGCTTGTTAACACAAATAGCTAAAGTAATCAGCCAATCACATGGCAGCAACTCAATGCATTTAGGCATTTAGACATGGTCTTTCTGAAGTTCAAACTGAGCATCAGAATGGGGAAGAAAGGGGATTTAAGTGACTTTGAACGAGACATGGTTGTTGATGCCAGAAGGGCTGGTCTGAGTATTTCAGAAACTGCTCATCTACTGGGATTTTCACGCACAACCATATACAGTGGGCAGCAGTTGATTGGATGAAAATGCTTTGTTGATGTCAGAGGAAAATGGGCAGACTGGTTCGAGATCACAGAAAGGCAACAGTAACTCAAATAACCAATCGTTACAACCAAAGTATGCAGAATACCATCTCTGAATGCACAACACTTCAAACCTTGAAGCAGATGGGCTACAGCAGCAGAAAACCACACCTGGTGCCACTCCTGGCAGCTAAGAACAGGAAACTGAAGCTACAATTCGCACAGGCTCACCAAATTGGACAATAGAAGACTGGAAGAATGTTGTCTGGTCTGATCAATCTTGATACCAGCCATGACATTCAAATGGTAGGTTCAGACTTTGGGGTAAACAACATGAAAGCATGAATCCATCCTGCCTTGTATGAACGGTTTAGGCTGGTGGTGGTGGTGTAATGATGTGACATTTTCTTGACACACTTTGAGCCCCAAAGTACCAATTGAGCATCATTTAAACACGACAGCCTACCTGAGTATTGTTGCTGACCATGTCCTTCCCTTTATGACAACAGTGTACCCATCTTCTGATGGCTACTTCTAGCAGGATAATGCACCATGTCACAAAGCTCACATCATCGCAAACTGGTTTCATGAACATGACAATGAATTCTCTGTACTCCACAGTCACCAAATCCAATAGAGCACCTTTGGGATGCGGTGGAATGGAAGATTCTCATCATGGATGTGCAGCCGACAAATCTGCAGCAACTGCGAGATGCCATCATGTCCATATGGACCAAAATTGCTGAGGAATGTTTCCAGCACCTTGAAGAAAGTACGCAACGAAGAATGAAGGCAGTTCTAAAGGCTAAAGGGGGTCCAACCCAGTACATCTCTTCTTCATGTATATTATCCTTTATTTGCCTGAAGAAGAGACCTAGATAGTCTTGAAAGCTTGTAATCCACTATATTTCAGTTAGCCAATAAAAGGTATCATCTTTACCAAATTTGTTCCTTGACTAAGATAAATGTATCTCATTATTTCCATTGCAATGCACAGGAGGACTGCTATTCCAATGTTTCCCATAGTGTTATCTCTATCTTTAAATTCAGACCAAAACATGCCTCCTACTGACTACACCCTCCCGTTAATATAGGAAATACATGTATTTTATTAATAAAGCTCACAATGGTATACTTATGTTTTTGGTTCTGTGGTTCAACCACTAAGACATGTGGGTCTGTCTCTAAATACTTAATAAAGATACAGACCACAAAAGTGTTTTTCTCATGACAACTAAAATGCTACATATTGATTCTCTTGGATGTTACAGGCGTATATAAATGGGCAGGATGATATATAAATAGAATGTCAAGAAAAAGATTAATTATTCATTTGGATACAATTTTATGTAGACTAACTATGTAATTGGGCAGTTTTAATGAGTGATGCAGTTTAGATTTATAGCAGACTTGAATACAATAAATTATTAATATTGGATTAAATTGGTGGATCTAAACAAAAAACAGCGCTGGGCTAAAATGATGTATATGTGGCTGCCGGCTAGATACATGTGGCCACACTGACAATCTCAAAGTGTGTGGCCACATTTACACAGATGATGACCATACACTAAAGGACTGGGTTTGCTGCAAGAGTGACAGTAAATGAGCGGCATTTGACTGGTTTCTCTGGTGGCCTGAAAAAATGTAATTTTATTTGAATGTAGTTTTAAGCTAGTGCGTGGCAAATAGACAACATCACAATGAGGAATTAAATTAATTTTTTATTCACAAGCAGCAGGGAACATGGAGAAGATTTCTAGAGGAACATGGAGAAGATTAAATATAATGGTGCTAGAAGGAGTGAATTGTAGTCTAGGCTAACTAGGCCGACATAGGGCAGATCTCACTTGTAATGCTTGATATCCTCTATAAAGGTGTTCGCCTAGCAAGTACGTCCTCCATAATGTCTCTTATCTGTGCTTTGACCAAAGCTCTGTGGTATGATGTTAAATTCTGTGCTCAATACACATGGTACAAAGATGTCTAGGAGTGATTGAGTAAATTGTGTTGATTCTGTGGGTCAGGGCTAGTGCATTAAACACTGTACATGTGGTATGAGCACTGGATGCTATGAAAGCAAGTGTATGTGTTTTTTTATTACTACTAATATTTGTTTTGTGTAATTATGGTGTGAAACACTGCTTGTTTTGAAAAATCAATATATAATTTCTGTTATCAGGGGTGTTCTGACCCAGCAAGGCACTGGGGTGTCTGGGATTAATCCGCAGGGAGGTGACACCTACTTGAAGGCTCACCACCTTCATAACTTCAACCAAAACACCCCCTTAAGGACGCATCACATGCCTAGGGTGAAGGGGGTTATTCTGGTTGTCAAATCAGACACCCCCCTGATCTCTCATCACTCCCTTGGGAACTCACACTTTGCCAAGGGCTCTGGATGGTCTCATTTCACCCCTAGTGGTTATACAAAATGAGAAAGAAGGAAATAAAGATTGAAGAAAGAAATCGCCAAAACATGAAAATTGTTGGTCCTGTAGGTGATCAAACACATTGAAAAAATTGGCATAATCAGCAAAAATTGTCTCCAACTTAGCAGAATAAAAGATTTTGTTCCCTTTGTGTGCAAATATTTAGGATCAACTCATTAGCCAAAAATCCTAAATACTGCATATATATAAATACCTTTTTTCGATTTGCAAGCATAGCAATGCCTAAAACCTGTTTTTAACAAAAGATGTACACGTATGTTCCTCCTAATGAGGGCCAAAGATAAGTCAAAATGTAATGTTTCCATCTCAGATGTATTATAATGAGATAGTCTACTTTAGATCTTTAAAAAAAGAATTTTGAAAACCAACAAGTTAAAATCACCAATATACAAATAAATAAATTAATAATAATTTAGAAACACTACTTTTATGTCACCATCCTGCCTTTAATCTTCTCTGAACTTTGACACAATATAAAAAAAAACACACAGGCGTAAGAAAAATGAAATAAACATATTTTCTGTTTGTTTAGAAAAGATGGTTACTTAAAGTTATATTCTGCAACTGCAGGGTGACATGATTTTAAATTAAACTGTGGCCATATATTGGTAATGAGATCCTCAGTTGCAATAGGAATATACTGTAGATTTGTACTCGGTTTGTATTAATGTAGTACAAAAAATCATGGTATATCATATGCACTGTTGGTTTCAAATAAATCTTTCATTTTCCAAGTCTTACATAGCTCCATTTGTTAGACAAACCTATAAAATAGGTTTAGGAAGAAAGGACACTGAACCTAGATAGGGAATGGCAGACAGACTACTTGGTGCAGGGCTGAAATTTCACAATATTTGAACAATTTTAAAAATTATCCCCCAGGGTAAGGAAGGAGACAGATGAGCAGCAGAAGCAGTAAGACACTGGGCCTGGGCAGGCACTGGCAGACACTTGGTACAGAACTAAATTTCTACAATATTTGAATTATTTAAAAAATTATCCCGTAGAGTAAAGCAGGAGACAGATGAGCAGCAGCAGCACTAGGGCACTGGGCCTGAGGAGGCACTGGCAGACATGTACATCCAGCCACTTGGAGCTGTATAGCTAAGCTTCAGCTGTGCCAGCACAGCTCCATTAGATTGCTCTCCCGCTTTGTCTCGCCAGCGCTTGTCCTGTCCAGCACTGAAAAGGGTTAACCACTGGTGTCTTTGCAAAAGGAAACAGAGTTTGGGGGGAGTATCCAGTAGGGGTGCAAGGTGCCCCCACATATATATGTTTGCAATGTGGCTCTCAACCCGATTTCCATGAATAATGCAACTCAAAGAGCCAACTGAAAACAACTTGCATTTACATACGCAAATGATCACTCACAACTTATCTACACTCAACTGTAAGAAAGTCAAGTCAATGTGAGTTGAAGAAAACAAGCAACTCCTTAACCTTTGAATTGTTTGCCTGTTGCAAACACAAATTGAAACAAAGTTCAACTCACAATCCCAGGAGGGTTGTGAGCTGACTTACAAGTCTGCAGAAACAAAATGTTTAAAATGAAACAGTTGTCCAACAGGACCACCTATTAACCAAGCGTGGTGGAATCGTCGCCCCCTCTTTCCATACAACGTAGGCATTGGGGAATAAATCAACCTGCAGGTATAGTAGTCCCCAGGTTTATTTAATTAATCCTGATCTCGCCACACCGAGGTGCAGGAGACAAGCTGGACATCATTAACCCTTCGTAGGTTAGCCCCTAATTCAACTGACCCTGTGTCGTCTTTGTGAATAAATCTAGTTGAAGTTCAGTTACTGAACACTGACCTATGTCACTCCTGAATTCATCAATGTTATATGAAATTCAAAATATGTCAGGTATTTACCAAAGTGAAATTGAGCTGAAACTCTCCTGTACTTGGAAGGATGCCTTGGCTGCTTTAAACCTCGTTAGTTTAGTCTTTAAAAGCTAGGGTGTCTCAATTTTAAAATTTGAGGTTTTAGCTGTCTTAGTATGATGGGAGTTGTAGCCATTACATGTCATGAGTTGTCTATCCTTGTAAATGACCCATGACAAATATAAAAAAAAAAGTTATAAATTCAGCCAAGATTTCATAAATATATGGGGAAATGAATAGGAAGATATCATTTTTGAAGGAGCCAGAAAGGAATATGTCCATAGATATCTATATAAGACAACACCAAATGTTAGGCATCATCTGGGTAATTTTAAAAACTGTGACTTCTTGGCTCATGGGATTTGTTTTAGCTAACAGATTTAGGGTAGAAGACAACTATTTTGAGGTGTGCTAACAATGTGGCTGGTCACTTTTTGGATATTTGGATACTTTAACAATAAGTTAATAGAAATATAACACAAATGCCCTTATTTCAGGGGTCTTATTTAATTTACTAGAATCTTGAGGAGATCTGTACTTCTATTATACCTGGATCCAACATCTGTTTCCAGTCATGTTTCTTTAGGAATCAAGTGTTTGTCCACAAACTTGTGGTCTCCTGGCACTTGATAGCCTTCATCTTAATCCCAAACCATTCGTCCAAACACTTCTACAGCCATCAATAGATTTAAGCTGTTTCTAATGCCTTCCTTGAACTTGCCTTGTCTCTTGTCAGCCAGGCAGAAGCTTTTTTTCATCAGGAGCAAGTTTCAAAGCCTCTACCCTGCAGCCATCCCAGAGTGTATTTCTTTGTCAGAATCCTAATGACGATTCATATACATATGAGACAGTCTCCAGCAGGAAATCTGAAGAGCTCCTGGGTAAATACACTGTTCTCTGACCTCAGACCTTGTTCTATATTTTAATCTTTGGCATAGATCTCCCCAACTTTTTGAATCATAGATTTATTTCTACAGTGAAAAGTGTCAGTTTAACCGGTGGTACTAGAACATAAAATTGTCTGGGTGGCCAGGCTTGAGAGGCTTGCAGTAGTGTCAATAAGATAGGGAAAAAACAAGTACATATTGCATGATTAATTGTGTTTATGACATGAAATGCCCTACTAAAAAATATATAAATTATTACTTTTATAATATAATTAATATATTTTTTTATTATCATGGGACTACAAACAGACAGGTTATTACAACAAATAAATGCAACAATACATGTCCAAGTAGTTATGGTGGGATGGGGAGGACAAACATTACCTGTACGTTACATGCCAATGCTTCATAAAATGTTATATATTGTATACCTCTGCATCTATATTTTATATTAATGTGGAAAAGTAAAGCAGAGGTTTTTTTTGTAGTGGCAGAGTGAAGGACCCTGTTGAAAACATTGTTTTTTTCCCACGGAGTAAGAATGCCAAATCCTAAAGCTCTGAGCTGTAAACTGTACTCTTCACTGGTTACTCAACTTACACTACTTCAATTCAAGTTGACTTTCATACCAAAATGCTGCAAACTGCAATGAGAAGCATATCTTTTCAGCTATTCAAAGAAGTTCGAGTAGTAGACTTAAAAAAGAGCCACCATAAGAGTCCCTGTTGGTGACATGGTCAGGTGTTGCAATACTTTTGTCCATATAGTGTATATCAAGAAGCTGTGACCTTCTACATTACAAACTGTTACATTACCAATGACACTTTAGTGATATGTTTTTTTAGATTAATAGAATAGTAAGTAAAACTCAGACAGACATACAAGGATTAAGAGACCCAATGGCTGCCCCGCTCAATGTGGCAGCCTAGGCTAGAGACATGTTACAGAACTATTTAAACTTGATTAGATTTGTAGGCCTCATAATTAGCTTAATTGTTCATATGACTATTTTCTTGCAAAGCTAACCCATCTTGCAAATTCAACGAGTAACTATCCTTATATATATATATAATATTGCATTACAAAGCATGAATTCACTCCTTACTGCACAAGAAGTATCTGGTATAGGTTAAAGTATAGTTAATGAGAATATATATATGAGTAGACTTTTAAGAACCATGACTAAATCCCCTGCACCTTCTGTTACTGTGCCTTGGGGTTTCATTTTGTTTTGAGAACACAGAGACACTAAACAAAGGGGTGGGAAGAATATAGAAGAGCAGATAATCAGTAACAGGATTGATAAATCTGGATTAAGATTATTATAGAAAGGATAAGGTCCTGTCAATGAACTGACACTTCACTTCTCGTTCTATTGTCTAATTATCACAAGATAATACAACAGCAACATGGATGATCACATGAACACGATACAACACAACTTTCAAGCTTCAAAGACAAAGCTTATTCTTAGAATGCTAGACATTAGAGCAAACAGAATGAGTAAAAAGAAACACACTCACCAACATCTTACCAGGGATGCTGCTAAAGATTATGCTAATCTGCACTTCATTGTCCTCCACAAAATGTTTTCATACCAGGTCTTTTATCTGTGGTTGGAGGGATGCACAACCTCTCAACTCTGTGACAGGGAACACTTTCTGTGTGGCTTCTGTGTAATTAACACCAGCACTAGACCTTTTCTCCTCATTCACTTCCCAAGCTTATGGTCTTTTAAAGGTACCAACAGGGGAGTGTGCTTTTACAATAACTAATCACCCCACTGATCACTGCAGCTTATATTCAGTTACACATCCCATCTGTTAGGAACAAACTGATCAAGTACCTTGTTTTAAAATTGCATTGTCCTAGAGGGCCATAATAAGCAGTGATTATGGACATGTTTGAGTATCCGCCATATGGACAAAAGTATTGGGACACCTGACCATTACACCAACAGGGACTTTTATGACAGCATTCTAAATGGCTGATGGAGAAATGCCAAGATGTTTTGGACAATGCTATTCTTCCAACTTTGTGGGAACAGTTTGGGGAAGGCCCTTTTTTATTCCAGCATGCAGCATGCCTTGGTGCACAGAACAAATTCCATGAAGACATTGTTGGATGAGTTTGCTGTGGAAAAACTTGATTGCAGAGAGCCCTGACCTCATCTTCCTTGAACACTTTTGGGAGGAACTTAAATGGTGATTGCGAGTCAGGCATTCTTGTCCAACATAGTGCCTGATCTCACAAATGCTCTACTGGATGAATGGACAATAATTCCTACAGAAACACTCCAAAATCTTTTGCAAAGCCTTCCCAAAAGAGTGGAAGCTGTTATAGCTGCAAAGGGAGACCAGCTACATATTAGTGTCTATGTATTTAGAATACAATGTCATAAAGGTCCCTGTTGGTGACCTGGTCAGGTATCGCAATAATTTTTTCCGCATATCAAGAAGCTGTGACCTCCTACATTAAAAACTGTTATATTACCAATGTCACTTTAGTTATATGTGTTTTAGATTAATAGAACAGTAAGTAAAACTCAGATAGACATACATAGGTTAAGAGACCCAATGGCTGTGCCGCTCAATGTGGCAGCCAAGGCTTAGGCTTAGGCTTTAATATGGCACTGTAAAAATCACTGAAATGGGTGTTTGCCATTTTCAGGGGAATGTTTGTAAAACTATTGGTAGTATGACATATTTGGCTTACTGCACCAAGTATTCCTGTTTGTTGACAGTCTGCAGTCTATTGGGAGTTCATAGCTAAGATCCCACTTCCATATGGGTAGATTCTAAGGCCATGTTTTAGAAACTGACAGACTAAGGTTGTCTGTGTATTGCTTAAACTAACCGGGAAATCAAGCATATCACACATGATAATGTTAAATAAAAGCCACCATGAGCAAAATAAAGCATGGAACTATTAAAATGCAAGGTCAAGTATAAACTACCGTGGATAATATTTTGTTATTTATTCTTGAATAAACGATGAGTAGTCTGGAGTCTAATAATATTACATACCATAGGCGAAAGACTCAACTATTTGAAATATGCAAGAAAATATTAAGAGTTAATCAGAAATAAGTAGGTTTGCCAAAAATGTAGTGTGTTATTAATATAATAGTTAATGCATTAGTTTTATATAAGTTAACTAAATATAAGAAAGCTTAAATATGCATAAATAACTCATAATTAAAATATGGGCAGAATAGATGGGCCAATTTGTTTTTTGCTGCTGTCACTATCTATGTATCTATATAACATCTGGACACGTCCGTTGAAACTAAGATAATTAAATTAGGAAAAGACTTGAGCTAACAGGCTTCAAATAATCAAGTACATGAACTAATGCATGGTAAAAATAGGGTAGTGGTTATTGGTTTGCAAACGGTATAGTAATGTGAAATTGAGACATTAAAAAAAAAAGAGAGAGAGAGAGAGAGAGAGAGAGAGAGGAAGCGGACCAGAAGTGTAAAATTGGCATTTCCCTACTGCTGAAAGTTCTGACTGTATAAGCTGTTTAGACCACACAAAACATGAAATGCACAGTTAGATCTTTACAAATTTCATGAAATCTTTTTCGGATATCTCAAAAATCCTTAACTGCTTGAATCTTTTGTGTTTCAGTACTGGTGACTGACCCATAATCTCTTTCCCAGCTAGTGTACCAAATCTTTAGCAGGCCATGTCACCGACTCCAACAGCAGCTTAAACTCACTAGAGGGAATACCAGAAAGTGAAAAAAACTACAATGCTAATGTTTTCAAAGCCTGAAGGCATTGGGAAAAGAGGTCAAAGATAAAGAAAAGATATAGTCCAGTACAAAAAGATCATTAATGTAGAATCTTCTTGATGAAAATCTCACATCTGTTTGTACATGATGCAAACAAGATAAATACATTTTATAAAGACTTCTTTTTGGATCAGACTGCAACACAAACCAAAAGCCTTCTTCTGTTGCTGTTGTCACGAGTACTTTGTCCTACGGTCTCTACTGCTCTTGTAAACAGAAGCAGCATCAAAGTGAGAGCAGATAAAGTCACATCAATGGATTAAAGCCTTCTGCATGAAAATTAGCTACCTAGGGTGGGATAAACTTAATATGTGAAAGAATGTTATTGAGGAGGAATAATGCTCCAAAAATCTCTGTCAGTCTGTGTGTAATGTCCTAATCTAATGCCTGACACCAAGGCCTTAGGCCAGTGTTAGTGTTAATCAACGAAATACCCATCTGTGTTCCCTGTCCTTATAGCTATTTAAACCTAACCTAAACTCAATTATTGTCCCTTAGAGACCAAGATGGGATATTAAGTTGAATGAAAAGGATTGTATCCCTCAAAGAAATCCCAGTGTTAAAATGCAAAGGTGTCAACACTGCTTGCTAAATTTCAGTTAAACAGAGATTAGATGCCTGTTTCAGGCATGTGAAACATTGTATTGATTAAACCTGGCAAAAAGATAGAGAGGAAAAAAAAAAGAACACAAAAATCTCTGTTTAACCAAAGGCTCAGCGTACAAAGAGAAATGTAATGAAGGTATAATGGCAATTTTGTTTTATGGTAATTATTATTTGTCTGGGACAGAATGAACTCTGAAGTTTGTTTGAAGTGGAAACTGAGTTAAAGAACTCAATTAAGGTGTTAACCAACAGCTGTACTGAATGATACCCCTATCAAAGAACACAATGATTGTCTGTGGAATAAGAAATTTGTCACTAGGGTAAGCAGTATGGCTCATAATTCAAGTCCTGCTTCAGTCACAAATGAGTTAGTGTAGTGTTTCTGACAAGCAACATTTATTTCATATCCCAAAGATATTCATTACTATATATTTTATGTTTCCTGCGCTGTTGAGTAAAATGCGAGTTTTCTGTTTTATAAATTTTTCTTTATATATTTTTATTTTTTAAAAAGTAGCCTACATTTTTTGCACAGTAAAACTATTTCTAGAAATAATAACATTTAGGCATAAAGGTAAATTACAAAACAAATGTATTCTCTATTGGACATTTACTGCAAAATAAGCAATAGAATATATTGGAATGTAGGTTTTTTTGCATAAATATATTTATAGAAATAATACAAATTAATAATACATGTAAATACATGTACATTTATATATTTGCAAAATATTATTTAACTATGTTACAAAATAAACTAATTAAAATGTTTTATCTGCATATTATAAGAGACTTTATGTATGTTAGTAGCAGAAAGAGAGAGGCCGATGTGCCACTTCACAGATCTCTGGTCAGACCTCACCCAGGGACCTATTCACTAATGAGAGATGGGGGTGAGGGTGGTATATTTGATCATTATATCCCTCATTTAATTACTCCCACCCCACCATTAAGGAAGAGTGGGCAATTATTACCCTTTCTTGGTTAGTAGGGGGCCGTGGGGATCCACATTTTATTATAGTAAAATATACATTACTTATTTTGGTTTTTTTAAAATTTAATTGGACATGAAGTTAATTTGTTGTGAAATTGTGCAAGTTTCAGAGGAGGAGGTTTAGAAGAGAAAGAATGTGATGGAAGCGTGGACAGATGTGAAGACAAGAAGTCTTAGTCAAAAAAATAGAAAGTCAGAGGCTTACATATAATATATGAAAGTATAACTTTACTAAGAGGGTGGTAGATAAGTGGGATAAAGTTGAGTTTGACATAATGGGCATATGAGCTAGTTCTTATTTGCCGTTAGATACTGTATTTCAATGGGTCCATGTAGAAGCTGTGAATCTTACATTTAAAAAATACACTAGACAAAAACTATAAAAAGTCATAATCTCATAAAGGATAAATTCAGTTTTGTTAATGCCTCTGGTGATTTTCCTAGACATCTTATTAATGTCTCAAAATCCTCAACAACTTCTCCAACACATTGATTGGACCATAACCCTACTTTCCAGTCTACATTTCTTGATAAATCACAAAAAAATCTGTCCTCACCCCATCTTAATGCATGGATTTTCTGGGATTCACGATACATTCTTTACAAACTTCCTGAAGTTTGTCAAGAAGGAAATTCAGTTGATTCTTCAAATGAAATTGATTTATTTGCAAATACTGGCAAGGGTAACGGTGACTCAATTCAAGCAATATTTCCAGCTCCTCTTTGTTATCAGCCCTTCAAAGGTTGAAGACCAGACATTTACAGAGAGATGTTAAGTACACGGATCATATTTCTCTCTTATTAGAAGTGATGGAAGAACTGACGTAGTGGTTAAAACGCGTGGAAGCATGGAACAGCAGAGCAGTCTTCAGACCAGTACCAGATCTGGTCATAGAATCAGTCAGCTTGGTTGGGGTGCCTGCTGCAATTCTGCGACCACAGGAGGGAAAGGGTGGAGGAAGCCAACCTTCACATAAACTGCCTGGAACTTCTAGCGGGTTTGTTCGCTCTGAAATGCTTCACAATGGACAAAGTGAACTGCTTTATACTTCTTCGGATGGACAATGTTTCACCAGTGCAATACATCAATAGTCCCAGGTCGAAACTCTTAGCACAATTAGCCAAAAGATATTGGCATTTTTGTTTGGACCATAGTATCACCTGTAGAATATATCCCAAGTCTATCCAATGCAGCAGCAGACTGGAATTCCTGGTACCTTCTGAATCACAGCGATTGGAAACTCAACAGTATGATTTTCTATCATCTTCAGGATTTATGGGGACTTTATTACACAGACCTTTTTGCGTCACGGCTCAACAGACAATTTCCACTTTTGTTTAGTTGGAGACCGAATCCGGAGGCACTGGTCATGGATGCCTTCCAGCACCAATGGCCCAAGGCTGTCAATTATGCTTTTCCACTTTTTTTCCATTATTTTACAGGTGTTATCTCAAGTGAGACCTTATTGGTCCACGCAGCCATGGTTTCCCACTCTCCTGGAGATGTCAATAGATCTTCCTTGACTTCTACCATCCTTCTCAGAGCTACTGACCAATCCAGCAGGGGAATGCCATCCCTTAATCCTATCCAACAACCTACCTTTGATGGCTTGGCTCTTATCAGGACCTTTCAAAATCAGCTCTCCAAATACAGCAAAACGTATGAGTTCCAGGTACTGTCACAAATTACTGAAATGTCTGGAAAGTATGGAATGGTTAGTGCTTGGAATGGGATTTGGATCCCATTCATGCACCTCTTACCTCCATAGTCAATTTTCTAGCACATTTGTTAGAAATGGGGAAGGCCTACAGGACTATCAACATTTATCATTCCTAGTTGGGAAACATCCGCTGATCTGTAAAACAATGAAGGGTATTAGGATACAGAATCCTCCAATTCCATGATACAGTTCGACGCAGGACATCTTATCGAGTTGGCCTGGAAATGACTTTTAAACAGCTCATGGCGAAACTCACCATTTTGTCATGGCTTGTCTCTTGTAAGAGGGTTTCCAAAGTTCATGCTCTTGTCACTGCATCATAGTTATTCTTTCTAGATGTACCAGAAAATCCAAAACTTGTTATGCATCATATTATACTTTTAGTGTTCATCAGCTACTTATTTCTTTCTGCAAACCACATTCTCCGGTCACTTCTACTTTAGTTAGATGGGTTTGTTGGGTTATGCAGTTGGCGTGCATTGATATCTTCTTTTCTTAAGCCACATTTGTACCACTCCGCTATGGCCTCTAGGATTTTTTTTCTGGGTGTAGTCTGGGTGGCAGATTGGTTCTATTTTAAACCTATACCACATATGTCTAAGTCTGTTGTGTTATGATTGGTTTAAACTTGCATAATATGAGCCTTTTGTCTGGATTGTCCTAAAGCCAGGAGGTGAATATTATCCCACCTTATTTATTAAAAAATAGTTTATTTCAACAGGACACAGAATAGGGCAAGGTCAATCACAGCATCATATATAATTTTGGTTTTTTAATTTTTTTTTTAAAACTTTTTAGAGGCTCCAGGCATCCATTTATAAAGGACTTTTCACGTGATCAGGTCATAATGTGAGAAATCCAGCATGGGCAGGGTGAAGGAAGCCCCCTGTTGCTGGAACCAGTGGTTAGTGCTGTGCACAGGACTATGCCATCAATATAGTTTTTTCCAAATTTTTTCATGATGGCATAGAACATCATGAAAGTTTTAAGGGGTTTCATCCACTTGTTGTCTCTTTTTTATGCCTCTAACATCTTCAAGTCTTTACATATTTTTAAAGTCTCTTCCAAGACACATTCACATTTCTCCCCTTTGTTCAATTCTCAATGTTTTTCAGTCACTTCCTTTCTTCATACTCACACCAGCTTAGTGCATGTTGCATTAAGTAAGGGTGACACCCTGCACCTTTAATTGGCACCTTTCCTCACCTAGAACTGAAAATCACATTCTGTCAATAGATTTGCAAACCTTTTAAAAATTTCATAAGATTTTTAACCGTGCAGAATAGTACATTGGAGTCCAAAGGTTTATAGTACAACTCATTCCTTCCAAATCTAATGCAAAGGCAAATAAACCCTTTACATTCTCAAACTTCTCACATAATTATGTGGCTGGCTCCCTGTAGCTCTCCCTCGCGTGCTGTTTATAGGTAGCAAGAAGAGGGCACACGAGATGACTAGGTGCAAATAGTCTCAAAAGAGACATGGTGTGGGCATAACCTGGACGGAGGGCTGGGTCCCTTAAGGACCCATTGAAAACAATGCATTTTGAGCCCATACGTGTACGGGCTTTTTTAAGGGGTTAAAAATACCAACACAAAGGCCCAGTAATCAGCTCCAAATTCCAGTGCTTCTTGGTGAAATCTACAGAGTTCCCAGGTACAAGTATGGGCATTTCCTGAGTTTATTTACTTTAAATAGCGAGCAAAACTAGATCCCTATACTACTATACTATATAGTAAAATAATAGTAAAATAATTTCACCAAATATGTTTTTATACTCTTCTGTAAATCTTTGTTAAGATATTAAGTGATCAAATCTAAATTTAGCACCACATATTAGTAATTGTAACCTGCACATCCTGGTTGGTTTTCCTATTGACCACATGACATGATTATAATTGTTTTTTATTATAATCAGTATAAAAATAAAACTGTACAACAACAAAAACGGTATTACCATATATGAATCCAATATTCATGTTATCACTATATAGAGAACAGGTGCAATGTCTGGTTTTCCTCTAATTGTGAAGATCAGAAAGTTTCATAAACAACCAAGCTATGTCAAGAAGAGGAGAGATCTATAACAGTCGATGACAATCAGTGATACCCACAGCTGTCAGAAAGAAAGAACAGTTCTCCGATAAATGGATAGGAAGCTAGCTTGTAAAAAAAAAAGAACAAATTATACAACGATGATTTCACTTTGAAAGATTTACTTCATTTGATGACACCATTATTAGCTCAAGTCTATTTATCAACATGTATATGTTCATGTTTCTCAATATTGTTTTTCAATTTTATGTTTTTCAATAGCTAGGCGGTCCAAATTATAGTCAACAGGAAAATAAATCAAAGGCAAAGGCGCAGTTTGGTGACACAGTAACTATGCCTCCTGCAGAAATCACGGTTAGGCTATAATTTCATTCCAATAAAAATGATGAAGTAGAATAGTTTTTTTTTTCCTTTGGATGTTCATACGCAAATAGTGTTTACAAGTTCCATTATTCAAACCTTGTCTTTTCAATGTATGTTGAAGTAATGAAAACACTTGGTAGATGTTGCATATCAGATATAGTTCTAGAATGTTCTGCCTGGGTCAACTAGAGTTCAACACAATGAGAGGTGTACTAAATGATATGGTAACTATACCCTCCAATGTTTCAGGTGTCCAAATCAGGCCACCTATTTTGGTGGATGTAGCAATAGGTGGCTGGTGCTTGAAGTGGGCAGGGCTGGTGATAGAAATAGGTGTCATTGAGCCATAAGCATTTAACAATAAAAAGTATGGAAAATCTATATAAATTAGGTATTTCTGAAATCAGGACACCTGAATTGGTAAATTCACTTTACTTAATTTAGTGAGGATTCAGAGGGAAAATTTATAAAAAGTTTTTTTTCAAAATTTCACTAGTTTTTACTAAATTTCTCATCCTAATTTTTCAGCTAATCATCTAACTATGGTATCAAAAGAAAGCTCTATCTCTCCTTGAAAAAGCAATGTATAGTTTACATGGGTACGCTATTCGCAGGAAAAGAGAATAATCGATGAACCAACATACCGCAAAAATGGCAAAATTGCTCCGGGACTTGAGGTACCAAAAACCCCTGGGACTAAAGAGGGTTAAGGGTTAAAGAAATAATTTTTTACAATCGTCTGATTATACAAAGCCACAGGTGTAATAGTTAACTTTCACAATGTTAGCCACAGACTGAACAAAGCTACCAGGTACATCTTGGACTAAGTATTTAATCAGGGGTTTTGTAAAAGATAGCTAGGAATCCAGCCTGGAAAAGAGACCTGAAAGCAGCGGGGATTGATCACCAAGCTGCAAAGTGCAGGTATAATAGGAAAACTGAGAGAGGGCTGTAGATATTGTTCTTCAGGTGCCTGGTTTAGCTGTGGTTAGCCAAGGATACAGTCAGGCAAGCAAACAGCCTGGCCATAGTGCAGTTAGAGCTCCAAGTGAGTGGTAGGTTCTTATTTATGTCTGGTTGGTTTTTTTTACATATATATGTGTTGTCCTCGCATCTGTATGCTGATTTAGTACAGAATACAAACTGCATTATTTTAAGAAAATCCTGCTTAAAGTGGCCTGTACCCCAAACAACAATCCTCAGAATCAGTGCTCCTCAACCCTCTCCTCAAGGCACACCTAACAGTCCAGAGTTTAGGTATTACTCTAAGGTGTTTAACGTCGTTTTGTTAATTAATTGTGCAATACCTTAGCTATAATACAGATCCTGAGGAATTTCTGTTTATAGAAATGTTTATTCTCCTAAAGAGGACATGTTGAAACTTTCTCTAAAGCCTTTATTGACCATGCAAATGGAAAATGAGTTGAGGCAATATAAAAGATTAAATAATAAAAACTTTAATGAAACACCTGTCAATTTATGAAAGAAAATTACGAAAGAATACTGCCACAAATGCATTCTCCCAATGATCCTTGATAAAAAGCAAAGGCTCTCTGAATACTTCCTTTGTCATTACTCATTAGAGTTGTGAAGTCATTTGCCTCTGTATGTTCAGTTCATTATATTTCCTTCTAAAATGCTCTTATTTGGTCATCTTGACAGCCTGACAAAAAAAATTAAACCAAAAAGTTCATTTTACCATCTACAAACTGGAACAATACAAATACCTAACATAACAACCTTGTTGCCTCTCAATGTTATCGAATATTTATCTCAACTGAAGAAAAAAGTTTAGAGTTACTTAACACTAAAAAAAAGTAACAAGTTTAATGATTTTCGCAGCAGATAATAATTCCATCTCAACGAGTCAGATGACCAAACGCGTAAGGAAGCGCTCACATATATTTGAAATTTAATTAAAAGTCAAAGGACCATTGCAATGACAACTCAGCAGAAAGCCATTTATTTTTAAAATCTAATATACTCTTGATGACTAAAGGCAAAGACGCATGCTGGCTTTTGCAGTTAGCTCTAACTGATACAAGATACTTGATGATTTTTTGCACACAGGGTGGTTCTCAACTTGCAATAGAGTAAATTGGAAGATTTTAATACAGTACTTTTTTAACACTGCAAAAAATCCTCATTAAAACTGTGTGATAGGCTATGTACTTTTTCATTATGAACTAGCCTAACAGCTGATAAATGAGATACAATTATGGATTTATTTAAATCTATTGTCAAATTAGCCCAGAAAGACTGGAGAGTTATCTAATTTTAACTCGGTATTTTTTTGCTCTAACACATTTTTCCCTTTTAATGAGAATGCAGTCGAATTCCTAAGTCTCTTAACCGAAAAGTTTTCGGTGACATTTTAGGCCCATGACAGAAATAAGATATATCTTATCTTTTGTTCAGTGATCTATGATTCTTTGGCTTAATTTGTCATACAAAAAAAAATGTAAGTCTCTCTCCATCATACTCCAATTAATTAAGTTATAGATACATTTGTAATATATATAGTTTAACAAGACTACAAAAATCCAAAATATTTTATGAAGCTGACATTAACTGAATGCAAAATGTAGCATTTCAATAATTGGTATAAGAAGTGTGAATGCACTAGAAAAGGGAAGCTAGTTAAATATTTTTTTTATATGAAAAACCATTTTAGATCAAATGCAAATATATTTAATTGTCAGTGTCTATACCTTTACCTGCTTGAAATTATATTGTTTTTGTTAGCTGTGGGAAGCCATTTTCCATTTTCCTACTGAGTGAACTACGCAAAAGCCCAGTCAATTTTTACCCAAATCATAAAGAAACATAGAAAAAGTCAATGTAGATAGATGCTTGTGTGGGCCAAAAAACTCATTGAGTGTAGTAGTTTTAACCAGTTTGGCTCAGACTTAAACTCCACTGTTTGGGCTCAAAGTAATAATAGTTGTTGTCTGTATATGTAACTACTACTATTATAAACAGGGTTTTTGTTTCAATAAAGTGATTCATAAAATGTTTGTCATTTTATGTCAAACAAGTATGTGATCCCTACATAACAATAATGGATTGTATAATGTATTATATTATATATCATGCTTCTAATAATCCTAGGGACAACATTTCAATATATAAAATCCAGGAAGATCTTAGGTGGCATTTGCTATTGATCAGACATATTAATTGATAAGTCGATTCTCCTTTATATTTTAGCTTACATTAATAATTTTAATATAATGTGTGACATTTAATGTGACAAAATAAGTTGTTGTTACTTATTGTTTTATATAGTTCCATCATATTCCACAGTGCTGTACGATGACAGTAAAGTAATACGTTCTTTTTTTCATCTTGGCAAGGCTGTCCAGCTCTAGCCCATCATCCACATTCAGATATTCACAACAAAGAGTATTGTATGTAACCCAAGCCACTACAGAGTTTATATTTCTTTGTGTTCATTTGTTTGATGTTTTAATAAGATTTCTATATTAAATTGTTCTACCATTTGTAGCACAGAATAACATTACAACTGTCTCTTAGTACCCATGAAAATGAAGAGTATAAGTACAACAAGATACTACTGCTACTTCTGTTTTTATGATTTGTGTGATTTAGGGTGTCCTGGAGGAAGCTTCCAAAATGGGTAGATTCCAATCCTAAAGATCCCAAAGCACAAATGCGCCAAGCAGGACTATTTAGTACAGCTTACATACACATGTATGTAGGAGTGATGAGTGTATGCTAGCTAAAAAAAAAAACAGTGAACTCGCAAACTCATTAACCTGCAAGTTCAGAATAAGAGTTGGAACTTAAAAAAGAGAATAATTTTAATTTAAATATGCTTGAAAATTATAGGCATTGACCTACTGGTACCATTTCATAGGATTTGTTTGCAAACAACAAGCAGCATTGATCTTCTGAAAAATAATCAAACATAACATCTGAATCCTTAATTCTTCTCTATCATTATACATAAATATGAATTCTATAAATGATATACAACATTTTGAAATTAATTTTTGCTAGATAAATACAATAAAGAAAAGCAGGCAGGTGTATATGTGTTTACACCTCTTTAGAAATAAGATTTGCTGAAAAGCCCTAGCACTGTTAGAATTTCCAAGGTGTAAATTGCATAAATGACCCTAGGCTTTATCTTTTGCCTTTATTTTTTATTTTTTGCGGGTGGGGGGTGAAACAGAAAAATAGGAATTTGAAATTATTGTTTGTCATATATCTTAATTATGAGTAGGCTATGATTTCTGACCAATTTCAATTAAAGTAGAAAATACTATAAGTAAAATCTAAATCTAAAATACATCTAATCAGTTGATCATGAAATGTGCATCTGGGGTTGTAGGTTACCTGGTGAAGATTAAAGTTGCCTCATATTTGGTTCTAAATGTTTGTAAAAGGTGGGATCAGTCTAAAATGCTGATGGAGAGGGACAGTCACCCTTCTAACGGGAAATATATGCTCCAGCACTGCCCTGTAATAAATAGTACCAAAATGTAATACATGCCTTATTGAAAAGCAGATCACTCTGCCTTTAACAAAAGGAGAAGAGAATGCACTTTATCCCTCTAAGAATGAGAAACAAAGGAATAGCTGTTGAACCTGTCATACAAAACTCAAATGCCTTTAGCTGAACAATTCGAGGAATTAGCTTGTGCATAACCCAGCTAAATTCTTGAATAAGCCAAGCTGATGCAGAAAGAAAAAAAGTAAAAACAGCAAAACAATTATCAAAAAAATATCCCAGACCAACTTAGTGAATAATACTTATGAACCATTCTACTTCACTATTAATTGTTTTTTTATTTGTTTAATTTAAATAATATGCATTTCAAAAACATTGTAAACACTATAAATAGCACAAAATCTTAGGGGCAATTCTGAGTTATGAGTCTTTCAATTTATGAAGCACAACAAGGAGTAGGTTGATCTACCAGGAAAGATAACAGTCTTCTTTTTGTACTTCCAAATATTTATCAGGATGCATTTTATAATAAGGAACGGATCTAGCTACATTTACGTATTTATTTTTAATCACAACCATATGTAGTGAAATGGAGCATACTGCTTCATACAGGTGCCAGTTTGCATAATATTATATGCCTAAATATGAATGTGTGCTTTTGGAATAAAACTCTCTGTAGCTGGATTTATATTTCACAGCACACAAGCCCTACTTAATGCACATTTTTCCCAGATTCCACAGCCAATGCAACAGAAGGTTTTGTTTAGAAGACCCAACTGCGGTCCTATCGGTGTTTCTCTCATTTATATCAGCATCATTATCCTTACATCATCTATGAAATTAATGCAGTAAACCTGTACTGTATTACAGCATGAGTCTTTAATGCCACTCCAAAAACAGACAAACCAGCTTGACGAATTTATTTCCACCATCCAAACTAGATAGCAGTGTTTCAATTAAACTCCTTACTTGCTAAAAAGAAATATTTTTTTCCCCTATTTAGACCGAACATTTCCCTCAAGATGGAGTGACTTTACTTCACATGCTGATTTCTCAAGATGAGTTGAGGCATGACTGTCCTATCCATTGTGGACAGGTGTCCACTCCCGTGGTTTTCTTTTGTGTTGAGAAGTAGATATTTGTTTTAAAACAGAGGTCAACAAGCTGAAGCAAACCTTTGTGATAACAGTCAACTTTGAGTACCAACTGTCTTCCCTATTAAGTAACCTATGACAAGACCAGAGCCACCATCGCTGACAGCATACTGCCTGGTTTCCCCTTTTCACATAAAAGTTCATTTACTTACCTAAAAAATGGCATTGAGTCAACAAACCAAGTTTTCCCATGATCTAGTGAATTTCTTATAGGAATTTAGTCTCATGGAGAGATAGAATGGATGGGTGTAGAGAGGAGCTCATAAAACATCTGTTACTGAATGTATGACTTAGTTGCCACTGAAATTTTATTTTAATTTCTCAAAGGAACCATTTGGGTGATTTTAAGAATTTGGTGGTGGGCACATTTCTCATTTTTCCATGTATAATATTATTATATCATTTTTTTACAGGCTGCTGCCCGTGTCATATTATTGAATTCAAATTCATGGTTTGCATCGATAAGTAAATTAATACATTTATTTAAGAATCCAGCTAGTTCTTCTTTTTTTTGTAAAATACATTTATAGATTTATTGATGTTTCCTTATTAAAAACCTTCTCCACCTGGTGATGAAATGTTAAAGATATATGTGGATTTTTGTTTGTATAAATGTTATTATTAGTCTATTATTTAAAATAATATATTTAACAGTTTTTTACCTTTTCGTTGCTTCAGAGTTCTAATTTCATCATTCTCCTCTACTATCTTTTTCTAAACTGTCACTTTATGCTCCTTTGAACCTTTAAAACAAGTATACCTATTTTCTGTAATAAAGAACCCTTAGCGAGGCACCCAGCAGAGCTATCTGTTGCACTTGACATCGGTTTTCATTTCCTTGACACCAACTCTCTACCTTGCTGCTAGTCTACCAGAAACGTAACATATCCAGGGCAGTCAGTTCTAGGTCTTGTCTGTTGAGATAAATATTTTGCTAAAATAACATTTCACTCCTTCTTCTAATACATCACATGATATATAAAATAAAGACATTTTAGCTTACAATCTGTAACAATACGGTACAGAGTATTAAATCAGATGGCATTAAAAAAAGTTCATGCTCTAAAATTTCGCTACGTAATCCTCACTTACTTTAAAGTTCCATCGATGTGTTTGTTTTATCAGTAGGTGGTGAGATTTATTAGGGGATGAAGTATGAGTCAGAACTAACTTAAGCCAGTGTGATCTTATCCTTGAGCAGTGAGTGCTTACGGTAAGTCTTGTAGAATTGCACAGGGTCCTAAATCATTTGAAGGGGAACTCAATTACCTTGCTTGCCTGGCTGACTTTTCCAAGCATAGTTCTGTTTTTGCTGTGGGAACAGCCCCGTCCTAGAAATATGTAATATACACTCACTTTGCTATTAAAAAAACTCCACTTTACTAACAATTGCAGGGTGTACTCCCAATAACCATTAAAAGCTTATGTAGTAAAAACTACTGGTTTAAGTGTTTTTGCGGATGTGAAACATGTAAGGTGTTTTCTGTTCACCCCCATTTGTAATGTCCTGAGGATTTTTGGTCAGGGGCGAACAGGCTTACGCTTGCTCTGGATTTCTTTATATATATATATATATATATATATTATATATATATATATGTGTTGGCAAGTGCAGTAGGAGCCCCACCTACTCCAGTGTGAGGGCTTCATGGATAGTGTCTTAACATATTTTGTGATGGAATATTATTCTATTAATAATATTGAGATAGTATGATGATAGACCCCACCAAATATATTGACCTTGATACCCTTGAATAAAAGGAACCAAAGTGCAGCTATAACTCTGCACTTAGCCACCAAGGGGTGACACAGGACGAAGGAACCCAATAGCCCAGGAAAGCTGTTCTGGAGAAAGAACAGTGACACAGGAGACCAGGATAAGGATCCTGAACTCTAATGCCAGGCCAAATGTCATACACAGTAAATGAATCCGTAGTAGGTCCATAAAACAAAGTGAGGAGGAAGCTAGGTCAAATGTCAAACAGACAGTCAGACAGGCACAAAGTGGATCAGCCAAGCCAAGGTCGAATTGGGAAGGGCTAGCAAGGAAAGGGACTAGGGCAACAAGTACTGAGAACAGGATAAAAGGAACAATGGCCTTGATCACAGACCTCCAAGTTTATAAAGGAGACTCTAAGCACCATCCTGCTGGTGTCATCGGTTTATGTAGGGGAAAGGAAGTCAAATGGGAGGAAAAGGAGATAGAAGAGCGTGGCTTCTTTGAGGCTTCTGAAGAAAGGAGGTTAGTTGCTGCTGGGCTGCCTCCTTCCATTGCTTCATTAAACATACTGTAAATGTGTTGTTTATTTCTGACCATGATGTTTTTCTGTACAACGAAGTTAAACGACAAACTTACTCAAGGCAACATAGTTAAACAGGTATTGATTAGATATTCAGTAACAAAGCAACGGATCCATATTGTGTCTATCCATGAATGTTCCTTTTATTACACTGGCTTGCAATGAAGTAGATGTGAAACATGATTGGAATATTAATAACAGAAAGAAGACTCAGGGCACATGGCAATTTTTGGTGTACAAAATATTAAAATACATATAGTAATGTGAGGTCAGCGGTGTCGAAACCAATGCTATCATTTATGGATATCCTTCTTCAAGCAAAGACAGCAAAATCAAAACTGATTAAATTGCTTTAAGGGTGTTTTGTGTCCAAAACCAGACTTTCAGCTATTTTACACTATCCATGTTTCTTCTTTTTTAATGTTTCGTGCTCCCAGTATATATGTTTTTTTGAAGGACAGATAGAGCTTTCTTTTCTCAAAAATATTTAGTGTTATAAGCATGCAAGCCAAACAAGAAAAAAAAACCAAAAGATATATGCTTGAAGAATATTTATTTATTTATAAATATGCAAAAGACACATAGCAAAATAAACAAGACAGATGTATTTTATATCAATGCTACTGTAGTGTCCCTGGCCACAGGTTCTGTATAATTTGCAATAAAGCAAAATACGTACTTACAGCCAAACTGTCAGAAACAGGGACAGAGCGTAGCGCAGATTTGGTAAGCGAGGTGTTTTAATGTGCAACCAATAATAAAACATACAGTCCCAACGAAAGACGGCAGTGAAGGTAATTAAACAGTGCCAAGGACAAAGCCAGTCAGTGTAGATTCATAAACGAAATCACAGTTCCAGTACAAAGGGCAAAGGCAAGTAGCGTAGTCAAAAGCAGTTCCAAGGTCAAAGGCAGGCAGCATAGGTTCATAAACGAGGTCACAGTTCCAGTACAAAGGGCAAAGGCAAATAGCGCAGTCAAAAGCAGTTCCAAGGTCACAGGCGGGCAGTGTAGGTTCAGAAACGAGGTATCAGAGCAGAGGTCAAAGTCCAGGAAATCAGGCAAATACTCACAGCGCATCCAGGAAGCAAAAACAACAACCAGATCCTGGGCTGGAGGTGAGGTTGATCTTTTAAAGCCTGATGATGAGGCCAGGTGAGAGAGGAGGGGTTCAGAACAGAACTAGGTGATGATAGTGATTTTAAGTCCAGCTGGGCCTCTTAAAGGGGCGGCCACGCCTTGCGGTCTGTGGGACTCTAGGTGATGCCTGACACAAACATTTTCTTACATGAAGGTATAATGCCAGTAAAATTGGTTCAAGGACAGAAGGGCAAAATTGCCTCAAGGGCGTGACACTGGTTATCAATGATATTCAACAGTGTATTTCACTTTGAAGGTAAGTGAGCATTTTGGTGTTAATTTAGGTCTAAAAAGCACTCACTTACTAAACAAAATGTGTCTTATTATATATATATATATATATATATATATATATATATATATATATATATATACATAGGGAAATTAAACCAAATAATTTCAAAATATACCTTGGAGGAATTAAGGAATTATTGTTTTCTACTGTAACTATACTTTAAAAAGAATACATTACTATTTTATACAGTACTGTATAAAAGATGCTGTGAAAAGGGTCTACAGATGATTTTGTATTAACCAGTCCTTTAGTCTTTTAATATTCCACAAGAGATTTTTCTGCACTGATTCATTTAATTTAGTGGACCCAGCAGTGGCTCATTGATTGTGGACAAAACTCCTAACTTGCACTCCTGTTAAAACGTGGGAAGAGAGTAAAGTTAGACGTGAATTAATTTGAATCTGTACATAATACTTTTTCAATGGAGTTCAGTGTCCTATTGCAAAAGGCATGAAAAAAGGAGACACTGAGTTTGATTGCTCAATATTCATCTGCATTTTGCTCTCCATGGGCACAGTATGCTTGGCTTAATTAACTTTTCTCAAAGATGAAGCAGTGCACACCATCTGCTGTGAGACAATCACATTTCTATGCCTCTAAGAATAATCCTTTTACTTCTAAAACAACTATAATAACATAGCAAAAATAGAAACTTTTCCAAAACTATAATTTCATAAACAAACAAGTATGATTCTGTCTAGGTAATGTTAGCGAAACCATGAAAGCCAATACGTCCATGATTTTTGTGTATTTCTTCCCATTTGTTCGCCCCTGTAAACCTGACGAAAAAAAACACGAAACAAAAAATCTTCCACACATACTTCATATAAAGCCAAGCTTATAAAACAAGTGCGCAGCAGGAGTATCCTCTGATTCCCTTACAGTACATCTCAATTTGAAATCCCAGAAAAGAATACGAAAGAATTGAGTGGAAAAAACCCTTCAAGTCACTCAAACAACGAATACAAAATATTGAGGCAGAGTTTTGCCATTTAATTTTTTTAATCAAGTCTCAAAGACCACACAGTGATATCAAGGGCCTTCTGAACTTGCTCTAAAGCTGGGTCGTTATTTGATCTTTGTTGCTGGTGATCTGATTATCTCATTGTGAAGGTAAACTTCAGATCCAATCTTGTTAGCAGCTGGCTTGGCTGGATTACTACAGCTACTGAACTGGAAAATGAACTGAGCAGTCCAACTTTGGCCTTGCTCTCTTTGAGCCTAAGGTTGACTAATTTAGAATGTCGGCTGAACAGTGTATTCTTAAATATCAGGATTCTTTGTACACACCCATGAAACATCTCTGTGCCAATACAAACATTCCTTCCGGAAGTACGTGTTTGATGATGATGAGAAAAAACAGAATTTGAAATGTTATATAGATACAGCAATCGATAAAGGGCAAAGAGGGGAAAAAGGGGGATTTCTTTAACTTTGAACCTTGGTGTTTAAATATGCAAATACATAAGAGAGATGTGTGGTCCTTCCTTAAGACACTCAGTTTTGCTAGTAGTCTCATTGCGGCACCAACTGCTTTTACAGTGAATAAACACCAAAGTGAAAGCACATAATGTCTTGAAAAATAGCTTGAAAGGGTTCAAAGAATCCAAAAGACAAAAAAGGACTAAGCTGGGATTTTTATGTACACTGAAAAGAAGAATAAAATATAAATTCCTTAATGCAGGCCGTTATGGCAGTGTTACCCATATCAAAGCATTATGTGGCTTTGGAAAAGTGTTCAAAATCTTCTGGCTTGCCATATGCAAAAGAAAATAAGGAGCAGTTAGGCCTAGTGCTGATTTTATTGTATAAACTATTCAATACTCTGTTGTGACATACTACTGAGTGAACAAGAAATACAGTCTGACCTTGAACAGGTTTCCTACCTCAATAGACCATGTTGTGCTGCAGGAATGGTTCAATATAAGGCAGTGGTGTCTCATATTTAAAAAAGCCCTTCCTTAATTTAAATTTTATTTCTGGAACGTAGTGCCCATCTGCGTTGCTTTCTTTACTTGTGGATATTACTATTAACAACCTACTCTGTCTATATGTCTGCGGAGTTGTGAATTGGACCAATATACAGTTTAGCATAAAGATGCCTTGCTCTGTATTAAGTAATGGTGGATGTGCCATTTATATTAATGCTTCCATTCCTGCCAGGAATAAAACAAAAAACTCCTAAATATCTCCTAAAATGCTGGATAGATCTGTATAGACCTTAAAATAATATTTACATTATGTTACATATTATAGAGCAAGCCGAATCCATCTGTAGCTACACTGGGATTAGAATGTAAACAAATTACCCTTTACAGATCCTGAGTGTGTGAGGGAATCTGCACGAAAGTGTAAGACAGCATTAGTGAGAGTGTCAGAACAGGGCCTTGTTTTATCGCCCATTGATCACGCCCCTTTGTACCCACCTCTTTCTGGCCTGCCCTTGGGGCATAGTCACATGAGCACATCATACACATCATACACATCATACACGTCATACACATGACTCCCCAGTAACACACACTGGCAAACATTTTTACACACACTCTCACATTTGCACAGACTTACATTTTGCACACGCCAACACACATGCACACACTAACACACACTTACACATAGACATCCATGTTTACACAGACTTGCACAACTATACCTTAGTTTAGTCATAGCAAGGCCTTGCATTCCATTGCTCTCTTGCATGTGTGACCAATTGTAATGCTCTCAGCATGAAATGCTGCCCCCCACAAACACCAAAATCATGCTAATACTATCTTAAGCTCTCACAAACATAACATCTTCCTGTTGACTGCTTCAGTGTCCCTGCCTACTTCCTTGTTTTGTCACCACCTTGGCCATGCCCCTTTGTGTCCACCCCTTTTTTTCTGCCCTTGGGGCGGAGTCACTTGAGCAAATTGGCCCAAACAGGAACAGTAATGCTTAGACTGTCTCAACACACACAGGTCCTTACAATGCTTGTCAATTAACATACACACTTGCCCTTACACACATGCCCTGCAGGCGGCCAATGCAGTCGCTTGCATGGCCCTTTAACTCCTGATGGGGAACTTGGCCTGTCTCCCCGCTCAAAGAGTTGAAGGTCTTTAACTCTTGACTGCAAACCTACGGATTTCCGCTCCCGTTAACCCCGGTGATTCTGTGTAGATAAGGTATGCTAGATGGGGAAGGGACCAGGGAGATTTTGTAAATGAAGACGAACACAAAGATTCTTCGTGTTGTGTGTCTTTGTCTTTATATATGTTTTGCCGCCGCCATGTTCGTATGTTTGGTATTCGGACTGAACAACGAAAACGCACCCTTCGTGTTCGTTTTCATGTTCGCCCGAATACGAATGCACAAGTCTAGTGGTAACTCATGGTGCACTTGCCCTTGTGATTCCGGAGGTCATGTGGCTGCCACGCTGGGGACGCAGGCAGTTCTTGTATGGATACAGGTGGCTACGCCCTTACTAGCCAGTAGTTAAACTGATTGGTTCTCCTTGTTAGTTTGATGGTATACAAGAAATGCTAATAAAGGTGGTTTATGTAGTTGGTGTCATAAAAGTTTATGTTTTGGCAAGTTAAAGGCTAATGTTAAGTTTTAAGATGTGAAATCTTATATTTTTAGTGATGCAGGTTTGTGGTAATATGTGGTCTGCACTGCGGAAAACTAGCAACCATAGCTGATGTTAATAAAAGATGTAATATGAAGAAATGTTGTCTGTTGCGTTATGCAGGGGGGGCATAATTGCATACTAGATTGTAAGCTCATTTGAGCAGGGCCCCCCTCACCTATTGTCTCTGTAAGTCATATTGTTATGTTACACGCTACTTGTTATGTCCTGTCTACCTATTGTACGAAATTTGACGGGGAATATCCCCAAAGAAGCAGTTGTTTTGTCAGGGCTGGTATTATTAACTAACCATTGTGATGGCTAATCTGAAATAATTGAGAGAGAGCAGGCTAGTTTGAAGGTTAAAACTATAATAGAGATTTTAGCAGATATGTAACATTTCACAAATACTATATTTTGCTGTTCTACTAAATAAACCTAAGTAAAGGTGTTTACATGTTAAAATAAGGAATATACACCTATGAAAAATCTACTTTCTGTGTCCAACATGGGAAAAGGTATCTTACATTCCTATACTCATTATATGCATGCATTATATAAAATATAAAGTCTTACTTTCTGAATGTATATAATACATCATTTTAGGAAGATCATCCTGGAAAAAGATGGGGAAAATATGACATTCATCATTACAAAAAAAGAAGAAGTATGCTGTCATCATTAACCTGATGAATCAAGTACAATTCTTAAATACGGGATGAAGCACAAAATATCCATTCTGGTGCTTTGTGATGAAGAGGCTAATTTAAGGGACAAGGCATCCACTTTAATGGAATTGAATTGTTGAAGCTTCATTCTGAAAGCCATCAATTACTGTGTTTTTGATGTTCTAGTTTGACTTTGTACGCAATGAAAAGACGATTTACTCAAGAGTCAATCTGCTTTTCAGATGTAAAGAAAATTTTCAGCTTTTCCATTGTAAAATTGTATAGGCTAAAATCATCTTCACAAATAAAGATACGGTAATTATGTTATGATCGACTCATGCACTATAGCATATCACTAATGCTACTTTCCTGTTAACATTATTGTTTTCATATCCTTGGTATAATGGAGAAGTAGGTACAGCTATTCTGTTATTGAACCTTTTTTGTCAAACTTGAAAGCTTCAACACACTTAATAAACATGTTCTATTTTTAAGCTGTTATCAAGAGAAACCGTTGTAAATAACAAGGCCAAGCTAACAGCTATGTGACAAGGAAACATGATTTCATTAAATTAACAATGTTACCCTTAACATACAAGAGCACATTTCTGTTAATCTGCTAGAAGGTAGGTGTTTACATAAAAAAAAAGTTAAAATAAAAATGTACCTGTCACTTTTCCCATATCTTACAGTTCAATTCACTTACTAAACCAGCATAACAGTTTTTACTTAGTAAAGTATTAAATATATAAGTATTAAACACCCTAGTTATGTGTATGCCAATCGCAGCTTCTTTTAAACAAGATATCTCTGTAACAATTTCCCTGATTAATAAACAAAAAACACAAACTATTGGTACTTTTACTTACTGAATGCAGTTGTGTTGAAAGCGATGACCATTGCAAGGCTAAAACTACTGGAGGGGCAGTGTGGGTGGGCCAGAGAACCCATCCAAAGGGGGGGGGTAATTAAAAAAATGATTCAATGAAGCATCTGTATATAATAATTTTTAGAAAGTCCTTCTTTATACTCATCACTGCCAAGTTGTGTTAAAATTCATGCCACCTCAATATTTCGGTACAGATGCCAAAGATGGCCTGTATGTTAAAACAAATATTGGGCATAGGCAGAATATTGGGCATTGATAGGTGATATCAAAATAGGTAGGCTATAGACATAAAAAAGGGGCAAGAGTGAGATTATGCATTTCTGCAAAGCCCACTTGTGTTCTGAGTGGCCTCCTAAAAATACAGCATATTGGTGCATGTATTTCTTTGATATATATATATATATATATATATATATATATATATATATATATTAATAGCTTTACAGATTCTTGTTACAATTTACTATTTTGCATAACTTATGGTTGCCATACAATGAAAATAATTACCAGACTACCAATATTCTATCAAAATTAATACTGTATCACATGTTCACTACCTCATTTAAACCATGTAAGCATTTGCGTTGAAACCCAGATGCTACGTTAAGCATTTAGTTTGTGTTTTCCTGGGAATTTGCATAGGTTTAGCTGGTATTTATGTTTTTCTTAAGCAGTTTTAAGTCTTTGCAATTTGTCATGCAATTTTGCAACAATTTTCTGCTGGGATTTTTCAACCATCTGCTGTATTTTTTGTGTTGTCAGGTTATCTCTGTATAAATAAATGTAATTGCATTTTTTTAACCCATGAATTTTACAGCTTAAGTATATATATAATATAAATGTGCATAAAATTTACAGATTAAAAATGTATTCCAAAGTTCCTCCATCTACAACTTTCTAGCTGCCACTAATCATTTTCCCTTGGTTTTTTTGATAACATTTTAAAGGGACATTAAGAAGGCTTTTGTAATTGGGCTGCTAAGCACCTCTTAAGACTTTTACAGATGCCTTTTAAAAGTAAAGCTCTCTATTTTTTATACATGTTTTGGACTTTGCTACAGAAATTTTCATATAGTTCTTGCAATATCTGGGAATTTCCTGCCGAGGTACAGTTTCTCTGGAAGTCCGAGTCAGTTTCACCAGTCTCTGGGTAGGGGAGAGGAGTTTGGTCACATCTGCTCCATGCCAAGCACCAGGCCACTTCCCACCTACTCCACACCCACTACCACGTGCTCCCTATTTACTAAGAACTAATTGAAGCACTTCATAAAACAATAAATAATAATTATTACTGTCCACATGTGGTTTTTGCTGCCATGAACTAAGCCTGTCCTTTCAAAGAGGCAGAGCTCTGTGTAGCCTAAGCTAGGACGTTCCCAAGTATGCCTGTTACATTGCTATAGCCAGATCCACACCAATGTGAAGATGTTGCCCAGATGGTGCACACCATGACTCAGCCCTTTTAGAGAAGTACTTCAAAAAGTCAGAAAATTGTGGAGAAAGAGATATGCAAAAACACTTGTCTTTCACTGGCAACCCATCTGCAATATTCGGGGGGAGAAGTGGACAAAGAAAGAAGACAGAAGAACAAGTGTTGCAATGGGAAAGTAGGCAGAGGTGAGAAGGTGGGAGTGAGTGAAAGAGTATGACAGAGTATGAATAAGAGCAAGAGTAAAAAAGCAACAAAATGCAAAGAAAAATGATGATGGGAATTATTTTGAGACATCACAGTATATAGTGATGGGAGTTATCCTGTACCACCGTCAATGTCTGGCCCAGTATACAATGATGGGAGTCATGCTGTACCACCATCAGTGCCTGGCCCACTATATAGTGATGGAAGTTATTCTGTACCACCATCAATGTCTGACTTAGTATATAGTGATGGGAGTTATGCTTTACCATCACCTGTATTTGGGTTCCTATATAATGATAGGACGCATGCAGTACCACTGTCTGTGTCTGGATCACTGTATAATGATAGGAGTTATTCTATACCCATGTTAGTGTGTAGATGACTATGTAATGATGGGAGTCATTTTGTATCACAGTCTGTGTCTGGTTCATTATCTAATGATGGGAGTTGTGGTATACCAGTGAGAGGCTCAGTATATATGGAAGGGGGTTATGCTGTACGACGCTCAGTGTCCGGCTTATGATTTATTGATGACAGTTATGCAGTAGCACTGTCAGTGCCTGGCTTGCCATATAATGATGGGAATTATGCAATACAACTGTCAATGTCAATGGCTCAATATATAGCAATGTGGTACAGACAAGTTTTTGGAGCAATGATGTTACTGACAAGCTGTTTGGGTGCAAAGGTTGTGCTGACAAGGTGTTTGGGGACAAAGATGGCACTGATCTGTTTGGGCAGAGAGATGACACTGACAAGCTGGTTAGGAACACAGGAAACGTGGCACTGTTGAATGTCTGTGACATTCATTGGTGAGGTTGGGCACTCAAAGAGGGGGAGTGGAGTAAGCATCCTGACGTGCCCAAAGTACCCAGGCATCAATGACTATAGGCTCAGCCCTGGCCATAGCTGCCTGAACAGTTGCCAAACTACAGTCACACCAACTACTGACACCAGGGGTGGGGCCTAAAATTGGGGGCAAGGTGATCAAGGATGACCTCAAAAAACTTTTCATTTATTTGTTTCTTTATCATATTGGGAGTATAATGGGGGTGAGGAGGCACAGCTTGGGGTCTCCAATAAATTGATTTAATTGTAACCACCTGATCCATCTAAACAGGGTACTGACTCTATTTACATGATTAGTTTTATGTAAAATGCACACTTACATTACCTTACAACACTTTTTCCTGAAGCTAAGCCTTAGAAATATGAGAACAATGTAAAATTGTGAGAACAGTCTGTAGTTACTTTCCATATATGCTTGGGATTGTTTGTTCAGAAAATACCACATAAATTTTATAACTCATCCCCTTTGAACATGTGGTTCCTTTACATGAAAAAATGCAGAGCTATTACAAAGTTTCATGTTGTTAGTCAAGGTACAGAGGCATCTCAACAAATGTAAAATTAATCCACAAAATACGACTTGACTAAGCAAACACAAAACAGTAACTTGTTTATAAATGGAGAAGATGTCAAATTAAGTTCATTGAGCTGTGAAGAATTGAGTTGTTTTTTTCATGTTGAACCCCTTTTTTTAATATGGCTCAAGTTAAACTTCTGCTTTTCATAGCAAGCCACTGCAAGATAGCCATCAATCAAATTACTGTTTAGTGTAACTGATCTATGGTAAAGCTGGGAATGAAGTTCGCTTATTGAATAGATGAGTTGATCAATTTTATCATATTGGTCTGTGAAACTCAAATGCCAACCCAATGCTGCTCTAAGGTTTTTGAGTAAACCTTTGAGAATTCAATATTTAAGTCAAGTAAATATTGATTAATGGTTTTGGCTTTTTCTAGTCAAAAAGACAAACTCAATGGGCCTTATAAAAAAATATTCACTTCAATACCTAAAAGAATAAATCAGTGATATAGCTTTCTACAAACGGTGACAGAAAAGCATAATGCTGATTTCACCCTAAAATCATGCGCATGTTAATTTGTGACTTGATAAGCACCTGTCACACATAGCCTGATTACTGCTGTTAATTTCTGTGATGTTCTGGAGATATTCCAGATTACGTGAGAAGTGTTTGTGTTTTTCTACTATTGTTTTCTCAAATTATTTACTGGTGTTGCTTAGTTTAGCCTGCAGAATTAGAAAAACATGTGTTGATGACTTAGTTCATAAAGTGTTCATATTGATTCTGATAAGATGCAATTCCCAAAATGGAACATCAATTTTTGTTGACAATTTTGCATTTACTGTTCCTATAATATACTTGTCCACAACATATTAACTTGTGATCCATTATCTTATTTTACAACCTAGTTCTAACAATACCTGAATATAAGTGTATTTTTGTTCAAGTCTAAACTCAGAAAACAAATTAAATTTAACAATAGTTACTAAATGGTTTCATATTTTAATCCAATATGATCCAATTCCATGATATTAAGATAGGCTGGAAATGTACATACTTGGTCCATGTTTTGGGACACTAACCACTGTAGTAGCCCTTGCATGTATCAAGAAAGCAGAAGATTTAAATCTCAGTGGGATGGGATACCATTATGCTGTTATGACTGCTATGCCTATCATTGATTGAACCAGTTATCTTGCCCCACAGCAGAACACTGTAAAGGGATGGCAATGATTAACCTTTAATCATTTAATCTTTTAACACAAATGGCTATAATAATATATAATATTTAATATGTAATATATTAATAGTTAATTAGTAGTTAATAGTTCATTTATAAAATTTAACAAAATGCAACATGAGTGAACAGAGGAAAATCTAAATAAAATAAATATTTGGTGTGACCACACTTTGCCTTCAAAACAGCATCAATTCTTCTTGGTACACTTGCAAGTCAAGCCTTTTGTAGGTAGATAGTTAGGTGTATGATTAAACAATTAAAACAAACAGGTGCTAATTATCATCAATTTAAAATGTAGGTTGAAACACAACATTAACTGAAACAGAAACTGTGTAGGAGGAATAAAACTTGGTAAGGAACAGCCAAACGTATTACCAAGGGGAGGTTGCTGAAGACAGTTTAATGTCAAAAGTTATACACTATGGAAAGAAATAGCACATCAACTTGACACAAGGTGGTTATGCTGTATCAGCAAGGTCTCCCAGGCAGAGAGGGATTTCTTCTGCCCAAGCTCTTTTAGAAGCACACAGAAACAGTAAAAGTTGAGGACTGTAGACACAGTGTTCGGCCAAGGAACCTTGGGAAGACAAGGAAGACACATCATGCTTACTTCCCTTCGCAATTTGGAAGATGTCCATCAACACCGTCAGCTCAGAACTGGCAAAAAACAGTGGTGCTCTGGTACACCCATCTACTGTCCAGAGAAGTCTGGTCAGAAGTGGTTTTCATAGAAGACTTGCAGACAAAAAGCCATACCTCTGATGTGGAAACAAGTCCTAGTGACTAAACGATTCATGAAAACAAAGGAACCGTGGAGCAGAAAAATGTCAGCAAGTGCTGACTGGACTAAAGTGTCAAAATTTAAAATATTTGGCTGTAGCAGAATGTAGCTACAGTGCTTGTGCTGATGTTGCTTGCAGAGGCAGCTTGGAACTCTGTAGTGAGTGATACTAAAGAGGACAGGAGATTTTTATGTGCTATATTCTTCAGCACTCGGTTGCCCTGCTCTATGAGTATGTGTGTGGTCTACCACTTCATGCTTACTTGACAATAATAGCACTTACAGTGGACTGGAGGAGAATGTGGCAGGAGTTCTTCACTATAACCCATTCTACTACCAATATTTATCTTTGGACATGG
Source organism: Spea multiplicata (assembly GCA_009364415.1). Classification (NCBI taxonomy): domain Eukaryota; kingdom Metazoa; phylum Chordata; class Amphibia; order Anura; family Pelobatidae; genus Spea; species Spea multiplicata. Next base: position 24,422,016 of record VKOC01000004.1, read on the forward strand.
CATGCATATGTGCTTGATTTTATATACTTATAAGCAATGTGTGTGGTTGAAACACCTAAACTCAATAATTAGGAGGGGTGTTTTTCATTTAGTTTAATTGTTGGCTAGCAGACAGGAGATACCATTTTAAGCAAAGTCTATACATTTATCACCACTTGGCCTCCTTCTAAGTGATATCCTAACTTGTGATTTACTTCCTGGATGTGCCTCTTAGAGTAGTGGGGCTGCCCAACATGCTTTAAAATCCAACTAAGTCTGGTATGCTGAAAGCCAATGACTAAGCCCCTCTCAGCACTAAATGCTTAAGGTAGTTGAAATATCTGAGCCACCATAACTCATGCACTTGTGGGTATTACTCTTTATTATACTTAAAAAAGCTTATATTTTATATTCCAAAGAAGAGCTTGCATTCTATATCTAGGAGATATGGAGGTTTCTGAATAGTGATGTCCCATGGAGTGTGTTACAACATTGGGATGAAAGGCAATGCTGCTCTTGATGAAAGTTTTTGCTCATCACAATATCATTAAGTATTCCTCGTTTTGCATTGTTCCAAATGAGTTTCAAATTTACAGCAGTTTTATTGTTCTTTGGTGTATCTTATTTCATTTTCAACTGCAATACTAATAAGAAGTCTTCTTTTCAGCAATGTGCTTTATTGATCGGGGAGAGTCCCACCATTTAAACCACCAGCTGAACCAAAAGCCACAATAACAAAGTGGTGCTATGTTATTAATCTAGATATATTTTGCTATAGCTAGTTGCTGGATATATATAAGATATAATAAACCCACCCACAGTGCTAACCTGAAAAATAATTCTAAAGTTTAATATGTGCTTATTAATTTATTTATTTAAGTCAAATATGTATTATTTAATAGTCTTTTATAATAAACCCACTTTGCTGTGCATTTTTAAAAAAAAGAAAAATATCTCACAAACAGTATTAATATGTTTTGAGCCTATCAATATGTTTCCGTTTAGTCATCACTTCAAATAGAAAACCTAAATTATACTAAATGATAACGTATGAAAAGCTGTATCAATATACGTTATGTATTTGATATTCTCTAGCTCGTAAAACATCACTTTTAGGTGTTTCATCCTTTCAGTTACATGTGTTAAAAAAGACAGGTTTGTAAGTAGAATAAAAGCATTTATTTTATCTTCAAAAATAAGAAAGAAATTTAAAAAAATCCTTATTATACTCAAATGTCTACCAAACTATTTTAAGGAGAGAAATCACAAAGATCCAAGGAAGAGAGCATTGCAAGGGAAACTGTATGTACAAACATCTCAAAATTTCAAACAGACTAGGTTTGCAGGGGAAAAAACTTTTTGACTTTGATATCTGTTAGAAGGTAGAAATGAAAGGGACAGTGATACATATTTTAAGTCTTATGAATTCACAATGGGACTTTAGAATAAAGAGATAAAACCTTTGAACTAAACTATGGTCCATCACGGTGCACTTCATCGAGGAAGGAAATTACTCTATACAGGGGCACCAGCTGGCTTTTGCTACTACACTTCCAAACATACAACTCAACTGCATTACTTCCAACCTGTACCAATCCAGGCCATTGACTCCTCTTGGACCTGATTCCTTATGTTGTGTGGTTGTTTTTCTGTCAAATGCCCCTGTGAAAGCATCCACTCAAAAGCTTACAGCTGAGTGTCTCTTTGTACTCTCCCAAAGCCAATAGTCTAGAAAGATGCATTAAGTTGATTAAAGTGGCATCATAGACAGTTACTGAGGCTCTTATTGTGCCCTTAGATTAAAGACAAAAAATAAAACCTTCTCTTAAGATTTTTTTTGTAAAACTGCAACTTTGAAAGGGGTCAGCTGAAGACAAAGGCTTCCGATAGGGAAAAAAAGGCTTTTATAACAAATTATTTGTAATGACCCCTTTGTTCCAAAAAGCTTGCAGTTCCGTTGACTGGAACATAACAAGCAATTGACATTTCTTCATAAAAAGGCTTTGCAAATCCTAGAAACAAACCCTCTACCTTTATTAGTAATTTTCATATATACTTATAAGAAAATTGCTCTCTTGATGCAGAATTAGGGAAGATTGCAAAAATGAAGTTGAACTGATAGATTGTATTAGTCAGTGTTCCCTAGTAATGAAAGAAAATTGAGGGAGCATCACAATAATGGCATGGGTCTTTTGATTTATTTAACGCAAACACACACACACACACACTTATATAATATATATATATATTATATATATTTATATACAAGAGATTCCTATAGAATATTTGTTTCTGCATTATACCTGGGAACTATCACTGAGAGACCATAAGTCTTAATGTTTTACACCAATCTCAGGTTAAGTAATGTCACCTTATTCTATAAAACATTGCTTAGGATATGGAACATAAGAAGATGGAAAAGTGGAGACATGGAAGTAGTTGTAAAATAAATTAGGGAGTCACTGAAAGAGAATGTGTGCGAGATTAAGAGAGTGTGATTGATAGTAAGAGAGTGTGAGAGAGAGAGTAAGAGAATTGAGTGAGAGAGTGTGAATGAGAGCCAGTGACAGCTAATTTTGTTTCCAAATAAAAAAAAACCCTCTGAACCGTGAGGGCAAAAAACAACTAGTCTACTAGGTACCTATGAATACAATAAGTTAATGTTTCCTAAAAGAAAAAAAATGTTCCCATGGTTTGGTCAGAGACACCCTGAAGAGCTGCTTGACTTCGTCCCTTTCTCCTTGATTGTATGTTACACTGTCTAGCCATGGTACCACGGAACTGGCACAGAAAGCTGCCTTCAGTGACAGATCCTGGACCATATTGGTAGGGTAAAATATAAAAAACAGGTATAATAATTCTGGATTTTTTATTTGGGTCAGCATGAATTCCTGTACCGCTCCTTCACTGAAATGGTTTTGCAGAAAAAAATTAGTAAAGATCATTTCCAAAAAATGAAATTAGAATTATGCTTACCTCCTACTAATAATTCATACTTAATCTGATAAAGCAGATTTTAAGGCTGGTTATTTTTTTTCCAGAAGACTTCAGCATAAACATTCCTTATGAGATAAGCGAGACCAGATTTTAATGATATCTATTCCTAATGTGTGCTTTTGGACATGTTGCTTTGTTGTTAAATTATTTATCTTTTTTTTCTGATAAACACCTTATATTTGTGATCACTAATTAGCTGCTTGATGCTGCAATTAGCTGTGATAGCATAGTAATAAAAATAATAATAATCTCAGAGCATCTTCATGGTTGCTTGAAGATGGTTAAAACGGTCTGATATAAAACTTTTTTTAGTAGGTGCCTGCCAGAACCAGGTGGTGTTTGTTCAGTTGAATGAGCATGCTACAATGTGCGCTTCCTTTTGGATAAAACATTAGTGTATCAAATGTGACAAATCAGATGTTCATCTTCCGCGCGCCTGCATTATTTTACATTGAGAATTAGATAATTTGCTGGCTTCCCGTTTAAGGGGTTTTGTTCTTCTTGAATAGATATTTATGTGCAAACTCCTCAACTTAATTATGTTTTAACTGTGTAACCCTGTAAGTGAATATAAATTACAATGATTAGGTAACAAAAGTGCTGCACGTTATAAGTGGAATCTTGAGTAGGCACTTGTTACTATGGAAAATGCATTCTGTTTAGGTATTGCTATGAAAAAGAAGGAATCTGTTGAATGAGTCTAGTAACTACTCTAAGATACCAGTAAAATGTACCTAGCAGACATATAGAAGACACAGTAGGGTTATTGCCTGCGACCATGGGCTGCCTATGTTTAAGGGTGTGTTTGGTTTTCATCTTCCCAAATGTTATCCTCTCACCAGGGGAGAGAACGTCACTGAAAGCGCTGCAATATTTGCAGAAGTTCATGGTGATGCGTTCGTAGATAGAAGATAGAGGATGAAAGAGAAAAGACGAAATAGAGAAGATAGAAGTTGAAGAACAAGAAGATGCGGAAGTGGTTGGCAGAAGCGGAATTGGCCATCGGAGAAGGTAACACTTAGAGCACATAAAAGAGTGAACTAGAATGAGAGTGTGAGACAGTGTGAGAGAGTGTGAGTGAAAGGGCCCACAAATTTTAGATGAAAATTCTGAGCTTTTTGCTTTGTTTTCATCTGTTTCGTGGGGTGTCGGTCCTCATTTTCATCGCTTCAAACAAATTCAAATGCACAAGACTAGCACACAGTGCATTCGCAACAAAATGTGTTTATATTAGATTGTTTGAATTACTGTATGTTTGAGACAATGTATGTCAAAGAGGATGTATGTGTGTGTAGGGAAAGTGTATGTATTTCAGGGAGGCAGTATTTATGTTAGAAAAGGAGAATGTATGTAAGAGTGTGTAACGCCTGAGGATAGTCAGAGTCTATAGCCGAGGATCCACAGTGCAGAACCCGTGCACGAACCAGAGGCAGGTGAAATGATACTGGTGAAGTACAGATAAACGTGAGACGAAGCCGAGGTCAAGGACTGGAGAAGTCAGGATAACCGTGGTACAAAGCCGAAGTCAGAACTGGAGCAAACACAAAACCGCAACTGAGCCCCGAGAAACAAAGCATGAAACTCTTTGACAGGCAATGAGTGGACAGCTAAGGAGTCCTCAAATAGCCCCAGGCAGGAAAACCCCGCCTCAAACTATTAGCATAAATAAACAGAGAAAATGTCCGGCTATCTTAGTAGTGGCGTGCGCATGCGTGAGGGTCTCGTCCGGCAGCCTCTGCGGGAGGCTGCTATGGCTGTAGCAGCTGCAGGTAAGTTGTTAGCTGTTACAGAGTGAGGGCACATTATGTATGTATATTCTTGTATGAAGTGGGGCATACATGTGTGGATGAAAAGTAGTATGCATGTATGTATATGTGCATGTAGAACAGAGTATAAATGTGCATATATGAACTTTGTGAACACTCCATTATTCCCCTGTCTTTGCCCACATTTGGGTAAAGGGAATCCTTGGCAGTCTAGTGTTAAACAGCCAAACTGTGCCTCACAAGTTGCATTAGCTTCTCCCTTGCAATCTCTATGTGGATATCCATGCAGACTACATTAATATGACACGAGATTACACCACTCTTGCTCAGTCATGCAACTCCTTTGTGAATTGTGTGGCAGAGTAAAGCATACGAGAAACAAGTTTTTCGATTGGTAGGAGATCTACATCACTGACTGTATCTCCTTTGAGGTTCCTTATATCAAAGAATAATGCCAACCCATACGATATACATCTCTGTTATTATGGACATGACGTATGCACTTCTTAACATTTTGTTGATTGTAAATTATTTGTGAAAGAAGCTATGACAATCCCTGTCTAATGTTCTTTAAAGCATTTTTAAATGGCAGAACAACAGAAACAAAACAGAAAGCTATTGTTATTAAGTGAGATATAATGATATAACCTTCACTGTGCCCTTTCTGCGAGTTATCTAAATTGAACAGAATCAAGTTATCAATTTCTCAGTTAGACCTAATCATATTTGGAAAAAGTGCAGGTTTGAACGTGTCAAACTCTAGATTCTGCTAACTGGTTGCAATATAGTATTTTGTAACACATATTTGTACTAAATGGCTAAAATCAATCTCTCAAGTGTTGCTTTTCTTTGGAAACACTTCTTAAAAACCTAATGATCTGCAGGCTACAAGGAGTACAGAGACAAAGGATTATAGATTTATTGCAAAAACCCTGCCTCTTTAGCAAGGTTTATGATTTCCCTTCTTATTTCCCTTTCTGTGTTTTAAAAACATTTATCTGCAATGCAAAGTCTGTTTTAGGAACCAGATTTAATCTGATACATCCCCGAAGGAAGAGGAATTGCAGCTAATAGTAGCATGACAGACGCATAGTTGAATTGTGCCCCAGGATGACCGTACCCATACCCAATGAAGACACTCACACTTTATTAGGTGCAAATATAATTTCCACAGCTTTATTAACATTTACAATATTTAAAGGTCATTGTCAAAACAGACCAAAATAGTTACAACATTAGCACCAACACATACCAGGTGCCTCCACATTAACACATTGACCACGGTAGGGGCATACCAAGACATCCCTACCAGACCGTTTAACCAAATAATAAACCATGTAGGAGTATATTGAGACACCCCTACACCACCAAATTAACCAAATAACCAATGCAGGGGCATACCGAGACACCCCTACACCACCCCAGGTTTTGAGCCAAAGGCCAGCTTGAAACCTACCAAAGTTAACTTGAACCACGTCAAATTAGTAAAACCAAACCAAAAATCCACTGTACCAAACAATTATCCCAAACTATCCCCGCCTCTGTGAAAGAAAGGGGCAGACACCCCCACTAGTAAAGGGAGGGGGTGGGACAACCAGGTTTTGGAAAAGCAGTTAATTGAGCCTTTACAAAATGGTTCCCACTCAGAAAAAGCCCATTGCATTGTGTTTTTGATGCTAATCAAGTCCTATATTACCTGCTTAGTGATTAGGCAAAATATAATTCAATGGAACCTCTCTATTAGCTAAAAAAATAAACTAAAACCCAGCATTTTTTTTTACTTTTTGGCTTGCCATAAATTTGCAAATGTATTATATAAATTAAGATGTTTTAGTCCTGTCATCTTAACACAAACACCCATTTTTATCCTGTTATGTCCATTATTTGTAGTCTGATCTGAATGTACCTTTACCTAATGTATCGGTTTGTCTTATTCTAGATTTTGTCATACCCCCTTGAACGTATGTATTGTAAGAAACGCTGTGTAAATTGTTGACGCTATATTGACAAATAATCAAAATAATAATACAAGGCAGTAAACATAGCTGAGTTTAAGTTTTACTCAAGTTCTAAATACTCAGCATTGCTAATGGTTGGGTCTAAAACAGAAAATCTAAAGTATGTCTCAAGGAAGTATATATTTACTCAAGGAAGTTAGCAAATGCTTAGAGTATTTTTATTATTATTATTATTATCTTTTATTTATATAGCGCCAACAGCTTACGCAGCGCTTAATACAATACATAAATTCAAGGGATATGACAAGACAAGAATTGACAGACTAAGACAAACCAATACTTTTGGTGGAGAGAGCCCTGCTCGCAAGCTTACAATCTAGAGTAACAGCATAATACTGAAAAGTTTCCTTGAATTGATCAAATGTCTTAGTGGAACATAAATGCTGCATTTCCAGTTAACTGTGGTACTTAACTTAAGGACAAGACTAAGATTTTTTTAAGTTACTACTCCTTTTCATTGGGTTGACACAAAGCTCATTTGTGCAAATTACTCCGATCAAAAAATATGTAAAGGTACATGTTTCATGAGAACGTCTCCTTAAGTGATTAGCTAATAATAAAGGCCGCGTTCCCATCATGCTTTGCTTTTGTAATACTAACATCACTTTCATTTTCTATCCAAACCTGTGATGAAAATGTTATGAATGTTTTTAATAACTTCATTTTTTTTTTTAAAAAATGCCATTATATTGCTTATTTAGACTGGTAAAAAGCTTTTTGCACGAGATAACTATTGTGAAGGGCTGTGTGGAAGGGGCATCATCATAGACAGATTTGCTAATACACAGTTGTCAGAAATATCAGCTCCCAATTTACTACTTGTACACAATGGGCTAGTTGAAACTTGTATGATGATCCAATTTGTCTCAGCTTCTGTTTGTAACCCTCTTGAAACTGCCATGTGAACACAAAGGAAACCACCCTTGGATCCCATGAGTCAATCAAATGCTTTTACCTCCTGGTGAACCAAAATACCAGGTGTCCTTGAGTGTCTAATTATCAATTATATATATATATATATATAATATATATATATTACAAGTGGTCATTTTGAACACTCCCCATTGTATAAATAATATTCACCTGTTTCTTAAGCAATGTCGACATCAAATATTGGATAAATATTAATTCTTTAGCACTTTTCATATATATTTATAGATAGGTGTTTATTTCCAAGGCATAGAATTCTAATTATTCAAGAATAACATAAAAACTGCAAATGGTCAGGGACAGTCTCATTAGGGTTTGTTAAGTCACACTTAACTCAACATTGTCCTGTAATTTACCCCCCTCAGGGACACTTATTTTTCCAACACAAGTGAAATAAACAATCAAGCCAGAGCAGAGGGCCCTTCTCATTATGAAATAATTATAATAATATCCCTAGTTATATATAAAAATTAACATATTTGTTTAGGGAGTAAGGAAAACCAGCTTGTTGTTAGCTGTGTTACATCTGCCAAGTATACGAGTCATCACAAAAAATATATCATCGATAATCTATGTCCTGATGAAACAATTGAGAGATTTGGTTTTTGCTATTAATACTCAAGCAGTAGCAACACATTCTATTCTTATGTGTTTTTGTTATCTTTGATAAAATATGGGATACACAATTATAAACAACAGAAATAGTAGAAGATTATTTCCCGGTCACACCAAACTGAGAATACTAGGAGTTTTTAAAATTAATAATACAACTCAACCAATGCCAATAAAATATGTTCTTACTTGAATTTGTAACTTTTAATTGACATATGATTCAGCACAGTTTTTGTTTAGATTAACCAAAATAAAATAAAAAATCTGTTGTGTTTTTTACTACAAATAATAATATGCAAGCAAGGTAAGTAAATTATGCTGTATTTATTATATTTGCCAAATAAGTAAATAAGCATAAATGTTTGCCTAGTTATGGGGCAAAAAAAGTAAAGCCACTATTAATAATAATAACTAATGAGAATAAATAATGATCAATTGATCTGTTGTACCAAGCTGACCTATAGGAATATTTAATGTGCCAATACATTTTTCTGGCACTGTGCAGTAAAATAAAGTTGAAGCCTAAGCAAACTCTCCCTGAAGTGAAAGGGTGAACTTGGTATTCCTAGGAGTTGCTCAGATAATAGGGAATGGCCAAAGTGTTCATAGTTCAATTTAGCACAAATTCACGTTTAGTGAGCAGATGTCTTAAACTTAAAGCAAATCCTTCCATTATTAAGTCTGCCTAAGACACTATATGACCAAAAGTATGCGGATGCTAGACTTGTGAAATTCAGATTCATACAAACTTTATTTTTAAAAGAAAATTGCCTGTTTTGTGCGTTCGTATGAATCTCCTATAACAAGGCGGGTCACAGACAAAACATCTGAAAACAAATGGCAAAAACACAGAAATGTCATCATCCGTTTTCCATGTTTAGCTGCTGTCATTAAAAGCCATTTTGGTGCTCCTTAATGAGGTAACATGAGGAATATATCAATGGCCAGAGCCGGCCTTAGGTGTTCTGGCGCCCTGTGCGGACTACTCGTCTGGCGCCCCCCCCCATCCCAAAAAAAGAAAGGAATCAAAACTTGTAACAAAACCCCAATCACTATATACTACACCAAACATTGATGTGGTGTAGGCCTACCACTTCATTGTCTGGCTTAGTAGTAGGGATGCACCGAAACGAATTCTGGACTGAAACCAAAAGTGCAGCATTTACCTGGCCGAAACCGAATATGACCCCCCCACACACCATAACACATAACAAAACAATTAAATAACAATATTTATATATATATATGATTAACAGCAATCACATTCTTATCATGCCCGCAGATTCCAGGATGTACTCGTAGACTACTTGGCATGATAGGAGTATGATTGCCCTATGTACCCCGTCTCACTCCATTCTCCCTATCTACCCCTTCTCCCTATCTACCCCCTCCTAACTATCTACCCTCTCCCTCTTTGAAGTTCACTTACCTTTCAGGAGTCCTGCGGTGGGGGTGCAAGGCCTCTGCCTCCCAGCTCTGCCACTGTATGGAACAGTATAGAGTGATGGGAGTTATGATGTACTTTAGACCATAATTATATAATGAAAAATACATTGGAAATGGTACAGCATAACACCCATCACTCTCACACACATTCCAATCCACACACATACTCATCCACACACATACTCATCCACACACATATACCAATCCCCACACATATACCAATCCACAC
>VKOC01000004.1:24439123-24451793 GCA_009364415.1 Spea multiplicata
TAAGATTGCAAATATACCACCACCTAGTATAAAATGAATAGAGAAATAAAATACAACCATAAACAGAAGTATTAAATATGGATGGTCTGGCTTTTGGAAACAATAATGCATCTGGGAATTTCAGATTAAGGCATGAGGAAATAAAGTTATGCAGTTTGGAATCACTTCATTTAGCAGAACAGATCTTTCTAAAATTGAAGCAAAAGATATCATGGGATAAACTAAACATTTACCATGGGAATTGGGTAAATAGCGTAATTTAGACACAACATGAACTTTTTTCAGTAAGCAGTTAAATATGCTAAGATTATAAAGTGTAGAAATTAAAAAGTAAAAGTTGATGACGTCACTGCTCATCTAGATGTTTACCAATGTGTGAGAAAGTAGCACCGAGTATAAGCAACTGTCATAGTTGATGTAGTAGGGGCCATCAAGCATTAGCTTACTCTAGTTATTCACATCATATTCACCATCCAGTTTTACGATTGGTTTATTAAGTTGTAAGGACCCCCTAAACATGTTATACTGTCTTGCATATCATAATTTAAGCAGCTTTCTAGTGTGCTAAAAAGATTTTGGTAGTGCACCTGGGATAGACCCATTTGTTGACTTAGGTTGAGGAGGAATAACCATGATCAATATGGTAGCCAATGCCTTTTTGTCCTTCTCTTTTTTTTTTTTAGAAAAGCAGAGCATCTAGGCATATACATGATAGAATATAGAATTAATATTTTCAAAACATGGCTTAATTGGGTTTTTTTTGTCTCCTTTTGGATCAAAATCAGGAAAGATAGATAGAAGGGTTGAAATTGATGGACTTAGGTTTTTTTTTAACCTAAATCACTATGGTTAGCAGCTGCGATTCTACGGTCAGGGTAATTCTAGGGGAATTACCAAATTACATAGCCATTAAGTTTTTTGGTTAGGGTGAAAACCAAAAGAGTCTCCAGGTAGCTAGATTTATGATATGTATATCTTTTTCTTTTGTTTAGTGTTTTTTTCATGTTTATTGTAATTCACTATTGATTATCAGTCATATGTATATTGATTATACAAGTATATATAAAGCATATGCTTATCATAAAACTTATATTTTTGGGATAATGCAGATTTTAGTTTTAATTAATACCATACACATTTTGTTATTTTTAATACTATATATATATATATATATATATATATATATATATACCTGCATGCACTTATCAAAGTAAGAAGAATCCGATTGTTTCTAAATTTGAAGGGGTCCATTTTCATCCATGAAATCCTTTGTAAATAATTGCAGCATTTATTTTGGATAGATGAGAGCTTTTGGAAAATAACCAGCTACAAAAATATGGTCTTTTTGTTCTGTTTAACCCACCACTTGTCCAAACAACACCTAACGCCATGTATTCTAAAAGCCTGTTCAGTATTTTTTTGCAACAGCTGAAATAAAAAATGAAAAGAAGACATTGGGCTTGTTTAGCTGAACTAAAATATTAATGTCAGGTGAATTTGCAGGAAGGCAACAATGTTTAAACAGAGCAGTACCGATGATTTAGGAATACTTCACAATGCACCAAGAATTGCCAAGAACGAACACAGGTTTGAAAGCAACAATGTTATTATTATTTCCGCAAGTCCTACTCCCATTTCATATCGCAAATGATGCAAAATTGATGAAACTTCTAGGTAAAATTGCATTGTTTGATCTTCACAGCCCTTGAAAAACATTGGCCTAAAGCTACAATTTGTGTAAACTTATTCTAGTACAAACGGCTTAGCCACCGCGGAAGTATCGACATAGTGCCTTCATGCATGACATTAAGGCTACTTAGAATGAGTCGAAAAAGTATGCAGCAAGTGTTTTAAAAATTACCTATTTTTCTTGCAAGCCTCTCTGAAAATTACCTTTTCTGTGGAATCTCACTCAAAAATTACATTTGCCAACTGAAGCTATCTCAAAGTGCCTTGATGTTAAGCAATATAGTTTTAAGTTGAAAATGTCAGAAGGCCATGAAAAGAAATTGATGGAAAATTTCAGGGTTCCTTGTTGATATTTGAAGCAGCCTGTGGATTTTTCTTCTTTAAGATAGATAGTCTCTGCTGAGCTGCCACTTTGATTTCTGTATTGCCAAAACCAGCATGTTTCTGGGCTTAATGGCTTCACAGAGAAAGAGTATGAAAGTGATTTAGTTATTGCTGCAAAGGTACTGTTACCAGTAGGAAATTTGTAAACAGCAGCTTTCACAATTCTGTTCTATTCTGTTCACTGTGGAGATTTAAAAAATTAGGTAAATAAAAGTTTGGCAGCCAGATCTTAAAAGAAAAGAAATAACACCCAAATACAACATTTCTTTAAAGGGAACCTAAAGCATCATAACATTATTAAGTCTGATATAGAAAGGATTAGTCTATTTTGTTCTGTAGATGAAAACTTTACAAAGCAAAACAATTGCAGAAAACTTAAAGCAGACCCGTCTTCATTACTTTTTTCAGTGTGTACAGTGGTATATTCTGGCCTAGTTCGACTAGCCCTAGACTTAGAATAGCGGGTCCATTGGGGGGGGGGCAGCAGCCCCTCTATCACATAACAATTGTCATTTTAGGTAATCTTTCCAAGAAGCAGTCAGAAGAGGTAGAAATGTGCTCACAATCACAGTAGTGGAACCTGAGTGCAGGAATGACCACACTTGCTGAAAGTGATACACGCCGCTAAAGGTCTGGTGATGGAACAGAACTTCATAGGGATAACAAACAAACTGCAGTATTACTTCAGAAAAAACTGCAGTCATTTTTCGTAAGGGTAATCATAAGCGCGAATAGCAGATAGACATGCAGGCCAGCATAGTCAGCGAGGTCACAGATTAGAATGCCAGAGTTCAGGATAAACGGTGGCCAGACCAAAGTTCAGGGTGCCAGAGGTCCGGATAATCGATAAACAAGCCAATATTCAGGATAGGAGGATAACAAAACACAGGACATGCCAGAAAGCAACTTGCCTCATGATGGAAAGGGCGGGTTTATATAGGGGCAAAGGACAGCCTCCAGAGCCTCAATCATCTTAGCCACACCTATGTTGCCATAGCGATGCAACTGACTTTAAAACACAGGGAGCACATATTGCGTGCATGGTCACCAGGTGGCAATGTTGTGCATGAAGCAATGCTGGCATGGAAGGTACACGCAATAAAAAAAAATAAGATTAGACAAAAAGAATATAGTGTAATATGTAATATATATGTATGGAGAACCAAAATCTGGGCAGACTCTTACATTAGATAGGGCTTCTTATGTACTTGAGGAAGCAATAAGCAAAACGCGTTGTACGTATTGATGTCAATGGAAGGAGGAGGAGTGTGACATTTAGAACACCCACCTAAGGTTTTGATCTCGAAGGAATGCTGGATGCCCTCCACACTAAATAATGAATGGGAAAGGGCATCTGCTCTTAAGAATTAAGATAGGTAAGAGGCAGTGACTTGTACGGGGGAGAGACCAGGCCAGGAGATAGTTAGGGATTTTGTCTTAAGTAGTAGACTAGCCTAGTATTTATATGTAGATGAAGCTCCGCCTTGAACACTTAACTATACAGTGCATTCAAATTCGTACAAATTGCAAATTTACCGAATTTTGGTAAAAATGGCAGTTGGTACGAAGCCAGCTCCCCACGTGAACTTCCACCAAAATTGCAGTACTTGCGATTACGTCCTCCCTGATCTTTCAATTGGGAGAAGAGGACATCACGGAAAGTGCCAGCTGAGGGCAATATGGCGGCGTTCGTAATATAGCCTCCCAGCAGGATGGAATAGGATATCACCACAAGCGCCATATTGCCCTCAGTTCACCTAATATTATTAATTTAGTATTTTTATTATTTATATGTTATTTTCACCGTGGGCTCTAGGTTATTTCTACACTTACTTGTAAACAGCCTAATTTATATATTAGAGTTGTGTATTTATAGTAATGTAACATCATCCCCTGTTTTAAATATATAACTCAGAGTAAATTTAAAACAACTACGTTTTAAAGCTGAATAAAATATACCTAAAGCTAACCGTCCCCATGATTGATAATATCCCTAAGCATCAGTTTATTAGAATTAGGAAAAATTGCACCTCTATAAAATATTTTGAGATCCAAGCAAAAGAGATTAAGTAGAGATTTTGCAGAAAGGCTATAAAACAGGGATAGTAACTAAAGCCTTTAAAGATGTTAAAAAACCGATAGGAAGAAATATATTGGTAGTTATAATAAATAGAAACTCATGGTAAATAGCATTAATAGCTTGAACCTAGTTCATATTGTAATTGGTGGGTTTGATAAGAGTTTTGTTACAACTTTCTCTGATAAGGGTCCAGAGATTAATAGGTTGGTAAATAATTGGAATATCATTAAACATTAAACTTTTTTCAGATATGTTTTGTCAAACCGAGGCAGAATATACATTTAAAATCTATTTTATTGCCCACTGATTTTTTTTTTGCCTTTATGAGGAAGGTGTAGAGTTGGGAGGTATGGACACTGTGGAGTCTGCACCCAACAAAAAAACTCAATTTACTAGTTTTGAAACAAAAAAGAATTTAAGATTTTAAGGAATACTACTTATTTCTCCACATTTCGTGGAGAGTCCATTTATTCTCCAATATGTTGCCCACAATTGCCATGGCAGCGAGAACACTGGTCCCTCTGAAGTTTCCATAGTCAACCATGATAGTTTTTGCTAGCTGATGCTGTTCCCTCTGAGGCTTCCATAAGTACAAAACATTTGTTAGCCGATGACCTGGCCTGAGGGGTATGTAAAACCAAATGTCTCCCCCCCAATATTACAAATATTGTGTATCCAGATTTGTACGAATAGCTAATTTTTTGGGTAAGCTCTGAATTTTTGTGTAAAATTTGTAGACACACATTCAATCACACTCTCTCACATTGTAACTCACGCTCTTATTCTCATTCACTCTCTCATGCTCTCTACATGTTTCCCTACCTTCTCTTCCAACCATTTCAGCTTCTGCTGAGCAATTCTGCTTCCCCATGTTCTTCATCTTTTATCTTCTCCTCTCTCTTCAGTCTGCTATTTTTTTTGTTTGTCTTCACCTCTGTGGACATACCCCGATGACCAAAATGGCAGCACTTATGGTGACATCCTCTCCCTAATCCTCCAATAGTGGGAGAGGATGTCACCTAAAGTGCAGTCATTTTTCCCTCTATTGAATTGAGGGCAATATGGCGGTGCTCATGGTAAGGTCCCCTCCAGGATCATCCTCTTATGGGGGAGAGGACATCAACAAATTTCGGACCTGAATCAATAACGCCCCTGAATTTTCAGCCAAACTGAAAGGGCAGGGAACATAATTTGTTGCCCAGTAACGAATGTTGCCCAGTAACGAATGTTGCCCAGTAACGAATGGGCCAAAAATGAATGGAGTTGCCAATATACACAAACACACTTACACACCTAATGTAGCACACTGACACCGGCAAACTCACTGTACTGAACACTCACTGTAACTCACATGCCTACTGTATCACACAACCACACTCTCCTTGTAACACATAGCCACATTCACTATATCCAACTCACACAGACACATTCAGTGTATATATTGCCAACTTTATTCCTAGATTAGGGGGCTTTTCCGGTTACTTTCAGTGTTCTGGGCCATGTTCCTTGGAAATGGCAGTTGCGAGTGTTGAGTGTAGGGCTGTCTTTAACGCAGGGCAAAAGGAGCCCAGCGTTCGTCACCCCCATTCCGCAAGATCTCTGTGAGTCAGACTGGACTGACCAATGCTGGAAGAGCAGTGCGAGATGCAATGTCAGATCTCTATTTCACTGCTCCCTTGCGAAGCATGCCGGTGTCACGTCGGTAACATGGAATTCAGGTGAGGAACCCAGTTTGCAGTAAAAGGCACAGGTAACGAACACAGTTCAAATATAGGATAGTCAAACAAGCCGGGTCAGGAATAGAGATCAGCATAAACAGGAACAAAGCAAATCAGCAATAAGTAATGTAGTAGACTACTGCAATAGTAGCTGCCCAGCCAATACAATAACTGAGCACTGAATAGTAGTTTTAAATCTGCCGCGCTCCCAAGCCCCGCCCCCAACTAATGACGTAGCGCTATGTGTGTTACGTCATCTCCAAGGAGGTGTAGTACAAAAGAGGGAGCGTGGCGTGCGTCCACCTCTTGTGACGGGGATGCCTGTGAGCACACGCCACAAGTGCGGACACCCAGAAGCACAGTCCTGGGACAGACTGTAATGGAGCTTCGGGAGAGGCTAGATACGGGTACTCTAGTATGGTGCTGCATTGCAGTCCTTGATGCGAACCATGACAGCCGGCTATTGATGCTGACATCCTATCCCTGCACTTAGCGCTGAAGCCGCTCATACCATAATACAGCACTGTAGTACCAGACCTCGTGCTACCAGCACAGGACTTCAGACTACCTGGTAGGGGTGCCTGGCAAAAGATAGCATCACCTGTTCTAAAGCTCCTACACCACCCTGACAGGAGGAGAGATAGAGAAAGAAGAAAGATAAAGAGAAAAGGGTGATATAAGATAAAGAGAAAAGAGAGGGATTAGAAGGAAAGAGAGATAGAAAGAGAATTACAGATAATGAGAAAGAGGAGATATGAGATAACGAGAAAGGAAAGAGGTGGGGAGAAAAGGGAGAAATTTAGAGAAAGGGAAGAGATAAAGTAAAATAGGAGGAGAGAAGGGATATTGAATGGACAGAGATAGCAGCAGATAAGGACAAGGCTAGCCCCAAGTAGCAATAAGAGTTGGACATGGGAGGGAATAGGTGGTTGTGGCTGAGCGAATCTCCCTGCCCTGAAGAATGAGGAGAGTGACCCAAAAACCTGGAGAAGCAGCTCTTCAACTGACCAGCAACTGCAGGTCAAACCTGGAGAGTTCCCAGATATGTTTCTAGGTATGTTGATAACATCCCTAATTTTACATTAGCAGTTTCTATGACAACTTTGGCTATAAAGTCCATTGGTTATTTTGTATTACATAATATCGTCTTCACTTTTCTGGAGATATCGCTACAGTTGGCCGTTTCCTACTCTCCTCCATCTAACACTCCATTAAACATACCCATGACTTTATGTAATAATATATAGGATTCAGACAGTGAGCAAATTAAAAAAAAATCAATCTGCTTGATTGATTATGTTATATTTGTACAGCCTTTTTTGAAATATAAAAAGTGTTGAAATATTACTTTTTTGAAGATGTTTTGTTGAATGTTATACTGTCATTTTTCGAATGGATCCATATTTAATTTTATTTTTCTTTAAGACACATAAAATGAAAACAAAATGTAGCCTATAATATATATTTAATGAGGTGTTCTACATTTTCTGCTTCTAGTTCTTGAAGGTTTCTTGTCTTCAGTTTATAAAATATTTAATAAATCATTCCCAGGTTTGTGACAGATTTTAACCATAACATAAACAGCATGAGGTGTAAACTCTATTCAATTCATATAGGTATATAATATCAGTGTCAACATCATCATACCCTGCAGATATATTGGCAAAACAACCAATAGAAGCAAAGCTTTTTCCGACAAAGCTTCGAAAATAAAGTTCTCCGCTTTTATCCTACTAGAAATCAATTGGAGCCCTTACAGCAAAATCCTATAAAATAACTTCAAACGCAACTTCCTAGTCTAAAAATTTGTATTATGGCTATACCTCTTTGAAGATTTATGACTGAAGTTTGGAGAAAAAATGATTTAAGTGCTATCTACTAGACTTCAGAGTGTCAAAATTTTCTCTCAGTTTTTCTTGACACATAAATTGCTGGCCTTGGAATCTTTTCATTTTTATAGATTTTGATTTCTTTTTAGAAACCCTTCTGGTTTGAGTTTATGAACACTGCTTAACTGCTGTTTGACCCAGCGTCTTATTAACTTGAACAATTATACCAAAGGATATTTTCTGTATTATAGCTGATATCTAATCTGTTCTCTGTGAAATATTAGGCCAGACAATTAAGCTAATGAAAGATTTGGAATTCAAGGACTAATTCAAGATTTCGTATTACTACTAGCTGTAGCATTGCCACATGTGGGCTTTCTGTTAGCAGAAGGGGATATGCCAAATTGAATAAATATAAATTGATTCATATCAACTCGCTTATATGAAGATATTTAGAAAATATTCTGCTCTGATTCCTAGAGAGCACTTTTGACAAAACCTGAAATGAAATGAGAATACAAATTAAAATATTGTAAAATGTACTCTTATTGGTCACAATGGTGTGTGACTTGTAAAATAGTTGTTTTTTGTGGGAAAGGGGCTAGGAGGATTGTCTACAGTTATGTCAGCTATGCAGATGTTATCAGGAAACAACTTCTGTACAATTATATTTGTGGATATTTGCTTCTGAAATTATTTTTTGTACCAAATGTGATAGACTCTCTGTGCTTCTAAAGTCATTGTCTGTACCAAATATAATAGACTCTTTGTAAGACTTAAAAGAGCAAAATTCCTTATCAAACCAACCTCCACCATTGTTTTCCAGACATACTAATAGGAAGTCATAATATGCATCACTAATGACTTTCGATTTCATGTTTTCTGCCGCATGCAATGCTGGTGTTGTTATACTGCAGGGGAAAAACATACATTAGGGTTCTCCAGAGGAAAGCAAACAAGAAATCTACAGCACTGTTTCATGTGAAGCGCCTCAGAAACACTTGTAAACATTCATTATCGCTCCAGCAGAACATTCTGGAAGAACAACATGTTATAGACAGGTCATCGGTTAATGGGACTGGCTGAATGACTGAAGAGATACCCTACTTACACTTACACTATAGGGAAATAGTCTAAGGCACATGAGCACACCAAAATGATTGATGGAACAGATTCTCTACATAACATCAATCTATCTTATCATTCTTTGGTTCATATGCGGTATGGCTGCAAGTATATGTGTACTATGCAACATTGTTTTTCAAATGGGATAACCAAGTAGAATGAATCAGCAGTGCAAAATTAATGATTCATCATGCAGTCAGGATTTTCAAAAATCCACATTCATAATATCAGTCCTGGATATTAAAGTCTGCAAAAGTGAAGAAGCCTATAAGACCTACAAATGGGAAGTACCTTGTAAAATCTCTTTCCTCTTGAGCCGCCCCATGTTTAGAATTCACCTAGCATACTTTCATTAACTTTGCGAACTTTGCCTAATTTATCACATTTCCAAACACATTTAGAAAAATATTTATAGTGGCTTATAAATATTTCACTTTTTTATATTATAAAATTTCTGATTAACTTTCCTGGTAATGCCCCCTGTGGGCACAGTGATTGAGTATGAAACCGATGCAACAGATGTTACTAATGAGATGCCTAAGACTTTGCATTAAAATTGATGTTCTTTTTACTTCAAAACAGCCATTGATAGGACATACAAAGGCTCTGTATTGTGAGAACAGACCAAAATAATTTTCACTACAGCTAGCCTATTTTAGAAGCATTAATGAACAATTAACCAACACTGGCACTCTTTCCATCTCTAATCCTGGGGTAGAATCACTAATCTCTACCACTAGTAGCTAATGATGAAGGCCTCTGAAGCTTTGCTTCTTATCTCAGCTTGTTCTTAATGCTTGCATAAGTATGCTTTCTGAAAAGAGGGCCCCCTACTGCTCCGCAACATGAATACAAAAGAGTAGTGCATTTTTTTGAAGAGCTTTCTATTGAAAAACACTTCCAGACTTATGTTTGCCTTCCTACTACAACAAACCCAAGTGATCAACAGAGGACTATTGAGGTCGCTAAGGTCTCTGTATCACCATACTTGTCATAAGGTTTAAAAGAATGTTTTCATACCATGTCCACTGTCTTTTTTGGGATTAACATCAAAATATGACAACAAAGTGAAGATGACGCAAATACCATCAAAGATATAGTGTTGTGTTAAAAGATATAATTTAATAATGAGAAACAAAAACAGCTGATAAATAGGGATAGCGCTAAGGCTAACTAACAAAGCAAAATTTAATTATAGTAGTTTAAAGTATACAGGTATATGATGTAAATTTGAAGTCACTCTAATGAATAGTACATCTTTGCAGATTTCTTCATTGTTTGTGTGCTTGTTTGTCTGTTTTACATGTCTTCAAACAGATGTGGAAAACACATATAGAACATATTTTAAATGATAATATATTTGTTCCTCTTTTTTATTCTAGTTGATTGGACTACACTCAAGATACAAGCTGCCCTGACTCCCCCTGGTAGCAGCTCAACTGTTGCAAAATGTCCTTCATTATGACAATGCCAGCTAAACATTTTATCTACTTTAAATGTTATAACATTTAAAAGAACAAACTTTGTAGAGCACCTTCTAAGGGGAATTATGTTTTTTCCAGAGTAAAGATCGAGATTAAATAAATAGACCATGTTCAGTATATAATATACAATATAATGGAGCATTTTTGCTTCCCTAGGGGTAACCACATTTCTGGGCTACAGTTAAAAATCCATGGACAATATTGTACAACGTGTTTATTTACTAGAGAGATACATGCATGATAAACACAGAAAATTCTGTTTAAAAGTTTCATTGTATGCACTTCAGCCCTAAACTTTTTTCATTATAGCTCATCCTTCCAAATTTCTGCTTGGAGTTCAGCATCATTGACTAGATGCGTGAAAGAAGAGAGTAAAACTGTAGACAGTAATTATTAAGAGGGCACCAATGGTAACAAATTACTTTTAACTCCCTACATCCCTAGGCGGGCGCCTAGCTTGCCTATAGGTGGCGCCAGCCATGATAGCAGCCCACCCCAAGCATCAGACAGCACTCATGTTGAGGTGAAAACAGGACTCAGTTTATTTGGAAGCACAGGGGTATTTAACCCCTTCGTGACAAAGGCTGATTTTACTGTTTGTTCCCCTGGTGACAATGGCCTTTTTAACATTTCTGCGCTGCTCGCGTTTAGCTGTAATTTTCTTCTTTCCCGTTTACTGAACCCACACACATTAGATATTGTTTTTTTCAGGACAAGAAGGGCTTTCTTTAGATGACATTGTTTTGATTGTATCATATTATTTACTATTAAAAAAATTATAAAATATGGTGAAAAATTTAGAAAAAAATGACTGTTTCTAACTTTTAGTTGAAAAATCTTTTACTCATCTATAAAAGGTAATGAAAAAACCTGCTAAATAGATTCTACTATTTGTCCTGAGTTTAGAAATACCCAATGTTTTTATGTTTTTTTGCTTTTTTCTACCCATTATGGGGCAATAAGTACAGGTAGCGTTTTGCTATTTCAAAGCCATTTTCTCCAAATCTGGTAATTCTTCCCCCCATGTGCCATTTCGGGTATCTTTGAACCCGGCCAATGCAATTTACCCCATCGAGTCATATATTTTTGAAAACTAGACAGCCCAGGGTATTTCAAATGCTAGTATTTTAACTCTTTCCATGCACCATATGTACCACCAGTCTTTGTCAAACTTTGTGGTAGTCATTTTTTTGCATTTGGTTTTCCACACACATTTTACTTCAGATATGAATTAAAAAGTTCTCGTATATGTCACTATCACAAAACACCCCAATATGTGTTCAGCAACATCTCCTGAGTACAGCGATACCTCACATGAATGATTTTGCCTGGCTGTTTGGGGGCAAAAGGGCCACGCGCATTTTCAATGTTGAACTTTGGCATTTGGGGATCCACTGCCCATGCCCTATTTGGTACATCTTTGAGCCGGGCCATTTCAGTGTGCCCAATAAACCCATATATTTTTGAAAACTAGACACCCCAGGGTATTTCAAATGCTAGTATTTTAACTCTTTCCATGCACCATATGTACCACCAGTCTTTGTCAAACTTTGTGGTAGTCATTTTTTTGCATTTGTTTTTCCACACACATTTTACTTCAGGTATGAATTAAAATGTTCTCGTTTATGTCACTATCACAAAACACCCCAATATGTGTTCAGCAACATCTCCTGAGTACAGCGATACCTCACATGAATGATTTTGCCTGGCTGTTTGGGGGCAAAAGGGCCACGCGCATTTTCAATGTTGAACTTTGGCATTTGGGGATCCACTGCCCATGCCCTATTTGGTACATCTTTGAGCCGGGCCATTTCAGTGTGCCCTATAAACCCATATATTTTTCAAAACTAGACACCACAGGGTATTTTAAATGCTGGTATTTTAACTCTTTGCATGCACACATTTTACCACCAGCATTTTTTCAAAGTTTGCAGTAGTATTTTTGTGTGTGTATTTTTCCCACACACACCTACTTTATGTATGAATTTACAGCTCCTGGTATATGCCGCTGTCACAAGACACCCCATAATGTGTTCAGCAACATCTCCTGAGTGCAGTGATACCCCACATGCATGGGTGTGTCATTTTTTGGGGGAACTAAAAGGCCACATTTGGTACGTGTGCGTTTTTATAATTGGAAATTAGATGTGTGGCCATCCTTCCCCCCGTGTTAATTGGGACGTTGTTGAATCTGGCCAATTCAATTTACCCCATCAAATCATACATTTTTTAAAAGTAGACACCCCACGGGCATTTAATATGCCAGTATTTTAACTCTTTCCATGCGAGAATTGTTTTAAGCTAATATGCTAATTTTAAGACTTGCTCACAAAAATATATTTTTTATATATATATATTTTT